>CM052719.1:29543276-29576495 GCA_028551405.1 Uromys caudimaculatus
TATTGTCCCCCCCCCCCCCCGATCTGTCTGTGTGGTGGCCACACATGCCTGTTCCTTTGAGGACAGATTATTGAGCTATATACTTAGGATCTGAAGCTTTTCTTTATGTATGTTATACCTCAGTGTTGAGAGACAGAGAGAGTAAGAACATGAAACTGTCCCCTGGGTAAGAGCACATAAATGTGGTAGTCACTTATCAAGCACTACAGAGTAACAACAGGCAGCACCCCACAGGAAAATGTGCAGTGTTTCCCATCAAACTCTAGGAAACACACAAACATAACCCACGGCAGATGCTTCTCCATGTGCGTAGCTGAGAGCCATATGTGCTGAGGGAACCCTGACCCAGCAGCCAGAACCTCAGCTTCTGTAGCAGCCATCTTGGTTTTTGGAAACCACGCACACTTCAAAAGACAAAGTGCCAAATCCTGTCCTGAAAGTCTACCTGGACTCAGAGTGTGTTGAGTAAAACAACATCAAAATAGTATCACCTCTGTGTCTGTCTGTCTGTCTGCCTGTCTGCTCCCTCCCTCATTCTTTCTCTCTTCCTTGCTTTTTTTCTCCCCCTTTTTCTTTTTTGACAGGTTCTTATGTAAGCCAAGGCTGGTCCTTGAACTCACTATGTAGTAGCTAAGGATGATGCTGAACTTCTGGTCCTCCCACTTTTTCCTCTTGAGAGCTGGGATGAAAGGCATGTACCACCCACCATAACCTGGCTTTATACGATGCTGAGGTAGAATTTGTACCTTTGTGCATGCTAGGCAAGCACTCTGTCAACTGAGGTATATCCCCAGCCTTGTCTTCCAAACAACTGGAGTGGCAGCTAACCCCAAAGCTGTTGACTTACATGGGATGTGTTGTTCTAGCTGGGCTGCCTTGTCTGGGCTCAGTGGGAGAGGATGGGCCTAGCCTAGCAGAGACTTGATTTGCCAGGGTGGAGGGATACCCAAAGGGACCTCAGAGGAGAAGGGGAGGGGGTGTGGGAAGAAAGATTGTGGGAGGGGGACAATGAGTGGGATGTAAAGTGAATACGTAATAAATAAATAATAAAAAATAAATAAGGGCTGGAGAGATGGCTCAGTGGTTAAGAGCACTGACTGCTCTTCCAGAGGTCCTGAGTTCAATTCCCAGCAACCACATGGTGGCTCACAACCATCTGTAATGGGATCTGATGCCCTCTTCTGGAGTGTCTGAAGACAACTATAGTGTACTCATATAAAATAAATAAATAAATACATTCAGTACAGACCTGCCAGGCAGATCGACTCAGGATTTAGACAAATCTCATGAGAGCCTCTGCCCAGATACTAAAAAAAGAGTTCTGATTTCTCCTGAGACTAATAGCACCAGGAGACAGAGTTTGCAAGATTCCTAAAAGTTGTCCCTGATCTTTGAGCCTTGCTGGAGAACTTCATCCCCCAATGTTGGAGCTCTCTGAAGTCCAAAGTAGAAGAAGGCTCGGAGCTAGCCTGCAACAAAAGCATAGGCTTTGCCTTGCCAAAATGAATCCTGGCGTCCTGGGGAAGGAGGGGTTCTCCACTGTGACCCACGGGTTTTTCCCCTCCCCTCCTAGTCTCAGATGAGATAGAAGCCATGGGGATTAGATACTCCAGGAATCCTGCTCTGAAGTGTCAGCTCCTGGAACTCATAAGAACAAATACGAGGGAGTCTTTAGTGGCCCACCCTGTTGCTATGGAGGTTCCAGCAGGAGCTGGTCTCAGGTCGGCATACAGGGATGAGCAGCCAACAGCTACACCAGGCAACTGTGGAACTCGTCAGGACAGAAATATTCCTTCCTATGCAGGCCACTCTGAGAATGCATCAATTCCACATGTCATAATTGAGCACTCAAACTGAGACAAGGCAAGTGTGACTGAAGAAATGAATCTTATATTTCATTTTCATAGGTAATTATTGATTAACATGTATTGCGAATTAACCATGTATTTGCATATAATTGCATAGTGATATGAATTTGTTAATATGCAAATACAATTTATTAATATTGCATATTAATTATATAATTAAATTCATATAAACTGCATTTCATATGCAGTCTAAGTTGCTACATGTATCAAGTGGCTGCCCTATTGGGCAATATAAGCATAGATCATGAATTAGGTAGTCCTATGTTCAAATTCTTGTACCATCTACCTGATATGTGACTTTAAGAATTTTCTTGCTGGGCAGTGGTGGCGCACGCCTTTAATCCCAGCACTTGGGAGGCAGAAGCAGGCGGATTTCTGAGTTTGAGGCCAGCCTGGTCTACAGAGTGAGTTCCAGGACAGCCAGGGCTACACAGAGAAACCCTGTCTCAAAAAACGAAAAAAAAAAAAGAATTTTCTTAAGTTCCCTAAACCTCAAGTTTCACATCTGGAAAAGGAACTCTGGAAGTAATGCATGCATTTATCCTGAAAGAGTGTCATAATACTTACCTGAAATATTCCACACACAGAAGCCTGAACAATAAAGACTTTCCCACCCCACCCCCAGTGGGAACCCCAGTTTGGAGGTAACCTCTGCAGTTCTAGGAGTTCTGCAGAGAACCAAACTCATACCGGTGAAGAAGATATAGGTGGAGCCTGATCTGGCTTCGTCCCGTCTGCAGATGTAGCCATTGCACAGTCGCTCCCAGCAGCTGAATTCACCCGTGTCGGCTGCGGTGGAGTTGACCAGAGTCAACTGTCCATAGCGTTCATTCTGTTTCACGCTGTAATTTCAAGAGAGGGGCATCAGGGCAGGTCAGAGCCCAGCCAGGGGCCTTCTAGTCACAGGTTTCTGCTTCATGGCTTCCAAATGTAAATATCCCGCTGACCCGATGTAACCTCTTAAATGGCAGAAACAGTTAGAGTGTGTTTGGTGGGTGGAGGAAATAAGGTGGGGGGGGGGGGAGCAGAATGCCTTTTCCTAAAAGGAAATAATAAATGACAATTGTGTTTTCCATCTGAGGAAACTCTCTTTGGCCTTAGGAGTAAGATCATTGGGGGCCTTAGCATGCAGCTTTACCAATTTGGCCCCAAAAGCCTGGACTGCTGCTTACTTTTTTAAAAAGGGGGGCTTAGAGAACAACAATGTGGAGAGAGCACACAGAATTAGCCGGAGCTCCAAGGTTAAGCTTAGAATCTTAGAGATATTGTATTATCATGTGAAAAACAGACCGCATTTTCTCTGCTAAGATGTGAACTCCAGGCGTGGGGCACACCTCTGAAGTACTCATGGCTGTTGGCATTTCTGGCTTTTGCTCTGCTCTCATCCTGCTAGCCTGTTTTTATTTTTATTTTTTCCCCTGTGCTTTTATCTAGTCGACTGATATGAGGGTCTGGAAATCCCTAATTGCTTCCTGAAATGAAGAGAGACATTATTGACTAGTAACACCAGCAAAGTGTCCTGATAACTGTATCATCACAAAAACTCAGAAGCATGATCTTCATAACGGATGTTCCCCCGTGGTTCAGAAGTCCCAGCATGCAATACCAAAATAAACGGTTTTAATCCAAGCACTCATCTCAGATATCCGAATGCTTCAGTGCTCTGGGACCCACATAGCTTTCAGATGGAGTGGAAGGCCTCTTTTTCATCTTGCCATAGGATCAGTATGAGCACAACTTTAAATTTAGCACATACGAAACGTCTGGGTGTTGGGTCCTGAACACAGCCCTGCTCTCACTCCCTGCTGAGTGGCTTATTTCACCCAGAAGGCCTGCCAAGAGGAGGCTGCCCACTCCCACCCCTTCACCTCTCTCCTTTAAACTGGACGGAAATCTCTCCTCCTTCAGGAAGCTTCTAATTACAATGGACTCAGGCATCTCCCCCACTTTCTCCTAATGAAGAGGTTGGCCCCTTGTTTTTCTGCCCCTCTGACACCCCTGGCTTCCTGTTACAACACTAGATGCTGACAGGGAAAGGGACTGTGCCATGTTTGTTTCATATTCTCAGAGGGGGAAAAAAATCTGTGCAGAGTATGCAATATGGATTCCTGAAATACAAATAAATTAAAACTGAAGTGACACACAACACTGACCATGAAACATGCCAAAAAGTAGGGACCCAGCTCCCTGTCCTGCAGACAGCTTAAGTACAGAATGCCCACCGAGGCCCATGAGACCCCAGCTCACAAGGTTTAGAGGGGATGATGTTACCCCTAAGCAGTAAGGCCTAGTGAGAACTCTCTTTTCTGGTTACTGGTGCCTGAGGAGAGTGAGACCTTCACCCCCTTTCTCTGTCATTTTTATGACTTCCTAGATAAGGGGGAAATGGCCCTGCCCCATGGTGTACTGCCACCTAGGACTGCCATGATATGTCACCATGAGACCAAAGCAATGGGGTCAAACAGTTATGAACTCAACGTTAAAAAGCTGTAAGTCAAAATAATGATCCTATTTTTCCCTTTAGTGTTGTTAGAGTAACAAACTCAATAGCAGATTAGAACACAGGGGCTCAGAAAAGTCCCATCCCTCCACCTCCGAGACACACAGCTGGTGACCAGCCAAACAAGGCATCACGAGTCGGTTGTGTACTTAGCACGGACTTAGACAACCACGTTCATATAAAGCATTTCATGCAATGCCTTGTTCACTGTTTTTTTTCCAATTATTTCTAATCACACATAATTGTTGGGTTCAGATAGCTATTGTGAATGCTGTTACAGCCACAATACACACCCAACCCCAGAGAGCGTTAGCACGGCAAATACAAATCTTTTATTTGGCCTTTAAGGAGATTGCATTATGATTCAAGAGTTAAAGCTAACAACCATGGAATAACTAACCAGGTTCTCACAATGAAAATACAGAGTGAGTTCCAGGACAGCCAGGGCTACACAGAGAAACCCTGTCTCGAAAAACCAAAAAAAGAAAGAAAGAAAGAAAAGGAAAATGGAGGGGTGAAGAGGCTGAAGGCAGCCTTGAAGAGGAGGCGAGAGTAGCAAATGGGGCTTGTTAGCTGGACAAGGAGGAGTAGTAGGGACCAGAGAGAGCAGGCAGTGTGCTTGCTCAGGGAACTGCACACCACGCCAGGACTGCTGAGGATGTGCGCTGGTGAATTCACTGTGGTGACCCGAGTATGCAGTGCACTGAAAGAATGCAATAATGTCCTGGAGAGCTCATCCATTGTTTGCAGAAGGAGCCAGGAGCAGGGAGTGGGGAGTCATAGACACAATCATGGTTGAGAACAGTGACATGGAGCATGGTCCTCTAGTCAGCAGTGGGAACCAACCTTCACTCTGTGGAGTAGGAAGACATGGGGCCACCATCGTCAGGACATGAGTAGACAGAACCAGAAAGGGAGAGGTAGAAAGAAAAGAGAGAATCTGAGACTTTGCTGCTGTTACTACCATGAAGAGGTGCCTGAGCATGGACACTGGAGGATACAGAAACCCTCCAGAGAGGCAGGGACTTGCAACTGACGGGATAAGAGCAGCAGGATGAGATGTTATCAGGAATGGCCTCACAACTTCAAACTCCATGTTAGAAGGGATAGAAAAAATTGTGATCAAGGAGGATAACTTATCTCTGGCCCCTGTACACATATACATCTAGGTATATGCACATGCACACACGCTTGCACACACACACACACACACACACACACACACACACACACACGAGATAAGAAACAGAAACAGGACTCATGGAGGTCCAAAGAGAAGTCTTCGTGAATAGATGCTCAAGGGGTCAGATGCCTTCAAGGGAGACTGTTAAGCAAAAATACACATGCAATTTCATTTGGTAGTGTGATACATTTGGGCAACCATCAGAAGATTAATTTCAGGGGCTGGAGAGATGGCTTAGTGATCTTGTTTCTCTTGCAGAAGACCCGGTTTCAGTTCTCAGCGTCCACAGGCAGCTCACAACCATCTGTACTCCAGTTACAGGGCATCCAATCCGTTCTGAACTCCGCAGGCACCAGATACACATATACGCAGGTAAAAAACACTTGTACACATAAGTAAATCTTAGAAGAAGAAGGAAGAGGAGGAGAAGGAGGAGGAGGAGGATGAAGAAGAGGAGGAGGAAGAGGAGGAGGAGGGGGAGGAGAGGGAGAGGAAGAGGGAGAGGGAGAAGAAGGAAGAGGAGGAGGAAGAGAAGGAAGAAGAAAAAGAGGAGGAGGGAGAGGAGGAGGAGAAGGAGGAAGAGGAGGAGAAAGAAGAGGAGGAGGAGGAGGAGAAGGAGAAGAAAAAGGAGGAGGAAAAGGAAGAGGAGGAAGAGGAGAAGAAGGAGAAGCAGCAGCAACAACAGAAGAAGCCACCGAAGAAGAAGGGGGAGGGGAAATGACTATTTTTCAGAGGTTAAAAAAATAGCAAAAGAAAATGGAGGTTGGGGTCTCCTCAGGAGACCTGGCCACATGACATCTGAACACACAAGTTCTGCAGAGCTCAGAACCAGCTAAAATACCAAGCACCTTTTCTGGGCCCAGCATTTGTTTGCATGGCAGTGGCAGAAAGGGTAAGAGGTCATTCCTACCAGGGAGCTAAGCAGGCACATAAAAGCTAACACTGGAGGCTAACCTAGCCTCACCAGAATCAGCATGCTGTATCTTTAGCAGACTGGGGGCAGAAGGAAGGAAATGCCCTGGAAAACATTTCTGCATATTTCCACCCCCTCTTCTATGCAAACCTCATCAAACAGGAAACAAATTATTTAAAAGGATTACAGTTTAAACGCCTGGATTTAAAATGTCCATTTCTACCAGTGATCTTGCATAGTCTAAGCATCAGACTGCCCCGAGAGTAGGATCTGGCCAAATCTGGGTGCTGAGCATATGTCATGACATGGTGAAAGCTACAGGCTGCCCTGGAGAACCTCTGTCTAAGTGGAGATGCTTCAACCAAAGGCCCTTCTTTTCTCTTCACTGAACAACTCTGGTGGAGGGGGAAGGGAAGGGTGGGAGGTGAGAGTTAAAAACAATAGTCACAACAAAAGTACCTTTAAAAGACGGGACGGGAACATCAGGATGAACACGGCCACAACAGCTCTGAGCATCCTATTTCAGTTTTTTTGTTTTGTTTGTTTGTTTGTTTCAAACTGACACTTCTGACATGGAGAGTAATGGAAAAGACCAGGATTCAAGAAGCGCCAGTTCAATGTTCAAATGTTTTGAGGGAACATTAGTTCAATGTTTGTCACCTCTTCCCATGAGAGAGAGAGAGAGAGAGAGAGAGAGAGAGAGAGAGAGAGAGAGAGTGTGTGTGTGTGTGTGTGTGTGTTTATTCCTGTTTTTGAAGGTCTGAAACTTTCTGCATTTGGTCCAGCTTACTCTCTTTTAGAGTCATGGATATGGGCACAAAGAAAGGAGCTGGTATTCCCCCCCCCCAAAAAAAAAAACAACAAAAAACAAAAAACAAAAAAACCAACCAAACAACCAAAAAATCCACCAGAATATCCCCAAAATAGGAACCTCTTACCTGAGGCATTGACCAGGTAAGAATAGTGAGTCCTTTCCTCTACAAGTCATAGGCAGGGTGTAAGCTGTGGATAATTACTCATCGGTCCCATAAGGATACTTATGAGCATAAACTAACTTGAAGACACTAGAGTAGAGATGAGGCAGAGATTCTAGAGAATTCCTTCACTCGACTTCTGTACAGAATCGAGGGAGTTCAGAGGAGGGAGGCCAGAAAAAAGCCTCAAGGCCTGAGGGGGGTCTTAGAAGCAGGGAAGGATGTTAACCAGTCCAGGCAGGGACTGGGAGCGAGGCATTCAAAGGAATGTCCTGAGAGCATAAAAAGAAGATGAGAGCCCAACAGGAGGAAACATGAGTGGGGCACGGGTGGCCGCTTTGTGAGGAGTCCATGCCCCGAGAAACACTCATGAGCTGCAGAGCCACACGACCAGATTCAAATCCCTACCCCATAGTGACATCAGGGCATCAGAGCTGGAGGTCTCCTCTTCCATATGCGGTTTACCTGACCCCTGCAGATCTGTAGTAAGAACATTCAATGGCTGACCCTTGCGGCACACTGGGCATGACACTATGCTGTTCAGATGAGTCACAGACAGTACAGCCTCAGCTCAGAGGACAACTCTAAGCGTTTTAGACTGGATCATCACCATGAGGCCCCGTGCTCCTTACCATCCTCACAGCCACATTAGCATGAAGGTGCTAATATTTCCTTTTACTGATGAGAACCCTGAAACATGGAGAACCGGTCCCTCCCAAGCCCTCTAGCCGGCTCTTCTGGTCTAACCTAGTGTCTGTCACACAGACTTGATCATAAATGTTCATAAGTGAAAGGCGTGGGTTTAATGCTACCAAACCAAGACAAATGGTTTCTGACCGAGAAATAGTGCCTCTAAATGTGGCTACCCTACTCCACAACACACACACACACACACACACACACACACTCGTGCACACCAATGGCAAAGAAAACCTTGCATGATCTCATGAAATCAGTTTATTAGTAGAAATCAATTTAGGAGACACAAGGTCCTTTGTGATATGTTTATAAAGATATATAGAAGGGATATGTTCTATGGGGGTGTAGTCAGTCAGGTATGGGGGAAGGGGATGTCTCCGCGGGCCCATGCCAAGGCATCCCTTCCCCCTGAGGCACCACACATGGTATAGTACAGAATAGAGTTTATTCAGGGCACAGGGAGGGGAGTTAAGAGGGTAGTAGAGACAGAGAGAGGGAGAGAGTAAAGAAGTAGAGAAGTAGAGGCCGGCCATGAGCACGTGGGGAGAGGGGGAAGGGAATGGGGAAGGGAGGTGGGAAGGGAAGAGCCCAGAGGGCAAGAGAACAAGAGAGGGAGGAGGGGGCAGGCAGCTCCTTTCATAGTTGGTCAGGCCTACTTGGCTGTTGCCAGGTAACTGTGGGGTGGAGTTTAGACAGAATGAATGCTAACACTTTCTACTGAAAGCCATACTAAACCATCTAGTAGCCACTGGAAGGCAACTAACCACAGGAAAACTATCAGTCGTTAAGCCTCTACCACATAAATGCTAGTACAGGAGGCACATGTTACCATTTCTCTAAACCATGATTCTAGGTACTCTGCTAAATCTTCTACCTCCCCTGCCTTGGCTCTCATGAGGCCCCCTGAGGCAAACACTATTGTTATCCTGTGTTGTAGGCAAACAGCCCAAGGCCAGAATGGTTAGAACATTATCCAGATTGGAAGCTCCATTTAATTCATTTTTCCTAGGGCCACTCATCCACCTAAACTCAGACTTCCAGTCTTGGACACTATTGTAAGATGGCATAAAATCAAAGATGCATTGAACACCCGCATTCAGCCTTCACATCAAGAATTAACTGGTTGCTGTCTACCACCTGTGAGGAACTTTGCCGAGTATCAGCGGGGATAGAGACTCATGTGTGCCTGCTAGTCTGCATTTCAAGTGTCTACAGAGGACCTGTGTTTACTCTAAGTCTCAATTTAAGAATGTGTCAGAAAAGAATTACTCTGTGATATGCTGGGAATCATTTCGTATGAACAGAGCTCAAATGCTTGGAAAGAGACAGCTGGGGAAACATGGTGAAGATGGCTGCCATGGTCACATTCTTATTTTAAAAGGAAGGAAGAAGTTATAGGCATGAAAACTCACAGAGAACCAAATATATAAACTAAGGAACCTCAAAGTAGATATAGTTTCTCTCTCTCTCTCTCTCTCTCTCTCTCTCTCTCTCTCTCCCTCCCTCCCTCCCTCCCTCCTTCCTTCCTTCTCTCTTTCTCCTTCCTTCCTTCCTTCTCTCTCTCTCCTTCCTTCCCCCATCTTTCTTTCTTTCTTTCTTTCTTTCTTTCTTTCTTTCTTTCTTTCTTTCTTTCTTTCTTTCTTTCTTTCTTTCTTTCTTTCTCTCTGACACAGGGTTTACTTTGTGTAGCCCTGGCCATCCTGGAACTCTCTCTGTAGACCAGGCTGGCCTCAAACTCACAGAGGTCTGCCTGCTTCTGCCTCCTGAGTTTTGGGATCAAAGGTATGAGATACCACCGCCTGGCTTGTCAATACAGTTCTAACATCTGAAATCAGGCTGGAAGAGATCTGGTAAAGTGCTTGGCTTGCAAGCTCCCAAGTTCATCCCTAGAACCCATGTTTACAAAGCAAACAACAACAACAACAAAAGTATCTGTGATGGCAGGTGGTCCAGCAGCAGGGAGGTGGAGGCAGAAAGACAGATGGATTCCTGAGGGCCAACACTGGTGAGATCTAAGTCAGTAAGAGATTCCTTCCTAGAAATATCAAGATGAAGGTGGATGGCTCTTGAAGTCCACCACCGAGGTAGCCTTGTTGCTCACACACACATACATACACACACACATACATACATACATACACACACACACACACACACACACACACACACACACACACACACACGCATGCACACAAAGTCACATTCATATTGTCTTACACTCGCACATTCATACACATTCATACTCTTACAACTCTACACACACACACACACACACACACCACCACCACCACCACCACCACTCACACGTACACTCACACTCACACTCACACTCTCTCACGCACAGGAAGTCAGGTTGAAATATTTCAACTATTATTCATCATCCACTCCCCTATCACCTTTGAATCCATTTTTATTTTATTTTATTTTATTTTGGTTTTTCGAGTAGCCCTGGCTGTCCTGGAACTCACTCTGTAGACCAGGCTGGCCTGGAACTCAGAAACCCACCTGCCTCTGCCTCCCAAGTGCTGGGATTAAAGGCGTGTGCCACCACTGCCAGACTTTTTTTTTTTTTTTTTAAGGATTTTTTTGTTTTGTTTTTTGCTTTTAAGATTTATTTTGTTTATCTGAGTACACTGTGGCTGTCTTCAGACGCACCAGAAGAGGGCATCAGATCCCATTACAGATGGTTGTGAGCCACCATGGGGTTGCTGGGAATTGAACTCAGGACCTCTGGAAGAGCAGTCAGTGCTCTTAACCACTGAGCCATCTCTCCAGGCCCTCCATTTTTAATCCATATCCATAACTACCTACGAGCTACCTGTCAATCATATATCTATCCATCCACACATCGTCTATCTCCATGTTTGGGTACTATCCAATAAACAATTCCAAGCCCTTTCCTGTAACTACAATATTTAGGTCTCCACAGTGGGCTATGGTAATGTGTGTGAAATGTGTCGTTGAGCTTTCTGCTACAGTAACTTACGCCTGAGTCTTTCTGTTACTTAGAAATGGCACCGCAGACATCTCTCCAGCTCTGCAGCCTGTCTGTCAGTCTCTCCCTTTCTGTCTGTCTGTCTGTCCTTCTGTCTGTCTCTCACTCTCAAGTTCTCTCAACAGCACTGACTAGACCCTGCTTTATCATTGTCTTCTTTGCCTCTCTATCCAGCACGCCCTTCTGTCACCACAAACCAAAATGAGGCCTCCTAAGAGGGAAGATGGGAGTGGGTGGGTGGGTGGGGGGCACCCTCATAGAGGCAGGGGGAAGGGGGATGGGATGGGGGGTTTCTGAAGGGGAGACCTGGAAAGGGGAAACCACTTGAAATGTAAATAAAGTAAATATCCAAAATTAATTAATTAGTTAATTAATTAATTAAAAAGATAATACCTTAAAGATACATGCAGCTCTCCACTGCCTCCAAAGGAAGAGGGCATTAACACTTGCTCCATGGGAACAGGGCATGGCTGCCTCCAACTAGACTAGTCAAAAAAGGCGTTGAATTCTGAGAAAGTTAGCTAACCCTTCTGTGATATCACCCTATAACAGAGAACGATATTCAAGATATGTAAGTTAATTTATAAGAGTGTGTAAACATTTACATACATGTAAAAGGAAACCTATAAGATTTTATACTGTAGAGTTAACAGTGAATATTTGGACTTTCGGTGGTCGCTTTAATTTGCTTTTCATAGTGTTTAAGTTGATAGTAATTTCCTTGAGATAGACTCTCATGTGTCCCAGGCTGCCCGCCCACTGGATATGAGCCTGAAAATGACCTTGAATTTTGAAACCTCTTGCTTCTACCTCTTGAGCACCAGTGTTATAGCATGGGCCACACACCTAGTTTTATGTAGTGCTAGGGATGGAGCTAGGGCCTTGTGTGCATCAGAGAAACAGGCTTTCCACTGAGTGACATCTCCCAGCTTGTAAGTTCATAAACCATATGAACTTGTGCTGATGTGCAATAAGAAAAACTACCACAAAAGCAGAATTAAGCCTCACGAAACTGCTGAGCTGTAGACACTCTAGCCGTGTACTTTAAATATCTAGAGGTGACCTCATGTCACCTTTTTAGAATATAAATTTCCAATTGGCAGGGCCAGCAGGAATTCCTTTGGAGGCATAAAAAACCTAGGATGTCATATGTGCTGGTTACACAAATAGTGCCCATCGGGGTGCAAAAAGTATTCAGCTTTGAGTTGTTTTCAGACTTTGTACTTCCCTGAAGCCCAGCCCCCAAGCTTCTTAGGTGCTGGGCCTTCCAGTCTCACCATGTAGAATAAGCTCATTAGCATTTATAAACAGAAGAAAAGCTCTACTCATTATTCCAGAAAGAATAGTTCTGGGAGACAGAAGACAATGGAGCAAGTCTCTGCCACCCTTGCTAGAAAACCAAGCCGAGGACTC
Source organism: Uromys caudimaculatus (assembly GCA_028551405.1). Lineage (NCBI taxonomy): Eukaryota > Metazoa > Chordata > Mammalia > Rodentia > Muridae > Uromys > Uromys caudimaculatus. The sequence continues at coordinate 29,555,822 of CM052719.1, forward strand.
CTAAAGTGCACAGCCACAGCCACAGTGGGTGTATTGTGGCCAAGCTAGAATAGTGAATGCAGAGGCCATGGGACCTCGGTCCATTTGTATACCACAGAGAGCTCACCTTGGAATAGGCCTCCCCAAGCTTTTTACAAACCATCTCAAGTACGAACTCACACAAATATCACGATGCTGGTGAATCTCCTGAGCTAACTAGAAACAGGAAGACACAGAGAGGAGTACTGAAAATTGGGCTTAAAACCCAATTCTTAATGATCGATTTATTAGGTATATACATTTATTAAGTATAATAGACTTCCTGTGCTTTGGTCACGTTCATCTCATGTTGTTCTTTCTTGCCTCTCCTCCTCTCAAATGTATCTTCTACTTCCGTGTCGTTTTCTTTCTGAGTCTAGATTTCACACAGGAGCTGAGCTCTCTCTCAGTCTGGCTTTCTTCGCTCAACGCGATTCTTTCCCTTTCCATCTATTTTTCTCCAAATGACAGCACAGCATCCATCTTTATGGCTGAGTTTCATAAAACATGCCATCGATTATGAAAATAAACTATGTTTACCAGAACAGAACTACCGTATGGTTCTGCTCTTCTACTTCTGGGAGCCAAGGTTGGTACACAGTAGGGATAACTGTACCTTCTGTGCCACGACTTAAATTAGGCAAGCTGTGGAACAGGCAAGCTTATTCATCCATAGATGAGGTAAATCTAGTTTACTAACAACTGTAAACTTGAGCTAGCTTCTTAACCTGGTGTGGGTCAAACCTGCTCCCTTGTAAAATGAAGAGTCTAGGCAAGATGCTAAGTCCTCAGACTGGCTGTGTATTCCTGATCTTCCACAGTTCAGGAACCCTTCATTCACCAGCTCCATCTTCCTCTAGCCAGTGCACATGACTGGGAAAAAGACACCCCCAGCCTCACACACTCAAATTGCTATTCTGAAATTCTGTGTCTGGGATATATTTCATGTCATTTTGTTCAGGAGCTGTTTCTGGTGGAGCCCATTCTGTTTTTCTTCTCCTGTGTGTGTGTGTGTGTGTGTGTGTGTGTGTGTGTGTGTGTGTGTGTGTGTCTAACTTAGGAGAGTCCTTATTCATAGGCTATTGCACTCCATTTGGCTGAGTACCTATTAATCTCAACCTGCGACACATTTGGGGGGTCGCCCCTTGTGGCCTCTCATATAGACAATGCTGTGTTCTGCTTCGTTATCCCAGTGCCTTCTAGCCAGATGTGCTACACTGGACTATGCCACAAGTCACCTAGGAGACAAATACAGGAGAGGACACTCTTTCATATCCGTTTTGGTCGCTAACATGGGTTTCCATACCTTGGGTCACATTGCCTGTCTCAGCTACTGACTGGAATTCATAAAGAGCAGCAGTGATATTACAGGGAGAGGAGAGCTGGTGATGACATTGACCTCCCTTCCAAACCAAATGAGACACCATGATTTCCCCGTGTTCTAAGAGAAGGGGACAGAGTGGGGTGAGGCCTTAGGCAGCAGGATTGACCCACAGGGAAGTCAGGATAGAGTCTAAAAGGCAACAGGATCTTGAAGCCACATGACAGAGCAGACAAGTCAGGAATGCAGGTGAAGTGGGAGGCTCTGGGCAGACAAAGCACGGAGAATCGACAGCCAGTGCAGGGCAGGTGGATGGAGCTGTCAGAGAAGCTGAGTCCAGACAACAGAGGCAGGGCTCTGATATCCCAGTTTATTCTCTTTGTGTGGCATGCCCTTTTGAACAGTTACCACAAGACATAAAATTCTCCATTTTGTAACATATCCTTCATTCCTCCTTTTCTGCCTTCTTCATCTGGCAAACCTTTTATATTTTTGGTTGTGAGCCTAGCCTTTAATGGCTGAGCCATCTCTCCAGCCCCTGGCAAACCTTTTAAAGAGCTTTACTCAGACTTTATATATTGAAATTCCTGGCAAAAATGTTCATACCTCAATAACATCAATTTTTATTTTTGCAAATAAAACCCCAGACCTCACCCACATGTAGACATATCTGTCAAAGCAGGATCGCATTAGGAAAGCAGACAGAGTCGCCCAGTGACACCCTAAACCTCTTCCACGGAACGGCAGGCTCCAAATTGTCATCTGCAAAAGTTTCCTCACGTCCCTAGCCTGTCTGACTTGGCATATGGACCTGACTTTACCAGCATCGTTCCTTTTATATTTTAATACCATGCAGCACATCTGGGAAAATCACATAAAGACTTTTCATAACGTTCAAGAAATGAGAGGATTTGTTTAACATTCTTTTAAAATAAAAGTTAGCAGAAAGCATTTCCTGCTTCCTTCAAAAGCATGTGGAGACATGGGGTAGGGCGCTGGATGGCTGGATCTCACAGTACCCCAGGGCAGTTAGTGTGAATCTTTCAGCACTTTGTGGTGCTATGGACTGTGCTAGTCAGCCTTCCCTAAATGCAGCAAAATACCCACGAGAATCAACTTTTAATGAGGAAAGGTTTAGTTTGAATGGCAATTTAGGGTGTTTCAGTCTATAATGGCTTGGTGGTCCCAGTGAAGGACATCATTCTGTGAATACTTGGCAAAAAAAAATTACTTCATGGAATCTAAGAAGCAGAGAGAGAGAGAGAGACAGAGAGACACACACAGAGAAAGATAGAGACAGTGTGAACATGTATATATTGACATGTGCATACACACACACACACACTCACACACACATACACACACACACACACTCACACACACACACACACACACACACACACACACACACACACACACACACACACACACACACACACACACACACACACACACACACACACACACACAGAGGAAGAGATGGGCTGGAGAGGGACCAGTGTCTCAATAGTTCCTTCAAAGATATGCTTCTAATGGCCTAATTTCCTTTCCCCAGGCCCCACTTCTAAGGATCAACAGTACCATTGGCTTCTGGTCATACTCCAGACCCAGACTACAGTGTGAGACATCTCGTTTGTAGGAGACTGAGATAGGAGACTGAAGCCTTTTTCTGAAAATAAAACTTCTGACAAACTGGCCATTTCCCTGTGCTTTGCCTCTTTGGGATACAATAGAATGAATAAAAATAGCTCAGCTTCACGGAGAGGCTTACTACATATGCCAAGTGCTATCCACACATGACCTCATTCTATGCTGATAACTCGAGAGGAGACGGGTGCTATTATTACCCTCCCCCACCCATGCCCCGAAAGGAACATAGCTGTGATTTTTCTGCACCATTAACACTGTCAGAACATTCAGTACACTCAGAGAAGACTCGTACCCTGCCTTCCCACCAGTCTATCTCCAGGGACATGTAGGGGCCTGTTCTGGTGCCATAGAATGTCCTACCTTTAGGGTGGGGTGAGTTCTTTATTTTTAATTTCCAGGGTGGAAATTCACTTGAAGATAGGTATCAGAGGTTGGCTACAGCATATACTTTTGATTTCTTGCCACGCTGAGGACTTAATCCAGCACCTTGATATAACTAGGCAAGCACTCTGCTGCTGAGCTCCACAGCCAGCCCTTGAGAAGACTTTCAGCTTGCTATTGCTCTGATTCTGGGACCCAAGGCAACTTCAGGAGGGGGGAGGCTTTATTTTAGCTTACAGGTTACAGTCGATTGTTGAGAGAAGCCAGAGCGGGAACCTGAAGCAGAAAGCATGGAGAAGCACTGCTTGCTGGGTCTCTCTTGAGTCTAGCCTACACAGTCAACCATGCCCACTATTGTCCTAAGGATGCTACCACTCATAGTGGGCTAGGGCTTCTATTAAAAGTCAAGACGGTCTCCTTCGGAAATGCCCACTGGGCTCTCTGGTCTAGGCTATTCCTCAATAGAGGCTTTCCTCTCAGGTGACTCTAGGCTGTGTCAAGATGCTAACTAGGACAGCAACTTGTATAGGGACCCAACCTGCAGCTCCGCCCAAGGAGAAAGAGAAGCAGAACCTACATTTTTATTTGTTCTGCCTAGAAAATCCAGCTTTGAAGGAAAATGAGCTTGAATCTAAAACAAGTCCACCTAACAAAACGAATTTCCTTATGTGTACCGAGGAGTATACAGAAAGCACAATTAAAATGATATTAATGCTGTTTGGGGTATATTTTACCAAAATGAGTTAGCTGGGGGAGAAAGATGGCTTCCTCTCCACATTCCACCAGTGGGTGTTCACATTATGCAGTTTCTCCGCGCTCAACAGTGAGTTCTTTCTGGTCATAAATACTCCCTCACATTCCTTTCTTTGAAAATGCCCTTCGCATGGATTCCTTTCCCCGGTAAGCTGGGGAGACAGGCTGCTCAGGAGGCTGGCCTGCAGCCCACTGTCTGCCTCCCTGGCCCACCCTCCTTTGTGTAGTCTGTGGGTGGAGTGAGCTGCTGCCCGGGGCAGCCAAGTGGAAATACAGAGGCCTTCTCTTCTCCTAGAAGCTATTTATTGTTCTCAGAGGAACCAGCCATCAAAGGAAGCTGAGCCCCACCCACTCCTCCCAGCTTCCAGTTCTTGACTGAAAAATGTTAACATCCTACACCACACACCACAGACACATCCTGAAAGATAATGTTTGGACCCTTACCCCCTCCCCCCCCAAGCAGGTCTAGGGCACGCCGCCCTGTCAGCCAAACTGTTTAAAAATTGTCTCCTCATTGTGAGGGTGCACAGCACACACACACACACACACACACACACACACACACACACACACACACACACACACACACCCTTCCAGCAGTGATTTATTTAACCCTTTGGCTGGGCCACGCATTCCAAATTTCTTCCTTTGTTTCCTGACTCAGCAGAGTGCCAAGCATTCCCCTGTTCTCCCCGCCTGAGGTGTGTGGACCACAGAACCAAAGAAGGGCAATGTTTGCAGGATGGATGGAAACGAACTGACTGATGCACCAGAGAGGGCTTCTCAGAGGATCTGGACCATTTTACTAGAATGTTTAACTGTGGCACATGCAGGCTGGGAAGAGACACTGTGGCTTGATATTCTGCACTCAGCATTTGTCTGTCTGTCTGACTGTTTTTCTGCCTGTCTTTTTTTTTTTTTTTTTTTCAAGACAGTTTTCCTGTGTATCCCAGGCTGTCATGGAACTTGCCCTACAGACCAGGCTGGCCTTGAGCTCAGAGATCTATCTACCTCCCAAGTGCTGGAATTAAAGGCATGTACCACCATCACCTGGCTGTTTGTTTTTATTTTTGAGACAGAATCTCACTATGCCCAGAAATGTAAACCAGGCTGGTCTTGAACTCACAGAGCCCCACCTGCTTCTGCCTCCCCAGTACTGGGACTAAAGGCATGGGCCAAAAATATACAATTGATAAGGTTTATAATCACCCTAGGTGTTGCTCTAAATTTCTTCACGTGGCTGAGAAAGGCTGCCATGGTAGGTTTCCTGCTTGCTTTCTGGCCTAGCCCTCACCTCCTAGGTAAATCCCTTTCACCTCCACTGCCTCTGCTCGCCTTCCCTTCAACCCACTCCCTCACAGTTACAGGTGCTGCCACTCTTTCTTACCTCTAGGTGGTTCCTGCAGTCTGCCCCCTCTTTCTAGAACATTCTTACCCTCTTCTCTACCTCCTTTACCTGGTTGAGTCAATTTTCAGATATCAGCTTGAGTTTTGGTCTCCCGATTTAATAGTCTATCTTCCTCTGAGATGGTAAGTTCCATGGCCACATGCCTCCACAGAACTTTGCACATTAGTAAAGACTTTTAAAAAACGTTGGAAGCAGGGAAGGGCGCAGAGATGAGGAAACGGAATATGTGGTGAATTACAATGTACGCTGGATGGTGTTTCAAGTAACCCCCTCCCCCCATCCCCAGCCTTTTTCTGATCTCAAAGAGGTGGGATGTCTACGCAACTGGAAATGATCCAGTGTGAAAGTGATACCCTAGTCTACCTCAGTACCCGAAAATGTAGCCCCTTCAACAATTTGCTGTAGCCTCTGAGGGACTGTCTGTGCTCTGTTTAGCCACCCCCTTCTCATTTGCAATCTTTTACTGAAGACAATTGTAACGCTGATAAAGTCTGCCACCTAGTGGGCATTCTGATTATGACATAATTTGGAAATGACCCACTTAAGCTCTCCCAGAAAGTCAAATTACATTCCACTTAACTAGTTTTCAGTCTTAAACTTGAAACTAGATGTATTAATATAGTCTACCCCAGGATGTAGTGAGTATATCTCCTCTGAGACTGGCTTTCACAGGCCAAGAGTGACTTGGATCTAAGTTTATTCCTCGGGACCTATCACAGATGGTGGAGGATGGCAGCTCTAGCCAAACCCAGGGGACCAGCCCAAGTTCTTGGACTCATTCTGCGGCTCTGCAGTTCCAGCCATCTATCTCTACGAGTCATTTGGCTCATGGGAGTGGTTACTAGACGCTGGAAGAGCGAGGAGAAAGGAAAAGAATGATCAATGGGTACAAAGTTCCAATAGGCTGGGGAATTTAGTCCTCCTCTGTAGCGCTGGTAGGGTGAGTGGCGAATAATATTTTTGGATATTTCATAATGTTAGAAGAGATCATTGTGGCTGTCCTCAGCACAAAGAAATGAAAATTATATGAGGTAATGGTTATGTTAAATAGTCTGATTTGATTAATACACATTATGTACTTGTATAAATCATTCCCTGCACCCCCACTAACATGCAATCACTATGTATCAAAGAAAACAACAAGGCTTAGTGGCTAATAGCACTGGATGTCTTCTGGAGGACCAGGGTTCAATTCTCAGTACCCACATGGCTGCTCATTCCAGTTCCAGGAGGATTTGCTAACACCTTCTTCTGGCCTCTGTAGGCACAAGACCGGTGGTACATAGTATATATGAAGGCAAAAACCCCATACATATTAAATAAAAGAAATAAAAATAAAGAATGCAGATTTTAAAAACAACAGAAGCCGCCGGGCAGTGGTGGCACACGCCTTTAATCTCAGCACTTGGGAGGCAGAGGCAGGCAGATTTCTGAGTTCGAGGCCAGCCTGGTCTATAAAGTGAGTCCCAGGACAGCCAGGGCTACACAGAGAAACCCTGTCTGGAAAAGAAAGAAAGAAAGAAAGAAAGAAAGAAAGAAAGAAAGAAAGAAAGAAAGAAAGAAAGAAAGAAAGAAACAAACAAACAAACAAACAAACAAACAACAAAAACAACAGAAGCCAAGGAGGGTAGCCCATACCTGTTATTCTCAGTACTTAGGACACTGAGGCAGGAGGATTGCCGTGAGTATGAAGACAGCTTGTGTTATAAAGTAAGGACCTGTTTCAACTTTCTCCCCAAAAAGAACAAGCAAGGAAAAAAAGGGAGGGGGACCCTAAGTAAAAATATTAAAGGTTTTTTTTTTTTTTTTTTTCAGCTTGAGAGTTTGGTGACGGGGCTTGGTTAGGAATGCTTGCTGAACAGCCATGAGGACTAGAGCTCAGATCCTGGTGCCCTGGGAACACGCCAGGGATCTCACAAAACCTACAGCTGCAGCACTGACGGATTGAATGCCTCTTTCTGACTTTTGTGTGGACACATACAAGAACAAGCAAGTTAATAAACAAAGTCTTTAAAAATTGAAGAAAGTAGGGGCTGGAGAGGTTAAGAGCACCACTGCTCTTTGGAAGGTCGTGAGTTCAAATTCCAGCAACCACACGACCATCCATAATGAGATCTGATGCCCTTTTCTGGGGTGTCTGAAGACAGCTACAGAGAGTGAGCTGGGCCAGAGCGAGTGGGGCCGGAGAGAGAAGGAAAAAAAAGTGTCTGAAAACAGCTACAGTGTACTTACATATAATAAATAAATCTTTTTTAAAAATTGAAGAAATTAAAGCTCAAATAGACCTTGTTCCCAGGTCACAGGTCGTATTGATGATCGTACCTAACTCTAGACAAGCTCTCTGCCCCTGCTGACAGTGTCGCTTGCTCTCTGACAACCTGCATTTGCCAGGAGGCATTGTACTGGGTGCCAGGGAACAAAGAGACAAGACCTTTGATTGGCTGTGGAAAGATGCAAACATCCAAGGTGATTCCCTCCTTCTGGTGATGTTAAGAGCAGGGAAGGAGGAAGCAGGTACAGGGACATTAAGGAACTCTATGGCTCCAATTTCTCCAGGAATTAGGTAATGACCTCAACAGCTGAAAGAAAGAGGAGAAAGTTAGCTGTTTAAGGACAAAAGAAGTTGGGCTTTGGTGGTGAATGTCTATCATCTCGGAGTGGCTGAGGCAAGAGAATCATGCATCCAAGGTCAGCCTGCCTACATAGCAGATCCCATCTAAGAAAAATAGCAAGAAAAGAAAAAGAGAAAAAACATGAACTCGCTAGCGACCTGTATTCAGCACAGTCAGGAGGGGTGGAGAGGAACTGTCTGCCTTTCCTCCCCTCCTTTTGCTACACACGGTGCACACATACAGTGCACACATAGCACACACATGCAGTGCATGCACATAGTGCACACACTAAGTTTCAATGTTGTGTGAGTGAGTGTGCGACTGTGAACTGACGTCTGAGACTATGAAGACATTGTCTTAGGGTTTTACTGCTGTGAATAGACATTATGACCAAGGCAACTTGTAGACAACATTTAATTGGGGCTGGCTTACAGGTTCAGAAGTTCAGTCCATTATCATCAAGGTGGGAACATGGCAGCATCCAGGCAGGCATGATGCAGGAGGAGCTGAGAGTTCTACATCTTCATCTGAAGGCTGCTAGTGGAAGACTGACTTCCAGGCAGCTAGGATGAGGGTGTTAAGCCCACACCCACAGTGACACACCTACTCCAACAAGGCCACACCTAATAGTGCCACTCCCTGGGCCAAACATATACAAGCCATCACAGACACCAAAGGTATTTCCTGATTTCTGGCATTAGCAGAAACTATCCTAGGTGCTAGGAATCTGCTCAGCAACCAGCTGTGGCATTTGCCACAAAGGAGCTCTTTCTTTATGAGAGGAGATGGATACAAACATCAGACTACAGAAGTACTAGTCAATTAAATGTGCTCACATACACTTGCCAAGAAAGAGGAACAGATGTGCTTACATCTTCTACATCAGCAGACTGGCTTTGCCGAGTTCTCTTGCTCATGTTAGTGGTCTTTGTCATAATTGCAGGATAAATCAACACATGGGCTAATGAACAGTTTTCAAAGCAAGAAACACAAATGGCCAGGAATTATTATTTTTTCAATGTGTTCAACAGCCCTAGTTATCAGGGAAATGCAAATTAAAACTACTTTTGAGTTACTGCCTCATGCCAGTTTAAATGGCTCTCACCAGGAAATCTGACAAATGTTGTGGGGAACGAACTCTTATTCACTGTTGGTGGGAGTGCAAATTAATACAGCTATTGTAGAATTGACTACATACGTAGCAGATGTACAGCTCAGTCTTCATGTGGGTCCCCAACAACTGGAGCAGGGGTTATCCCAGCAGCTGTAGCCTGCATGTGGGATATGTTCTTCTAGCTGGGCTGCCTTGTCTGGCCTCAATGGGAGAGAAAGTGCCTGGCATTGAAGACACTTGAAGTGCCAGGGTTGGGGAATACCCAGGAGGGGCCCCACCTGCTCAGAGGAGAAAGGGAAGGGGGGATGGGAAAGGGATTGTGGGAGGGGGTGACTGAGAGGGGAGCAGTGAGCAGGATGTAAAGTGAGTAAGTAAAAAGAAATTAATTAATTAAAAAAATAAAGCAGTCTAGTTGAATGGATAATGAAAATGTGGTACATGTACAAAATGGAATATTATTTAACTGTAAGGAAAAACAAAGTCGGGCTGGAGAGATGGCTCAGCAGTTAAGAGCACTGACTGCTCTTCCAGAGGTCCTGAGTTCAATTCCCAGCAACTACATGATGGCTCATAATCATCTGTAATGGAATCTGATGCCCTCTTCTGGTGTGTCTGAAGACAGCTACAGGGTACTCATATACATAAGATAAATAAATAATTAAAAAAATGAAAAACAAAGTCATGAAATTTGCAGTTGTGTGGATGGACTTAGAATGTAGGTCACTATCAAATGAGGTCACCCAAACATGGAAAGAAAAAAACTTGCATAGTCTCCTTCATCTGTGGTACTAGCCTATAATGTATACGTGAAAACAGCTCTATGTGTGGGTGTAGAAAAACATCTAGAAAGAAGCCCAAAAAAGGGTCATATGAAGTGATTAGGAAGTGCAGGCACAAGGGCACATGAACCACATGGGACAGGGACATAAAGGTAATTGCTTCTCTAGTTTCCACTCTCACAGTTCTTTCCATGGTGGATACATGCCTAAGAACGTAATTGATGGTGACAGTGCCAACCCTGAATGACGGTCCATGGCTTGAGACCGTACAGAAGCTCACTGGAGTATGGCCGTCCTAACCACAGGCAAATTCACTAAGATTTGTTAAGTGTGGGACTGGGCAAGTGTTTGAGTCAGTCTAGCTGTGCGATGTTCTGATTTGTGAGTTCATTACAATACCGTGATGTGATTTTTCTTCTTAAAAGAGCCCACCTCCCCAGGTCACACCATATATTGGCAACACACGTTCGTAACACCATTACCATCTCCATGTCCTGGACGAGGAAACAAAATGACTAACCAAAGATCACTTTGCTGGTTCCTGGTTAGGGCAGGTCTCAGACCCAGCTGTGCCCGCCCACCACCCCTTTCCATAACTCTCTCCACAGCTGCTCCCATGGCAGGAAAGATATAGAATAAGACCGTTGTACTTAGGACCCGAACGCATCTCTCGTTGGAGACAAACAGTCTTAGTAACTTGTGCAGAGTGTGTGTACACTAAGAGTTAAGCCTGCCAAACTGCCACACACTGGAGCCAGGTCAGAAAAGTTGACACACCTCATGCATGTAACACTCTTTTGCTAATGAAACAACAGGTAGACTGTGCAACCATAAGTGTAAAACCATTGCTGGCTAAAACTCGTTGTGACAATACACGGACATGTTGACTTTAAAACTAACTCAAATTTCCAGACTCACTGCTGAGAAAGTCCTCATAGACCACTTTGTTCTGTGGAACACAAACAGAAACAGGCACTATCCATGCTAAAACCAGAGCCTTTTGAAAATGCCAGATATACTGTGATGGTTTGTATATACGAGGCCCAGGGAGTGGCACTGTTAGAAGGTGTGGCCCTGTTGGAGTAGGTGTGTCACTGTGGGTGTGGGCTTTAAGACCCTCATCCTAGTTGCCTGGAAGCCAGTATTCTGCTAGCAGCCTTCAGATGAAGATGTAGAACTCTCAGCTCCTCCTCCACCATGTCTGCCTGGATGCTGCCATGCTCCTGCCTGGATGCTGATGGAGTGAACCTCTGAACCTGTAAGCCAGCCCCAATTAAATGTTGTCCTTTATAAGACTTGCCTTGGTCATGGTGTCTGTTCACAGCAGTAAAACCCTGATGAAGACACATACCAACTCGCTTCATATGTAATGAGTGACTTGGGACACTCCCAGCAACTGGGAACCACAAATGTTTGTAGAGTTTCCACTTGGGTTCTGAGTCACATAGTCGGGGCTCTGCATGTTACACCCCTGTCTTTCTCATAATCCTCCACATTTACAATTAGTGACAAGGAACAGCCCACCATTCAGTGGAAAGAAACAGAGTGGTCAGAAGATTAAATGTGGACCAAAATGTTAACACGGGGAACTTTGTTTCAGAAAGTTCCTGGTACTGGTTAAAAGTACTCGACTCCACAGGAAGCACATCTGGGGGACACCTAGCCCCAGTAGCTCCACAGGAAGGAGAACACAGGCTGAGTGTTCTACTGTCCACAGGTGCCAGGTTCCTAGGAAGACAGCAAGAGTCTATTTCTTAAAACTTGTGTCAAATACATCATACTTTTCTATGGTTGCTTGTTACAGAGTTCTGCCTGAATGTTTCTACATTTTTCATGTTTCATAGGTCCCAGGGGCCACATCTGTTTTTGTTGTTGTTGTTGTTGTTGTTGTTTGAAGAAGGTCCCCACTGTTCATGAAACAAATGCTATTTACGGGTGAAAAGTCGACCCATGTCCTGATTCTGGATGTTCCTCTTTGATTCAGCCTCAGGCTCACTTATTTTTGAGTCTTCAAAGCTCTGTGTCTACAGGGCAGAAGGTTGGTGTGCTGAGATGACTGGCATCATTAATTAGATGCAATATGCCATGCATTCAGCCAAGGCTCAGTGAAAAGTACAGACTTCAAAGAAGAGCAAGCATGTATCAATATGCAGAGAGATGCAAAGAGGAAGCAGGAGGAACCACTGGGATGCACCCCAGCAAGGCCTGCCATGGTTTTCCCAGAGAACATGCCTAACTAGGCTTAAGTGAGTGACTATCTAGGGACCAGGAGGGCTCCAGGCAACGAAAGGAGAAAGCTCTCAGTCCCAGGAGGTTGGTGCTTCCGGGAGCATTTCTTAGAACCTCAGCCTGTGAGAACAGAGATGCTGTGGTAGGCATCAGAGGCTTCTGCAGGTGGTGCAGATCAGAGGCTCATCCATGCTGGAGAGAAGGTTGACCTCTGTCCACAGAGGAAATCTTCTGAACGTCAAGCAAGGGGAGACACGGCTCTGCCCTCTTCAACGTTACTAGAAGGAAACTGGAGGAGGCCTAGCTAGGATCTGGCAGTTGGTGGTTGACTGGGTTGGGGGTGGGGCAGAGAGAGAGAGAGAGGAAGGAGGTGAAGTCGCTCTCCAGTTTTCTGTTTGAGTGCTGGTGAGGTTCTTGACATGGCGAATTTCTGTAAAAGTAGAGTTTCTGTGGAAAAATGAATCCGCTGGTGGACATGTAGAGTTTACCATGCCTGCCTCCCACGTTCCTTCTTGTCACCCCAAAGAGGTAGCACCCTATAGTTCTCCACTGAAACATAGAAAATAAGACCCGACAGATGGTATTAGTCAGGGTTCTCTAGAGGAACAGACCCTAAATATATTAAATATATGTGTAATACATGTATTATATAGTATATTATATGAGATTATATGAAATATAGTATAGTAGATTATATGAGATATAGTATATTATATGAATATGAGTATTATGTCTGCACAAATTACACACACACACACACACACACACACACACACACACACACACACACACACGTAAGATTTATTAGAATGGTTAACAGACAGTGGCTCAGCTAGTCCAACAATGACTGTCTACCAGCAGAAGGTCCAAGAATCTGGTAGTTGTTCAGTTTCGGAGGCTGGATGTCTCAGCTGCTCTTCAGTCTACACTGGAATCCCAGTGAAATAGGCTCTACTGCCAGCAAAGGAATAGACTTGCTAGTGAAAGCAAGGGCAAGTAGGCAAAGAGTTAAAGCTTCTCTTTTCAGTGCCCTTTATTTACGCTGCCAGCAGAAGGGGTGGCCCAGATTAAAGGAGGATCGCCCCACCTCAAAAGATCTAGGTAAAAGGTGTATCTTCCTACCACAGAAGGTCCAGATTAAAAGCATGTCTTTCCACTTCAAAGGATTTAATAATAATAAAAAAATCTCTCACAGGTATGCCCAGTGGCTCAGGCTTTAGTTAATTCCAGATAGAGTTGACAATCAAGAATAGCCATTACAAGTCCACCCCTTGTCAACCTGACACACAATCAACATTGCCTTATGTCATATTTCATTTCTAAAGGAAAAAATAACCAGGTCATAATGATGCCTAACATGATATAACTATCATATATACAATGCAAGTGCATTATATCCTAAACCAGGTCATAATTATGCCTAACATGATATACTATCACCACATGTACAACTGCAGACACATTATAGCTTTTAGAATGGGTGTCAGTGTCTCTTGAGGGATATTCTTTTAGTGTCTCAAACTTAAGTATGACCACTGGTGTTCTCTTAAGTGATGTTACATTACCTGATAAAGAAATAGAGGAAAGAAAACACAAATGTCTGCACAAATGTATTCTTAACAAAGCATGACGAAAACATTCATGTCAATTCCAATCCTTGTTTCTGTATCTGGTTTTGTGACCTTAGATGGCATTTATAGCCACCCTCCTCCACTACCCATTCTGTATTTCCTCCATCCTCAGCAAGAACCTCAGCAGGCCTTGGCTCTTTTCCTGGAGGTGTGACCCATACCTGCCTTCCTAAAGGATCTGTGCCTTTGTCATCCTGCCTGGATTAGTTGTCATAGTTCCTCATTGACTTTAATCACTGGACGTGGTGCCGTCAAGAGATGCCCTAAAGGATCTACTACACTCCAGACATAATAAACTTTCTTATCTCCACTGTGGAGAAGCAATTCAATTTCCCCTTGGTAATCTAGATCAATCACCCCTCCTAACACTGCTATTTTTTTCTTAGCCTGTTGGTTTAAGGGCATCAGAAGCCCAAAGCATCCAAGTGGAAGTCAGAGATTCCAATTCAACAGAATGTTTGTTGTGGCTCTTGTCAGAGAGTGCTCCCTTCTCTGGTAACAAACCTTCTGGGCCAGCAGAACTTAAGGTTGCAGGAACAGGAAGCAAACATTTTCCTAGTCACTGGAGGTGATAGTGTGTAAAACTATTCCCTTTTCTACCCCTTGATTCCTGGACTTGTGGATCTAGGCTATGGGAGAAACATATATTGTGACATATATTGGATGCTGATTCAAAGCATATACCAACTTCTGGAGAACCCTGCCCTAGATCTTCAGGATGCTGCTACCTAATTGGTTCTGTAACTGTGTCTTCAAAGGTCATTCCATCTTTCTATATTGGACCAGCTGTTTCAGGTTGATGGGGAACATGGTGAGACCTTTGTCAGTGACCTTTGTCACTCATGTCAGTTAAAATCCTCATTCTTGCAACTGGTCATGTGACCTTGGCTGGTGTTTATGGCTCGTGGGCCCACTGTCATACTTCTTTGGCAATGAAGTGAGTTCCTTGGTCAGAAGCTATCCATGGGGAATGCCATCCTGATGAATAAGGCATTCTGTAAGTCCATCATGATAGTTTTGGCAGAAGCATTTTGTACAAGAAAAGCAAATCCATAACCAGAATAAATATCTACCCCAGTAAGAACAAAGTGTTGTCCTTTCCAACTCGTGGGTATTTTACTAAGGGAAACCTAGACATTCCTTGACTTAAGGGATTCTAGGTCTGCAAACTGGCTCAAGTTTGAAAGGTGGTTCATGGGCTGAGATCCCCTTTTACCACGATCCAGTGTCGCCTTTCATTTGAGAATTTTCCCACTTATACAGACCAAACAAAAATCCAGTAGGCTTCTTATCTATTCCATGCCTGGAAACACCATGATTAATTAGCTGGTACCAAAGATCTTTTTGAGTCATGCACCATAAAATTTACTTTGCCTGTGCTGGCTATTATGGGTTAGGACATTATTGATATTGCTTTGCCTGTGCTGCCCATTAAGATAACAACAATCACCTCGCCTGTGGAGACTCACTGCTACCTCCTGCTACTTTGGGGTCCAACTAAGCCCACTGCATTTCATCTATCCAACTGAGAAGCAGTGTCTCCAACCCTAAGGTACAGCACAAGGAAAAAAGGTGACAATGAAGTTCTTCAAATGTGTTAGTGTCCCCTCACCATTTTGTGTCTTACAGGGTTAATGCAGGGCGTGTCTCCTGGGCCTTCCCACTGTGGAGGATTAGGTTTTACACAACACACCCACCCTAGCACTGCAATTTCCCTGTTCCTTAGAATTCCCTCATCAACACCCCCAACGTCATGCTCCAATCTCTTTTCAGTAGCCATCTTTTGACAACTGCTTTGGCCAACTACTCAACAAACATTCAAACAATTCAAAGTATTGACACCTTCATTAACTCTGTGAGCTTATTGTTATATTAAATATAATAAATTAAACCTAGAATCTCCACTCAGTGAGCTATAACAATAAACTCAGTCTGATCCAATTTTATGTTCCTTCCATCATTATCCCACACCCTTAAAATCCGACCCCACACATATTGCCCAGACTTCTGCATGAATGAATTACCAAACTCTTTAAGTACTTTAGTAGTCTAGCGCACCTCCTCATGGACTACACTTTCTATCTCTCCTCTAGGAGCCTGCTTTGCCTTAAGCCTGGTTATATGTCTGGATGCAACTATTGGTGGGCCTTGAGGGACATGAGTCTTTTCTTGCCTAATCTACTTCAGAGAAGGTCATTGATAGTAAGGATTATCTTCCTCAGTCAAAAGAGGGAGAGGAAATTGTCTTAATTAGGGCTATTATTGCTCTGATGAAACAAGATGACCAAGAGCATGATTGGGAGGGTGGATTTACTTCACTCGCAGTTCCGTGTAACAGTTCATAATCAAAAGCAGTGAGGGCACGAACGTGGAGCAGGAGCTGATGCAGAGGCCATAGAGGAGTGCTGATTACTGGTTTGCTCCCCATGATTTGCTCAGCCTGCTTTCTAATTGAACCCAGCCCAGATGTGACCCTATCCACAATGGGCTGGAAATTAATCATAAACTACGAATATGTCCTATAGCCTCATCTTAAGGAGGCATTTTTAAAATTGAGGCTCTCTCTTAAATGACTTTAGCTTATGTCAAGTTGACATAAAACCAGCCAGCACTGCAATATTTTAGAAGGTTGGGGTGTATACTGACTGGTTTTGTGTGTCAACTTGACACAAGCTGGAGTTATCACAGAGAAAGGAGCTTCAGTTGAGAAAATGCCTCCATGAGATCCAGCTATAAGACATTTTCTCAATTAGTCATCAATGGGAGAGGGCCCATTGTGGGTGGTGCCATCCCTGGACTAGTAGTCTTGGGTTCTATAAGAGAGTAAGCTGAGCAAGCCAGGAGAAGCAAGCCAGTAAGGAACATCCCTCCATGGCCTCTGCATCAGCTCCTGCTTCTTGACCTGCTTGACTTCCAGTCCTGACCTCCTTTGGTGATGAACAGCAACATGGAAGTGTAAGCTGAATAAACCCTTTCCTCCCCAACTTGCATCTTGGTCATGATGTTTTGTGCAGGAATAGCAACCCTGACTAAGACAGGGTGCGAGTACATCCTTTGCTGGGGTGGACAGACTGCTTCCCTCGATGAGAACTTGAGGGTTCCACGTGTTCAGTGTCGATATGGTCCTCCCACACATCTCCATACCAAGTTACAAATCTTTACCAACGAATGCCCTTACTTTAATTGCTGATACCCTCTCTAAGGCTGGGATTTGAATTTTGGCTACCATTTATCCAATCTTATGATAATGGGGGCTTTGCTTTGATTTTCCTTGAGCTCTGTGGCTGCGGGAGAGAAGATTCTCTTCCAGGGCACACTTTTAAAGCTTTAGACTGTTGGTGAGCATCTGGAATGGGTCATTTCTATCACTGAGGTCATTGCTGTCCTTTACCATATTCTGAGATAATCGAGGTTGGTTAGCTTTATCACAGAGCACATTCTTTTTCTTTGTCATTTTTATCCACAGATGTTAGGAGCAACCAACCAGTAGCACTTGGTTTTTCAAAACTGTCAAAAGTTTTGTGTACAGAATCACCAAAACCATTGTCTCAGTCTAATCCGACGCACCGGTACCCTTGCATTTGTAAGTAGTTCGCAACACAAGTTTCTAATGTTCCTTTGAACTTCCAGATGAGGCTTCTGTAACTCCAGCAACTAAAGGGACACACTTTAATAACTGTAGGCATTGGCAAATTGGAAAGCCTATTCCAAATGCAAAATTCATTCTTAAACGTCTGTTGCTTTAGCACCACTTCTGGTGGCAACATCGGTATTAATTAGTCAGTGTCCTCTAAAGGAAAAGAACTTACAAAGTGAATCTAAGAAAATAAAAAGTCTCTCCCAGGGATGCCCAGCTGCTTGGGTTTCAGTTAACTATGTGAACAGAACAAGTCAATTTAACAACCAAGAAAAAATAGCTGTCACATGGCCTGTTCTGATCCCGACATCCTACACACTTCATTTGGTGCCCAAGGAAACCCAGACCCAAATAATTTAGGTGACTTCCTTCGAGATACGCAAAGTTTAAACTCCAAACACATTCCTGCATACTGTATATAGAATTCAGGGCTCTCTCAGTACCATCTGAAGTAGGCGCTCCATTCTTGCTTTTCAGAGCTCAGAGCTGTGTGCTCTAGACCCCAGTGCCTTGCACACACCAGATAAGATCTCGACCACTGAGCACCAGTTCTTTACCTTCCATCATCTTAACCACTCTTCCTGAAGAAGCTCTGCCCCCAGAAGATAGTCACTCAGACCTAAGAAATCTTTGGTCTTTGTACCAATCATATATTCATAAGAGTAAAACTAATCAGATACAGCTGTAAGGTTTCAAAGCAATTAAAATTGGTCTCTAGGCAGTTTGCTCATAGGAACCCAGCTGGCCATTTTGGTTTCCCTATGATAGTTTAAAAAGAACAGAAAACATTGAATACATCATTTTTACTAAATGAATTCTTTTTTTTTTTTTTTTTTAAGAATTGTTTACTTTTTCTGAATACATTGTCTTCAGACGTGGTTGTCTTCAGATGGTTGTGAGCCACCACGTGGTTGCTCACATGAATTGAACTCAGGACCTCTGGGAGAGCAGTCAGTGCTCTTAACCACTGCGCCATCTCTCCAGCCCCCTACTAAATGAATTCTTAAATATTCATTTCCGTGCATTACATTTTCCTAAAAATGTTTGGTTTCCTATTCATTTTTGTCACATGGTTTCCTATAAAACTCTTTCCTCCTAGGAAAGTCGTGGGATGAGTGACAATTTTAACTGTGGGAAGAATTTCACTAATTTCTGCTAAAATCACAAAGCGACCATATTTCTTCATCTATTCTTTGGTTTTAAGATCATTCTTTAAAAGAAATCTATTTCAGCTTCAAAGATCTTATTCAAAATCAGCAAAATAGGAACTAACAGGTGCCCTTATGAAACCAGAACACAGAGAGAGAGACTTTGGAAAACTCTGCCCTAAATGGGATGTCTCCATCAAGTTTCTCCCCTCCAATCTCAAGAAACATGGAGGACGAGGAGGTAGAAAGAATGTGAGAGCAGAGGGGATGGGGACACCAGAGAACAAGTCCCCCTGAACCAAATGAGCAAAGCTCAATGAACTCACAGAGATGGGGTCAGCAAGCACAGGGCCTGCACGCATCTGTGCCTGGTCCTCTGCACGTGTATTATAGCTTCCAGTTTAGCGTTTCGATGGGATTCCTGAGTGGGTCTCTGATTCCTGTGCCTTCTCTTGGGCTCTTTTCCTTCGGTTAATTTGTCTTGTCTAACTCTGAAGTGACGGGTTTTGTTTCATCTTACTATAGTTTATTATTACCTCCTAGAAGCCTGTTATTTTCTAATGAGAGACAGAAAGATAGTGGATTCAGATAGGAAGGGAAATCGGGGAGAAACTTGGAGGAGCAGAGGGAAGGGAGACAGTAATGTGGTTATGTGAGAAAATAATCTATTTTTAATAAAAGGTGAAAAGCCCTTTTAAAAAATAGAATAAAACCAGAACATTATTCTCTTGTTAATACCCCATCTCCCAATGATGGTCACCTAGGAGGGTGACACTGAAGACACCTATTCTGTTTTATAGTCATGTGGAGTGTGATGGTGGATGTCAGAGGTAAGACATCAGATGAGGGAAGAAAAACCAAACCTTTGGTCCAGCACAATGAACAGGAAGCCAGTGATGCTTACGTGAGGCGTGTGTCCTTGAAGGTGTCCAGGTAGGCAGGGTAACTCCACTCCACTTTGCTTCCCTTACAGCGGAGCTCTACAGTTTGCCCTGCCATGAGACTCGCTGTGGCAGCAGGCCTCTGGAAGCGACCGTTGTCCACCGCTTGCATCATGATGGACTGGCTCTTTGCGGTTGAGTCAGCTGAGTCCCTGTCCTTTATCTTAGGAACCTTGGGTTTGGCCTTTTTGTTGGATGGTTTGATCCTGTTTTCTCCTTGCTCCTTTGGACGCTTGTTCTTAGGAGGATGTTGGCCAGCAACTGCAAAGATGTGAGAGCGAAACACTGAATAACATTTCCGGACTGTAAGAAACCCACAGCAGGTGACTTCAACGCTCCCTGGCCTCTGCCCAAATCCTTTTCAGCCATAATCATAAGCAACAAAGCAATCATTGTTCTTCACCCATTCTTTAGTTTTAAGACAATAACTTAAAAGAAATATATTTCGGTTTCAAGGATATTATTCAAAAGCAGCACAATATAAATTAAAATTTGCCCTTATAAAATCAGAACTTTTTTTCTTTTGCTCATATTCCATCTCACAAAGGTGGTCACCTAGGAGGGCTGCATTGAAGACACCCAGAATCTGTTTTAGGTCTCAACAATCACTTTTCCTGGTCCTCACTCTAAGGTGACTGCTTAAATACAAAGATTCTAATCTCTAAGGACGAGAGACACAAGTAGCATTAGAAATGCATTGAGGTGACTGACTCCGCCCGCTTTCCGCGGGCCACAGAGACTGTCGGCGACTGCCGGAAACCTCAGCTTGGGCCACAGGGCTCCACAGCTAATCAGCGCCAGGACAAAGATCCCACTCAGATCGTAAGAGCCAGGAGTGGGCCAAAGACGCGCCCCACAGCTCACCAGGTACTGCCTTGAACCCGCAAGACACAGGGACGAGGTAGGCGGGCCTAGAAACCCCCCCAGATCCCAAAAGCGGGCGGCTGAGGCAGGAAACTTCTACCCGGAACATTAGGATTCCATAGACCAGCAGCTCCGGGAGAAAATCCTCTCTCGCAGGCACGCAGAAAAGCCCCTAGCAGGGGCAAGGC
>CM052719.1:29576995-29625081 GCA_028551405.1 Uromys caudimaculatus
AGGAGGAATTCCCTCACAGAGGCGGGGAGGGGGAGGGGACACGGGGTTTCCAAAGAAAAGGGGAATCATCGGAAATGTAAATAAAAAAAAAAAGAAAAGAAATTCACAATACAAAATGTAAAATACAATTTCTGCCCTAAAAGTGCTAAGATATAATTGTTTAAATTTTGTCTGAAATATGTTTTTCCAGGTGTCTAAACCAGGAGGATTGTGAACTGGAGGCTATATACCAAGATCCTTTACACACAGTTCTACTTTATTTTCAATTTGTTATATTATTTAGAAGCCATAAGCATTTTCTTACTAGAACTATAATCTGACTTAGCAATTAACTTTAGAACAGTCTTCATTTTCCTTAATTGCTACATTTCCTTGAAGAACTCCAACAAATTATTTGAGTTAAAAACATTGACCTTTATAAACATTCTTCTGATTAATACCTCAAGAATGTCATGGTCAACCCAGGCATGGTGGCACACGCCTTTAATTCCAAGATTTAGGAGACCGAGGATCTCTGTGAATTCAAGGTCAGCCTGGTCTACATAGAGAGCCAGGGCCACGTAGAGAAACCCTGTCTCAAAATAGACAAACAAACAAAAACAAAAAACAAAAAAAAAACCCAAACAAACAAACAAAAAGAATGTCATGGTAATTTAAATTATTTCTACATAGTCACCCAAAGTTCTAGGCAAGTCCCCTCACACCCCCCAAATAAGGGACATTAATTAGAAAATTAGATTGTCATTCACCAATGAAACAAACCATATTTTCAGTACTTTTATCACTTGCATTCAATACAAATAAGGACTTTACGGTGTGGTCATCTGGAGTTTCACCTTTTTTTTTTTTTTTTAATGTGTTTAGATTTACCTTGTGTGTATGAATGTTTTGGCTACATGTATGTTATGTCTGTGTACCATGTATATGCGTGGTGTCTATGGAGATAAGAAGATCCCCTAGAACTGGAGTTATGAGTGGTTGTGAGCCATCACGTGGGTGCTGGGAGTTGAACCCATGTCTTCCACAAAAACAACAAGTACTCTGAACCACTAAGCTGTCTCTCCAGCCCCAAGTTTTGCTTTTGTTAGTGCAGAGTTAGAAGTATTAGATTAAAGCTCCTGCAGAAATAATTATTCACTATTAAGAGAATACAAACAATGTCTATTTGAAGGCCCTGGAGAGTGACCAAAAGCAAGCCAGAACTGGAAGGGAGTCAACACTTGAAAGAAGAACCTATGTATGGTTTCTCAATTGAGCAGACTGCCCAGCCCTGTGGGACAAGAAACTCACACTCTGGCAGGAAAATACAATCCTAATTGGAGTAGAAAATGCAGCTTCAGATTGCTAAAGTGGCTGGATTTGGCAGGGAAAAATTCCAGGAAAAAGATAAATAGCCACAGAATGGAGTCTTCAGACCTGTATGTGTAAATTCTACACATTCCTGCAGACTTCTGGACTCTCTGTGTGTGTGTGTGTGTGTGTGTGTCTGTGTCTGTGTCTGTGTGTCTGTGTTGGGGTGAGGTCCTCCAAGGAGCCCAGCTTGAAGGCTGAAAAAACTGAATAGAAATTTCAGACAATGGCTAGACAATTGTATTAGTCATGGTTCTCTAGAGTCACAGGACTTATGGGTAGTCTCTATATAGTAAGGGAATTTGTTAATGACAGTCTGTAGACCAACTCCCCAACAATGGTCAGCGGCAGCTGTGAATGAAAGTTCAAGGATCTAGCAGTTGCTCAGTCCCACAAGGCACACGGGAGAAGAAGAGCGAATCTTCCTTCTTCCAGTGTCCTTATGTAGGTCTCCAGCAGAGGCGTGGCCCAGATTAAAGGTGTGTACCACCACACCTGGATCTGGGACTTGCTTGTCCCAGGCTGACCTTGAACTCAGAGATCTCCTTGCCTCAGTACCTGGGATTAAGGGCCTGTACTACCTTGCCTGGGCCTAAGCTTTTCATGGCCACTATGCCTCAAGATCTCCATGCCAAGATCCAGATCAGAAACTTGTATCTTCCGGACTCAAGATCTGGATCACAGGTGAGCCTTCTAATTCTGGATTGTAGTCCACTCCAGAAATAGTCAAGTTGACAATCAGGAATAGCCACTACAACAGTTTATAGTTTTGAATGTAGCCAGACTGTCTACTAGGACAAAAACTAGGCAGAGAAGTATAAAGTAGCCAGTACTTTGATTGCCATCACAGTATGTAATCAGGAATTATAACGCATTCAGACAAAGAAACTGCACGATTTTTGACCCGGATTCACTTATAGAAGCTAGTCCAAATAAGTGCCAGATGTTGGAACTAGAAGAACACTATCTGAAAGCAGATGTTCTATAAGCATATTTAAGAATTGAAAAGTTGGTACCGTGCTTGATTCGGCAGCCCAAATACTAAAATTGGGATGATACAGAGAAGATTAGCAATGCCCCCTGTGCAAGGATGACACACAAATTCGTAAAGTGTTCCATATTTTTAATAAAGTAAATATCCAAAAAGAAAAAAGAAAAAAGAAAGAAAGAAAAGAAAAAGAAAAAGAAACTGCCTCTATTGAACTGGCCTATGAGAATGTCTGTGGGGCATTTTCTTAGTTGATAATTGATGTAGAAGAGCCCAGCCCACTGTGGGTAGTATCATCCCTAGGCAGGCGGGACTGGTCAAAATGAGAAAGGTAAGGGACAAGCTAGGGGAAGCAAGTCATGTCTGGTTTAGTTCCTGCCTTAGCTTCTCCTGATGACAGGCAATGACCTATAAGTCAAATAAACACTTCCCCTCTCCCCCACCTTCCCCCTCCCAGAAAAAGAAAAGATGGTATCATGAATATAGACAGGAAAAAAAAGAAACAAATGCAAACATAGGATGAAAAATTATGAGAAATTAAATCTTTTTTAAAATTTATTTTATATGTATGTGAGTATACTGTCGCTTTCTTCACACACACCAGAAGAGAGAGCATCGGATCCCATTAAAGATCGGTTGTGAGCCACCATGTGGTTACTGGGAATTGAACTCAGGACCTCTGGAAGAACAGTCAATGCTCTTAACCACTGAGCCATCTCTCTAGCTGCAAGAAATTAAAATTTTTAAGAGAGTCTAAGAGAAGAGTAGAAACAGCCTACGAAAAAGTCAGTGTGTCTGAAGAGAGACAGACAGACAGAAACCCAATCTTAAGAACATGGAAGACAGTAAAGTTGAAAACTAAAGCTTCAGGGACCTTTGAAACAGTCAGATTAAAACAGGTACTCTTAGAGTCTAAGAGGGATAGAAGTAGAATTTTTTTTTTTTTGAAAAAAAAAAAATCACCAATTTCTCCAAAACATAAATATCCATATTAAAAACAAAAATGGAGGAAAAAAAGCTAGTACACTTTGGGTATTTAAGTGTTGTTTTCAGAGCTTTGCATTCATCAATTGACTTAGTAACACATTTAAGTTCATCGTGGTAAGAAGGCAAGTGTGCAAGACTGAAAACCAGTTTGTATGGTTTACCATTCTCCACAGGCTATTTTCAGTAGATGGACTTGGAATAAAAACCCACCTAATGAATAAAAATGCATTTCCTCAGCCCAATCCAGAGACCCATCAGTGTTCTACTGAGAGAAACAAAACAGCAGGACTTCTCCATGTTCAATGAGTTGTGTAGGCGTTGTCTTCAGCCTTTGGGTCTTGCCTTCATTTGTGGAGAGCAACCTATAGTTTTGGTGACAGCCAGAGTTGTTTGGTGATTCCCGCCTCTTCCACCCAGTCATTGGCTGCTGGCATCTTTATTGATCGCTCAAGAACCAATTGGGAAGCAGCACTTTCAGCATTCACAGGCAGATTCCAATCAAAGCATCAGAACCACCCCCTACAAACCGACAAACAAATCGTTAGAATTGTTCTAGTTTGCTGTTGCTGCAATGAAGACCATGACCAAGTTCAGGAGGACAGAGTTTATTTGGCTTCCATATCCCAGATCACATCTTGAGGAACTCCTGGAGGCCATAGAGGAATGCTCTTTACTGGACTGTCCATGGATGGCTAAACCTGCTTTCTTATACCATCCAGCACCACCTGCCCAGGGATGGTACCACCCACAGTGGACTGGGACCTCCCGTACCAATCAGTAATCAAGAAAATGTCCCCAAAGCCTTGTCCACAGGACAGTCTGATGGAGGCACTTTTTCAATTGAGATTCCTTCTTCCCAGATGACGCTAGCTTGTGCTGGAAACAAACAAACGAATGAACGAACTAAAAACAGCATAAGAACTAATCTGTGAATTTAGTGAGATTTCAGAGCTTAAAGGTGGTGGCAATCTTTCAAATCAAATAATTCTTGCCAGGTGTGGTGCTGCACCGACGTAATCTCAGTACTTGGGAAGTAGAGACAGGAAGATAAGAAACTCAAGGTCATCTTTGCCTATATAGCAAGTTCAATGCCAACCTGATCTACCTTAGTCTTGGATTTTAATTAATTAATTAAAAATAAATAAATGTACAGTAATGCATTACTAAGAAATTAATAATAGTATCACAATTTTAAAGAAGCTTGACTATAGTTCCAACCTCTCATAAGACAGGAAGATAATTTGATTACTAGAGATCATGGTAAGACCCAG
Organism: Uromys caudimaculatus; assembly: GCA_028551405.1. Classification (NCBI taxonomy): domain Eukaryota; kingdom Metazoa; phylum Chordata; class Mammalia; order Rodentia; family Muridae; genus Uromys; species Uromys caudimaculatus. Next base: position 29,581,592 of record CM052719.1, read on the forward strand.
AATCAAAAATAAAATACTTAGGAACAAATTTGACAGTAAATGAGCAAGACTTCCAGGCTTACAGTCCTTTCGGTCCTAACTCTGGTCTTTGACTCTGACAAAATACAAGCCATAGGGAAGAAATCCATTATGTTACTCAGGATTTGTCAGGGTACTGCTTCCAGGGACTAAACTACTTCAGGGATTAGGAAATGTAGATCAATCACACTTCAGAGTCCTTGAAGAAATCCCACTATAATGGTTTTGGGGGAGGGGGGCTGCCCCCTGAAAGTCCTAGAGAGAAAGAGGGTCTATTACAAACTCATTTAGAAATTAAGCAAGAAGGAACATGAGCCAAGAAAGGTATGGTGGCTGGTGTCCTTGTCACCCATGGTGAGGAGGATGACAAACTGCAAGTGGTTTGGTGCTGGGGTGGTGTGTGAGAGCAGAAGCCTAAGCTTAGCCTGTGGGTTGCTCATTATTCCACAGGACAGGAGTCAGTGATCTGTTTGCTTCCCTCCACTCTCTGAGTTACCCTCTGGCTAGGATATTTGTCACACCATGGATTCTGGTTACAAGGCTCCTGGAGTCTTGCCCAGCCTACTTAGAGCCAAAACTCATCTGGCCTCATGGTGTCTGCAAATTCACGAAACCCTCCAGACAAAAGGACAGAGGACCTCCCATGTCTCACCCAACTATTCTATTCTGTAATGTAAACATTTCTGGAGTCAATAAAGCCTTGCCCCAGACAATATACCCTTGACTTAGCTGGTCTGCCCGGTGAACAAGGACAAGACTCTGCCGACAGACAGCACCAACCTGTTTGCTAGGAGCTAAGGGAAAAATTGCAACAGGTTTCAGCTCTGACCCACTTCCTCTCCGATACATTCGGCAGAGTCTAGCGTCAGGTGACAGGATAAGAAGCTCCTCTATTCAGTGCTGCAGCTAGGAGGGATTCTTGCTCCATTTTGCCTTACATACTGGTACATCCTTATTTCTGTGCTTTAATTAAATTTTTATCTCTTCTCCTTTCCCATTCTCAATTCCTTCTTCATTCTTTTCTCCTTTATCTTTTTCTGTCCCTTTATTTCATTTTTAGCTTCTCCATTTTTCCCTCTTATGCCTCCTTTTTTATGATCTTGTGTTTATTAATCATACCTTTAATGATATTTGACATTTTAATTGTTCTCCATGATTTCTGCCCCTTCCTTTTCTATTGTTATTGGTGGTTTAGTTATTGTTTTTTGGGTTTTTTTTTTCGAGACAGGGTTTCTCTGTGTAGCCCCAGCTGCCCTGGTACTCACTCTGTAGACCAGGCTGGCCTCGAACTCAGAAACCCGCTGCCTCTGCCTCCCAAGAGCTGGGATTAAAGGCCTGCGCCATCACTGCCCGGCTTAGTTATTGTTTCTAAACCATTGTTGTTACTTTGGTTGTCTTCCCCTCTCTGTGCAGAACTAGGGATAAACCTCGCAGTACAAGTTTCCCTAAGGAGACCTTCATGTAAAAGTGCATAAATTACATAATATAATAGTTTAAAATATAATAAAAACAACTCTAAAGGGGGCATTTACAGCTGTGAGTGGGGTGAGGGTGGGAAGGCTTGTTATTAAAAAACAAAAACAAAAGTAGAAAAATCCAACTGAAGAATTTAAAGTAAATAAAATTAGGTAAAACCAAGAAAAATGAGTAACTGAGAGGTTAAAAAAGAGCTAAGAGTGTCTCAGCCACAAGCCAGTCAGAACTTTAGGAGAAGCACTTAGCAGGAAACAGCTTCTGAGAGAAGCTCTGAGATGTAAAACGCAGAGGAAAAACATGGTGGTAAAGCTCTTCTGTGCCCCAGTCAGAACAGAATCTATGGGGGCGTTTATTAGAAAGCTGCAATAACAATTTGTGTGTCTGCTCCTTAGATTTTTTTTTTTCCTGGACTAACCAAGAGAGTAGCTGGTTTACACATATCTGCATACTGCATATTCCTTTAATGACTTGGCCCTCTGTTACTTACAGACAGCTCGCTGAGGTCAGTGACTCTGTTTGGCTGATCACTGTGACCCCAATGTTTGCACAGTTAATACCAGGTGTGTGGCAATACAGATTGAATTAACAAGGTATTTGGGCTGATTTGCTCCCGAGTTTTAGCTCCTGCAGTCGAAGTAGCACTGACTTTTATTGTTGCAAAATGCATTCATTCCTGAAGTCCCCTACACCTGAAGTCTAGGTGGCTTCTTACACTTCTATGGTATTTCTTTCAAGAGTCATGCTCCATCTTTTAAGACAAATTATAATGTGGTTCATCTTTAAAGCTTAAACTTTGCATCCCATGCTATTGTATTTTTTTTAATTTAAAGTTGCATACTTAGTATTTATGTAACACTAGAGTAATTTTGATTTCATTTTAATAAAAAAAATAACAGAATTGTACCTACAATCTCTAGACTACCCAACCTTCAAACCCGCTTGAGCAAAAAAAGGATTCATTGAATAATCTAGTCTCCCTTTTAACTCAATGTATTCAGATTCTTTCATTTTACAAGTCAGACAGTTAATATTTAAGCCATATTTACAATACAAGGAACGTTGAGGAAATTGACTTGTGGGGTGAAGATATATAGCTCTGTGCCTATGGAGTGAAAAAGCCCAGATTTTGATTCTTAGCACAGGAACAAATGAAGGAAGGGAGAAGAGAGGAAAGAAGGTGATGGTTAATCTTCATTGTCTATTGACAGAATGTAAAATCACCTAGGAGACACCCTCTTGGCTGTGCTTGCACAGGTATTTCCAGAGAAGTTTAACTGAGGAAGGAAGACACATCCTGAATGCAAGTGGTACCCATCCCAAGGACTAGAGTCTGAATGAAAAAGGAAATAGAGGCAGATAGCTGAGCACCAGCATTCATCTCTGGCTGTTCTCTGGTCCATCTAGAGGAAGCAGCTTGCTGTTCCTGCCGTCACACCTTCCCCATCCTGATGGACAGCATCCTTCTCAAACTGTAAGCCAGTTGCTTTGAGTCAGATATGTTGTCATAGCAACAAGAAAACCAAGTAAAACACACGGGTTGTCAGAAGTCACACATAAAAGGACAGCGTTAGGAGATAGACTAGAGAATGAGCTAAGTAGAGTGGCTTGTAAGAATTCAGAATGATGGGGCTCCCGTTCCCCAAAAAACAATACTCATGTTTTTTCTCACAGCATGGTTATGATAAAATATGTCCACATACAAATGAGGAGTTTTAACCATATTTGAGAACCTCAAGATACAGACAGGAAATTAACTGACAGATGAGCATTAGGATTGGTTATCTTGAAGTCATAGAAAAAATATGTATAAATATATATGTCACAAAGATACAGGAGACTAAAATAAGTCATTTTCTGAAGCAGAAAGTGCAACTAACGTAGATTTTTTCCAAAGATCAGAATTCCATGGACCTTTAGCTCTAAGTTAGGGAGAGCTAGAATCACTTTTGTGGGTTTACTTTAAAAAGATAAGTCTCTTGGAATAACTTGGTTTATATTTTGAGACAGCTGGGAACATTTTGCTACACACCAAAAGGCCATTTAAAAGCTTCAGCTCCTTTAAAGGATGTTAAAGGGAGACTTGGAGAAACAAGATAATTGCTTGCAGAGATCAAGTGTCAGAGTGATAATGTTGCTAACAGAAAAAGGAAGGAAAATATGATTGTACATTTTTTTTGTGAAAAATGAGTTGGCACTATGCCAGATTCCGGAAAGACCAAGCAAATTCCAGAAGTTTCAATACAACTCTATATGGAAGGCTGGAAGCAAGTGACTAGAGCATAAAGTAGGGTAAATCTCACCATTATTGAGTTACTACCACATGGCTCAGATCTCAGAAAACTAAATCAGTTCGCTCTGAAGGACGTGTGATATCTGTGGAAGCTTGGCCTTCCTTGCTTCTGTGAGCTGTGATGCTTGGTGGTGATAGCTCTGTATATTTGACGACTCAATGAAATCTGAAACTCAACTGAAAAAGAAAATGCATCAACAACACACGGTACTAATATTTGTTTAATCAGAGTTTAAATGCAAAAAAAGATCTCTAAGAAGTTTCTAGAAAACATACCCCTTTGCAAAACATGGAAAAGACCATAAAACTAAAAATGGCAGCCATATGTATTTCAACCTAACTAAAGATGGCTACATTTGAAAAGGGCACAAAGGACAGTGTAATTTGTATAAAAACGAAGGCAATGAAAGAATCCATGAATTTGCTGCTAGATACATAAAATACCCCTGGGGGCTTGCAAGCTGGTAACTGATAAAACTTTTTTCTTTTATTCTTTTCTCTTACTTTACATCTTGAACCCTGTTTGCCCTCCCTCCACTCTGCTCAGTCCTTCCACACCTCCCCTCTTCCCCAGATCCACTCCTCCCCCCTCCCCCCAAAAAAAGAGCAGGCTTCCTAGGGATATCAACCAAATACCACATAACTGATACATCTAGAGAAACAACATATTTATCTGATTGTATAGCACAACATGTGTAGCATAGGGCTTTACAGAGGACCATATATAGAAGACTGTCACAGTCTAGGTAAATGCTAGGTATATACTGAACATCTTTTGCTCTTTTATAATACTGACTTTTTTTTTTTTTTAAGACAGGGTCTCTCTAAGTAGTCCTGGATGTCCTGGAACTTGCTAGGAAGACCAGACTGCTTCAAATTTACAAAGATCTGCCTGTCTCTGCCTCCTGAGTGCTGGAATTAAAGGTATGTACCATCACAACCTCCCCTTGATGCCATTTTTAAAAAGTAGATTTTGGGTTTTTAGAGAACTTCAGGTTCACAGCAAAATGAACCAGAAAGTACAGCTGCCATAGACTTCCTTCCCTGTGATCTCCCACTAATGATCACGTGTCTCTTATAGTCAGTGAGCCTCCACTGAAGCACCATTATCACCCACTGCCCCTAGTTTAGGAGTCACTGTTTATTTTGGACACTAAGTTTTGACAAATGTATAATGTCATGTAGCATTGTAGTAGACAGAATGATTTCATTGTCCTCTGGACTGTCTATTAATCCATTCTTTCTCCTTATCCCATTTTATAGTTTATTATAAAAATGATATATGAGAAAGAAAACAACTTCTTCCAAATAATATGGTGTAGCTATAGATGTTTGTCTAGTAGACATGGAAATAATTCTTCGAACTGTTAGACAAATGTCTAAGAATTTAGCTAAAGGAATTCCTGGAGCTTACTGACTAGCCAGTCTACCTGAATGAGTGAGCTTCAGGTCACTGAGAGACACTGTCTCCAAAGATAACAAGATGGATTGTGTCTGAGGAAGACACTCTGCTCCACTCTGACCTCTGCTTTCCACATACATGAGCACACATGTGCGTGAACACACACGCGCACACACACTTAAACATGCACATACACACGCTGCATACACGAAGACAATACATGGAGAATTTATAAAGAAGGACTCCACATCTGAGAGTGAGAAAGTTGGGCTGGAGACATGGCTCAGTGGTTAAGAGTACTGGCTGCTCTCAAAGAGGACCCAGGTTCAATTCCCAGCACCCACATGGCAGCTCACAAGTGTGAGTAACTCCAGGGATTCTGAAGCCTTCTGGCCTTTAAAGATACTGTGCATAGATATAGGCAAGACTTTCATACACATAAAATAACGTAATTAAGAGAAAGAAAGAAGCTGGGCAGTGGTGGCACACACCTTTAATCCCAGCACTTGGGAGGCAGAGACAGGCGGATTTCTGAGTTCGAGGCCAGCCTGGTCTACAGAGTGAGTTCCAGGACAGCCATGGCTATACGGAGAAACCCTGTCTTGAAAAACCAAAAAAAAAAAAAAAGAGAGAGAGAGAGAGAGAGAGAGAGAGAGAGAGAGAGAGAGAGAGAAAGGAAGGAAGGAAGGAAGGAAGGAAGGAAGGAAGGAAGGAAGGAAGGAAGGAAGGAAGAAGTAGCAGCAGAGAGAGGTGAGGAGGTGATGTTTCCTGAAAGAAGTTACCTAACGGCCACAATGGTAAGTACATCACAGATTCTTAGTCATCAGAGAAATGCCCAAGAAAACCACACTGAGTACCAGAATAAACTTACCAAAGGACAAGTTAAAACTGAATGAAAGAGTTGGGTGTGTAGCCGGGCAGTGGTGGTGCACGCCTTTCATCCCAGCACTTGGGAGACAGAGACAGGCAGATTTCTGAGTTTGAGGCCAGCCTGGTCTACAGAGTGAGTTCCAGGACAGCCAGGGCTACACAGAGAAACCCTGTCTCAAAAAAAAAAAAAAAAAAAAAAAAAAAAAAGAAGCAGCTTTAAAGAGCTGGGTGTGATGGTGTTGCTTTTAATCCCAGCTCTTGGGAGGCAGACGATGGCTGATCCATGAGTTCTAGACCAATCTGACCTATGTGGTGAGATTCATAACAGCTAGGACTACATACCTTCTCTCAAAAGACAAAACAGAAACAGGGGAAAAAATCCAAATGAAACAAAACCTGTTGGCAATGATGTACAGTGACTGGCACTATCATACATCTCTAGTGGGGGTATAAATCAATATAAACACACTGAGAACCTGTTTGGCAGGGTTTATTAAAGCCACAGCTATATCTATCCTGGGGCCCAGGGTCATATTATAAGAATAATGGTTTTATCCATCAAAGAGCATGCAGAAGAATGTTCCAAAAATATTCAAAGCAGCCATATTCATGATAAAAACAAAACTGAAAACAGCCCAAGTGCAATCAAAGTAGTCAAAAGCTGAGATGTACCTCAGTACTAATGGCACTTGCCTAGTAGGTGCTGGGGCCTTGAGTTTGGTTCTTAGGGATATAGAACATAAGATAAAAGAGTTAGATGGGTCAGGGTACATTCATGGGATGAAAACACATACAGGTACATAGTTGAGATTTATGTAGTGCGTGTGCGTGTGCGTGTGCGTGTGCGTGAGTGTGTGTGTGTGTGTGTTTGCCTCAATAAAAATAAGGAACAAAGGCAATCTTTCTGATTAATACCATAAAATGTATATTTCTATGGTAAACGATTCCATGTTCAGTTAAGTTAAAAACAAATAAAGGAGGACTGAGCATCAGTCTAGTCAAAGGGAGCCCCTGACTTTGCTAATGAGGAACTGATGTGGTAAAATTACATTCTACTCAGAGCATGTGTGCCGCAGATGCTTCAGCGGAATATTTGGGAGAATAATTAATAACTTTATACACTGGATACTCTGTCTCTTAAAAAAATACTTGCTTCTGGTGGCTCTAAACTTGTGAGTCAGAGCCTAATGCGTGGAATCGTTGCCCCACTCTCCCACCCAACACCCTTACTGGCCACAAACCCTTTGATGCTTAGTAGGCGTTTCTGTCAGATTTTGTTTTTCCAAATTCTAAAATGCAAGTTGTATAAGTGGATGACACATACTTCAGACCTTCAGATGAATTCAAATGTTCCTCTGATTTCTCTGTGGGGCCAGTTCTGCACCTTCCTGATGCTCAGTGCTCTCCATCCACAGTGTAACACAGGTGAAGTATCTGGACTTGAGTAAATAGGCAAACAGTTGGAATGTTTACTTTCAACTTTGATTTGTCTATGGTTGCAGTGTTTCTAGGTGGGGTTTGGTTATGGTACATCCCACAGGACTATAATTAATGAACTTTTAGAAACTGAAATTTCATTGAAGTTGGAAGAAATGTGTTGGGGAGGCCCCAGGGCAGTTAGAAGAGAGAAATATGATTAAGATACATTGTGTACATATATATATGTATATATATATATGTGCATTATATATATATATTTAAAGAATAAAAATATTAGATAAATTTTAAATAAAAACATTATCTTTAAAGAAAAAATTATTTTACAAATTTTATTACATGCAAATAAATTAAAATTAAAACATGCAAATAAATAAAAATATCATACACCCAAATCCAATAGACCCAAAGTCTCTACAAGTCAACGAACCTCTTTTTTGTTGTGGTTTTGGTTTTAGAGACAGTTGTCTGCCATGTTTGTAATCCAGCACTGGAAAGACAGAAACAGGAGAATCCCTGGATCTCATTGGCCAGCCAGTCTAGCCAGTCTATGAGCTCCAGAGTTAGCAAAAGAACCTGACTCAATCAATCAATCAATCAATCAATAAATATGTAGAGCGAGGGACCAAAGAAAGAAAACATCCAACGTCAATTCCCAGCATGCATTTACACAGGCACACAAACATACCCACGTGCTCACATACACACATACCTACCACACCAACACATACACACATTCAGGAAGAAATGATGTAAGAGGGAGGATCAGGGAGGAGAGCTGGGGACAGACAAATAAGGTACAATAGGAGGGCCAAGCGTGGTGGTGCCTATTATTAATCCATCACTGGAGATGAAAATGCAGGAGGATTTCTATGAATCTGAGACCAGTCAGGGCTACCAAGGTTACACAGGGACCCTGTCTCAATGCCTCCCCCTCCCTGCCCCAAATATAGATAGATAGATAGATAGATAGATAGATAGATAGATAGATAGATGGATGGATGGATGGATGGATGGATGGATGGATGGATGGATGGATGGATAGATAGATAGATAGATAGATAGATAGATAGATAGATAGATAGATAGATAGGAGTGTATAAAATGCCACAATGGAATCTTCCTTTTCTATGCTCATTAAAACAGATTAATTTTCAACAGAAGCAAAGGACTAAGACTGCCACTTTGTACTCCTCTCAGATCCTAAGACGATTAAAAGGGAAAGATGAAAAGGACTCTTATCTACTTATTCGAAATTCCTCTTGGCTGTTTGATGATCCCTTACTGAAATGTTTGTTCTTCTTAATTAGCTGAGAATTCCACTGAACCACCACGGATATTCTCCATGATGTCACGAGTTGGTGGCCATTAGCAGCTGCAGCCTCCACAACACTGGACAGGCTGCCCCAGGATCTCTTCAGCCGCTTCAGAAAGCTCCCTGGCTAAAGATCAGGTCTCCATGTTAACAATTTCACCAACAGTGGTGTGACGTATGTGCTCAGGTTCTTCCCCCCCCCCCCCCCATCTCTCTCTGGTTCTCTGACATTCTTGGAGTTCCCTTAATGATCACGGCAGAACAGCTACTTTAATTGCTGTTTTGAAAATGATATAAAATATTAAAATCAATGCCCCCCAAATTAAAAAACCCTAACATTGGAAAGAATCGAATGAGTAGATATTCTAACCATGGAGTGCTTTTTATGAGCACGTGCAGAGCTCTGCACAAGTTGCAGCCCTGAGCTGATGCTGGAGCTCAATTGGTAAAGTGTTTGCCTAGTGTGCTGGAAGCACAGGCTAGATCCCAACCCTGAATAAACAGGACACCGTGACAAGCACCTGTAATTCCAGGACATTGGAAGTGGGAGCAAGAGGATCACAAATTGAAGATTATTCTCTGCTACTCAGTGATTTTGAGGCCGGCCTAATATACAGGAGATCCACTCTCAAAGGAAAAAAAAATTTAGGCTCATTTAAGGAAACTTTGCCATGATAATCTTAACATCTTAACAGACAGTTTAAGCCAGGTAAGGTGGTGCACGCCTTTAATCCCAGCCCTGGAGAGGCAGAGGCAGGCAGATCTCTGAGTTGAGGCCAGCCTGTCTACAAATTGAGTTCCAGGACAGCCAGGGCTACACAAAGAAAATCTATGGGGGTAAGGGGCAATCTTATTCTTTCTTTTCTGTAGCCAAGATTCTTTTTTTTTTTTTTTTAGAGATTTATTTATTTGTATTTATATGAGTACACTGTAGCTGTCTTCAGACACATACCAGAAAAGGGCATCGGATCCCATTATAGATGGTTGTGAGCCACCATGAGGTTGTTGGGAATTGAACTCAGGACCTCTGGAAGAGCAGTCAGTGCTCTTAACTACTGAGCCATCTCTCCAGCCTATAGCCATGATTCTTGGGAGATTCTTTTTTAGTAAAAATTAGCATACATGGAGTTGCCACCCATTATGTTATTTATTTATTTATCCAACTTATTTATTTGAATCATGGGGTCTTAGAACTAAATCAAACACATCTCTCCAGAAAAACTCTTCAGATGTTTGCTGGCTGCTAACATATTTTTCCTAGAGTTTTCTCTGGATATTCTAGCTGAGCTAAATACTTCTTACCTTCTCCAATGAAGATGGTCTTCAATGTATGGTTTCCAGAATGAGCTCAGGGTTTATTAATGTGCTTCTAATGTTGGTTTTGAATTGAAGCCCATGCTCATGTAGAGCTGAGTAAATTCAGAGTGTGACGGCCTATATCCTATTCCAGCTTCTAGATAGTACACTTCTGTTAGTGGACCCTGAAACCAGACTAGCTTTTGGGGATAACTGCATCAGCTTTGAATATTTTTTTTATAATATTCTATCTAGTTGACTTATAACTTAGTATCAGAAGTCATCTATGGTTAAAGAGGTTTGTCTGATGACATGAGGTGGATTCATGGAACCCACATACAGACGAGAGGACAAAAGCAAAGGCAAAGTTATCCTTTGACCTCTATCTATGCACTGTAGGACACGTGCCTCTACAAACACACCACAACAATAAATGAAGCTTAAAGGGTTTTTAAAATAAACATAGAATTAATTCATTGACTGTTTTAAAGGTAGCATTAGCTAGCAAATACCACTAATACTACACACATGAAAATACTGATTTGAGCCGGGCAGTGGTGGTGCACGCCTTTAATCCCAGCACTTGGGAGGCAGAGGCAAGTGGATTTCTGAGTTCGAGGCCAGCCTGGTCTACAGAGTGAGTTCCAGGACAGCCAGGGCTACACAGAGAAAGCCTGTCTCAAAAAACCAAAACAAACAAACAAAAAAAAAAAAGAAAGAAAGAAAAAGAAAGAAAGAAAGAAAATACTGATTTGAAAATCCTAAATAGGGGTTGGAGAGACATCTCAGACAATAAGTGCCTACCGTGAAATCATGAGGATCTGAGTTCAGATCTCAAGCACCCATGTAACAGTTGGGTGTAGCAGTGTAAGTCTACAACCCCCACACTATTGAAGGGAGACAAGTGCATCCTTGAAGCTGGCTGACAAGTGAATGTAGTTGAATACATGAGCTCCAGGTTTAATGAGAGCCATGCTATGGTGCCTAGTCTTGGTCGTCAACTTGACTATACCTGGAATAAACTAAAAACCAAGCAGCTGGGCAGAGCTGTGTGGGTTATTTGTTGGTTAAAATTTTGAGGTGGTGAGATTCCCCCCTTAAATCTGGACCACACCTTCTGGTGGCAGCCTACATAAAAGGACACTGAAAAAGGAAACTTTTGCTTTTTGCCTGCTGGCCCTCACTTTCCTGGCAAGTTCACCTGTCCATTCCTGAGGTATTGCTTCACGAGTGTTAGAACACACTTCTTCAGGGTTCTGTAGACTGAAGCCTGGCAGCTCTCTAGGAGTTCTCTGGGACTCTAGCACTAGATTGGGACAGTTTGGACATCCAGTCATATGGGCTGAACAACTACTGGGTCTTTGGCCTTTCTATCAGAAGACAGCCATGGTTAGACTATTTGGACTCCATCCTATAAGCCATTCTCATAAATCTCTCACACACACACACACGCACACACACACACACACACACACACACACACACACACACACACACACACACACATATATATATATATGATGGTTTGTATATGCTTGGACCAAGAAGTGATGCTATTAGGAGGTGTGGCCCTGTTAAAGTAGGTGTGTCACTGTGGGTGTGGACTTTAATACCCTAGCCCTAGCTGCCTGGAAGTGAGTCTTCTACCAGCAGCCTTCAGATGACGATGTAGAATGGAAGTGAGTCTTCTACCAGCAGCCTTCAGATGACGATGTAGAACTCTCAGCTCCACCTGCACCATGCCTGCCTAGATGATAAAAGATTAAGCCTCTGAACCTGTAAACCAGCCCTAATTAAATGTTGTCTTTTATAAGACTTGCATTGGTCATGGTGCCTGTTCACAGCAGTAAAACCCTCACTAAAACAATATATATATGATATATATATATAATATATCATATATATCATATATATGTATATTTCTATCAGTTCTGTTCTTTTAGAGAATTCTAATACAGACTCTGTCTCAAAAATATAAGGTTTAAATTGATCAAGGAAGACATCCAGTGTTGATCTTTGGCCCCTATACATCCACACACCCGCACGAACACAAACATAAACCTATACATACATACCAAGCCCACAGAAATTAATAAACCCATCTCCTTCTCTAGCTAAACCATCCAGCTAAAGGAGTGAAGTCTAACAACCATCAGAAGAAGGGAATACTAAACCGTCAATAATGTTCGCTCCATTCACCTCCAGCCAAACCTTTGGAAATGTTGTGCAAGAGCAGGGATAGGTTACCACACAAAGTCAGCACCACCATAGCAAGGCAGAAAGCTTTAGAAGACAGAGGCCACACACAAGCCTGGTCCAAAGGAAACCTGACACTGGAAACAGTCAGGGAATTCTGCTGCCCTGGCAGTTACACGCCACCCAGCAGCCTGGAACAAGAACTTATTTAGGGAACAAGCATGCCTTTCAGGAGAGTATAGTGAGCCTGACCTTAAACTAGGGCCCTCGAAGATTATGCTCCTATTTCTGTTGCTTGTGTTTGAGATGTGGTGCAGAGCCTTTCTTAATTGGTCGTTGGTTGCTCTTGCTGACAGCTGCAATGTTGAGTGGGCAAAGGAACGATATCTGGGGATTTTCATTCTCCTGAATTTTTGCACTGTTGATATTCAATTTCAGCCTTAACATCTATACTTCCAAGTGACAGAAAATGTCACAGTGAGTCTTTCTGACAAAGAGGTCCTGGGTACTAGGTGACATGGAGCACCTGAAATATGAACATCTTTTTCAAGTCAGTATGTGATTATCCAGGCCATCCGATTATAGCTTCTCTTTCCCCCTCCTCCCTCTCACCTCCTCTTCCTCTTCCTCCTCCTGCCTCTTCTTAAGGTAGACTGAGTCACACTATGTTGCTAGACTTGACCTCCTTCCTGGTCCCCCAGTGCTGGAATTACTGCTGTGTGCACCAGATTATTCATGGCTCTTTTCCTTTCTGTCAACAATTTTCACTGAGGGTTGAGAAAGTAGAATTAGGGAGAATAAAGGTAGTCAGGTGTGGCGATGTACACTTGTAATCCCAGCACTGGGGAGACAGCATCTGGGGGATCAGGAGTTCAAGGTCTGCCTGGGCTACATGAGGTCTTGTCTCAAACAAACAAAAAGAACAAAGTTGATACTTTATCAGAGAACATTTCCACTACTAAATAAGGAATGACGTTCTAACTCTGCTTTGTGAGCACCTGAAAAGGTACAGGAGATAATTCACCTCTGAGGTTAAATCTCTGACCATGACTTTCCAGAGAGAAAGTGCTTCGAGTGGCTAAGTTTAGCTCCCCAGCCTCCGTGGTGAGCAGTGTAACACAGAGCACCAAGTGGGACGCTTCGGGGGTGGGGGTGGGGGGCGTGTAAAGAACATACGCCAAGGTCAAGGGAGCCCGAGGACATCTGCCAGCACTATTTGGAATTAAGGACTAAAGGAAGGAAAGAACGCATGGACCTACACACTTGAATTAGATCCATGGGGGAATAATATGGCATCCTTTGCAATTCTAACTTTGCCGGGGGTGGGGGGGTGGGAAGGCTAAGACTTCACATTCAAGTCCTGCCCTGGAGGAGTGGGAGGAGCCCTGCAGCTGCCGGCTGGTGGAAGGTCTCACTCCTGGACCCCGGGACTGTGCTGCAGGAAGTGTACAGATGGCAGCTGGCTCTGCAGACACTGAATTCAGTGTCTTCCTACTACAGCGACTCCATAGAGCTCGCAGCCCGCCCTGTGTAGGGCCTCTTTTTTGGCACCCTCTTTGCCCAACTTAAACACTAGTGCTGGCAAAAGTTTACAAGTATGTCTTCACATCCTGCCTGCCCCTGCTCAAACAGTTTTGGGTCAACTATTTCCTAAAGCCTTCTCCTCGCTCGGAGGAAAATTTCTGACATCTCCTCTCTGCTACTTTTGGAAACTTGAAACTTTCACTTGGTTTTTGTTTTCGTTTCTATTTTGAAACAGAGTCTAGCTCTGTAGTCCATGCTGGCCACAAACTCCAGGCAATCCTCCTGCCTCAGCCCCCTGAGTGTTGGGACTACAAGCATAAACCACCATGCCTGGCTGAAAAAAATTTTTTTTCCAGTAAAACACACAAGTATTTATTTGAAAATATTAATATTTTAAAATGCTCTCTGGGTCACAAAGGTCATGGAGCACTGATCACCTTAGTATTGAGGACTCAGTGTTTTGGCAGGTTTTATTTATGGATCTAGGAAAACAGTAACTAGAAATGGTTAGACTGTTGTACATTTTACAAAAAAGCTCCAGAACACTATCTTTCTTCCTTCCTCCCTTCCTCCCTTCCTCCCTTCCTCCCTTCCTCCCTTCCTCCCTTCCTCCCTTCCTCCCTTCCTCCCTTCCTCCCTCCCTCCCTCCCTCCCTCCCTCCCTCCCTCCCTTCCTCCCTTCTTTCCTTCCTTCCTTTCTTTCTCTCTCTCTTCCTTTCTTTCTTAAATGCCAGGCCAGAATCCAGCATGGAAAAGTTCTCTAAGCAGACTCCTTCGGGAAGTTTTGGATGACGGTAAAGACAGAATAAAGATGGGGTGTTGTCCTAACTTGAGCTTGATGAATATTTTCCTATGAAGACTGGAGTGCTCACTGAGCTCGAAGGATTAGCTTTTTATTAAATTATGAAACAGTTGGCACACACGCCCTCTTGGCAAGTAGTCTAATCCAGGCTCGCTGACTGAAGGAATGGTTTAGGACACTCACCAGCTGCCTGAGCATCTTGCTGAGGGTAACTGATACTCAAAAGCTGATGAAGCATTTAGGGTGTACCTGATAGCCGTCTGGAGCTGAAGTCCCCACTGCATTGCTCCCTCATATAGACTCAAGGTATTCATGGGAACATTTGTCACTATCGGGGTCATCGAGGGTTGCCCTTGAACTGGAAAAAAACAAAACAAAACCGACTTAACTTCTCTGATTTAGAAGTGTTTGCAGAAATGACACCAAGGATCTTTATGCTTTGGAGTGAGAAGATCTATCTTGTGAAACAAACCAAGTCAGGCCTAAGCTTGATAGTAAAACAAAAACAAAAACCCAAGTCTTGAGAGTCCACCACACCGCCTCAAGGAGTTCTCCCTTCCTTCACTCACTCCCATCCCGTGACTCATACACAGAGAACAGAGATGCTTTTTGAACCTCCATTTCAAAAGAGCCATGTTTTGGAAAGTTCTTCATCATATCCACCAAATTCCTTTCTTATTGTGAGTTTTCCAAATTATCTTTTTTGCCTGGTTCTACTGGTCTCTGAGTCAACATGGGACTCTTGTGAATAATTCGTTTTAATTTGGCATTGTTTTATTCTTTGATTGCCTACATAAAAGCCTGTTTTCTTTGGATAAAGGGGGTGTTAAAAAGAAGTTGTTTTGCTGGCTCTGTATGAGTGAAATCATAAACATTTCAAACTACAAGCCCCAGAACAGGGCAAACGTCAAAGGGAACTCATGAGATTGTCTACCAATGAACCACTTAATAGTGTTTCAAATGTAGCTTTCTTTTTTTGGTTTTTCGAGACAAATGTAGCTTTCTTATAACTAGAGCAATAAGAGCCATTTAAAATCTTTTTTTTAAAAAAAAAAAAATGATGAAAGGCTGGTATTCCCTATTAAGAACCTTCTCCGAGGTCTATGTGGTCCCTAAGAATCTCAATTACTAGATCACCAGAAAGGGACAAGGGAAACTTTGTAACTAGCTGACTGTCTAAGATTTCACTTTACAATTCAAGAGCTCTGTGTTCAAATATCTCTCAACTAAAAGGAGACACTGTAGGTACAATGAAGGGGCAAGTAGGAGAGATGAAACAGTTGGTGTATGTTAGCCAGCTTGAAGAGCTCCAAAATCACCTGGTATCCCAAAGCATTAGGACACATGTAGCAAGTCCCATGGGCTCACTCCTCTGGGGAAGGAGCCACAGCAGAAACACAGCAGTATGCTAGTCCCAACAAAGGTTGTTTGTTTAGCATGCTGAAGAAAAAGAAACAAAGTCACCCCTAAATCCAAACAGTCTGTTAAAGGCTGTCATCTTCCAATGAACTTAAAAAAAAAAATCTAGTCCTTCTGTGATCCTTCTGGCCCAGGTCCAGTCGCTGTGTGAAATCGGAGGAATCTCTTTTGAAGTTTTCTGTATCTGTAAAACCTGGGTAATAACACTATCCATCCCAGGTGGCTGGAAATGTGTGAATTAATTAATTCAAGCTGGAAAGGTCTTTGATAGTGCTAAATGTTGAATATTATTGTTATAGGTGCAGGTGGAAGCAATGTTATAGAACACATCTATAATTAGAAAGACCTAGGAACTTCAACTGGTGCCAAAACCCTCCCAGTTAAATTTTGGAAGGCGATACTCTGTGTCATTTTCTCCCTGGGACTCAGTCAGCTTTTTGTTATGACTGAATACTTAATTCCCTCTTTTATCTCCCTTGAAACGTTGAAGCTTGTCTTGGACTTGCCTATGGTGGAGTGTAGCTTTTACTGGGTGGATGTGCTTTTCAAGTCAGGGATTAAAATGAAGAGCCAGCATGCCTCAGAACACAGAGTGCACACAGCCTTAGGTTAGCAATGATGGTTAATTGGTATGACTCAAGAGAATAAGAAATCCTGTGCCCAGATGCTTGACATCTCAAAAAAATGCATATCTTATACATTCTTGATGTATAAGATAGAGTACATCATGGCTTCTTTCAGAGATAAAGGCTTTGTGTTTTGCCTCAAACAAAACACAAAAGGTCATGTTGAACCAAAGTACATAAAAGAGATAAAAACTGAGCTGTGATGAAAGAGAAAGAAAGGGAGTTTTTCTGACCCCTGTACGGGCCCTGATGCATGTGCCCTGATCCCAAGGCTCCTTGAGCACTGTACCAGATCATCTCTAAAGCACATTTCATCATCAAACTGACGAGTATTCTAGATGCCAGTGACATTAAAGACCCAAGCTGCAGGGCTCTTGTCAACATCGTTTACCCAGACTCGGTTTCATTTTATATGCTCTCTTCCATCCCCTCTCTTCTGACATTTCAAGTCCTGGCCAGGGCCACACAGCACATCATTCCACTATATCCTCCATCCTCACCTTCTCCACTGTGGTCATCTTCACCACAGCAGTATTTCCAGAGAGCCTACAGCGTGCACGCACAGTGTTACGTCATTGAAGCCTCACAATGCTATTATGGCCAAAAATAAATCTCATTATGTTTTCAAATGAAAAACCACTTGGCAGAGACGTGTAAAGAAATGCTGTATACTTCCCTCTGCCCCAAATATCGCAGATGACAACAAACCCAAACATTCTGACTATAATCTTGGCCAGCAAATAAACCTGACATTGTGTGCTGTATTTCTTGGAATAGCTTCTTTGTTTACTTGTCTCCCTCTATAGACTTGTCAGTTCTTCAAGGGCAGGCGCTCTGTTAATGTCCATGACTCATTTCTATGACTTTGCATATTGACCAACACACAGTAGGTGTTTAATAACTGGCATGCGAGCAAAGCAGCAGCATGCTTTCCCAAAAGGATGAAACAACTCCCCATATGTTTATCCAGAAGAGCAAGATATTAGATGCATTAGAATGAAGGTCAAATAAAGTTTAATGTGGTATAAACTTACCATAACTGCCAGTGGAAAACACTAACCTTTAGCCTTCAGAATGAAAGTATCCCTATGGTCAAAGCTACATTTCAGTGATAAAGAAGGACTTTGGAAAGGAAATGCAGTAATTCTGCTTCAGTTATCTTGGGAAATAATTCCAAAGCAAAATGAACAAACAAAACCTTTGTGTGCAAATGTTACAACACCGTGTACTGCAACAAACTGGAAACAGCCTAAATATTCTGAGAATAGGTTGGTTAAAAACTATGGAACTAAAACTAGTTGATGTTGTTGTACTACTTTCAAAATTTTGTGTGGGAAAATGTTTTAACAGCATAAGGATGTTTCTTGGAATACAATATTAACCAAAGAGAAAAAGCACGGGTCTCATCTACCATGGTTTCTAAGCCGTTGGTAACAAAGCAGGAGAAAAACAAAGCCAACGAATTTATGGTTAATGAATAGTTTGGGGGGTGTGCACTTTCCCTCCCCCTCCCTCTCCTTCCCCATCCTTGTCTTCTTCTGATACGAGAGATCAAAGGACGGTCTTACTTGCAAGCAGGCAAGCACCATACACTGAGCTAACCACCAATGTTCTCTTTCCTTATTTCCCTAGAACAGCTCTGTATTAAAATTTTTTTTACCACTGGATTAAATAAAAAAAAATAAAAAATTTTATGAGAATTTCTTTCAGCTTTATTTTGTTTTTTGTTGTTGTTTTTGTTTTTTTCAAAGATTTTTTTTTAATGTTTATGAGTACACTGTAGCTGTCTTCAGACACACCAGAAGAGGGCATTCATTACAGATGGTTGTGAGCCACCATGTGGTTGCTGGGAATCGAACTCAGGACCTCTAGAAGAGCAGTCAGTGCTCTTAACCACTGAGCTATCTCTCCAGCCTCTTAGCTTTATTTTTTATGAGCTTACAAAGAATAATACAATTTTATTAAGGCATTTTTCAAGCAAACTTGTTTTTGTTTCTCTCCCCACCCCCATAAAAATAAACAATATTTTAAAAAATACTATTAGTTAAGGACAGCCATCTAAAGCCATAAAGCAGCTAGATTAAGTATTGAGAAAACTTCAAAAATGAAGACTCTGAGAGCAAACTTGCTTCTTTCGACATCGATTGTTGGTGCATAAATGTGCTCAGCCACATGCAACACCTTGCTTACAGCTGGGCGGTGGTGGCACACGCCTTTAATCCCAACACTCCGGAGGCAGATGCAGGTGGGTTTCTGAGTTCAAGGCCAGCCTGGTCTACAGAGCAAGTTTAGGACATCCAAGGCTACATAGAGAAACCCTGTCATGGAAAAACCAAACCGAACCAAACTTTTCTTTCATGTGCCAGGAGTTGGGGTAATGTGTGCATTCAAACAAACGTATATGTAATAGCTACGTGGCCCTTGCTTTGTCCTACAGTGGTTTGTCCTAATTTTGAAGCTGGTAAGATCTGATGGTGAGATAAGTATGTGGGCTCATGACCATATCAGATACATGTCTTATTGCTTATAGTGTCATTTTGTCGTTTAAGTTAGATTCGACATAACTTTTTTTTTTTGGTTTTTTGAGACAGGGTTTTTCTGGGTAGCCCTGGCTGTCCTGGAACTCACTCTGTAGACCAGGCTAGCCTCGAACTCAGAAATCCGCCTGTCTCTGCCTCCCAAGTGCTGGGATTAAAGGCGTGCGCCACCACTGCCCCGCTTCGACATAACTTATACCCCACACATTTTTACTGAATCTCACCCACTTCTCACAAGGTTTTCAAGACTGCCTCACTGTCCATACCTGACACATAAAGAAAACAATGACTGGGGGGGGGGGCTGCAGAATTGGCTAAGTGGTTTTAAGAGATTGCTGCTCCTCTAAAGGATATAAGTTCCGATTCTCACTCCTGTATCACATGCTCCACAGCTGCCCGTAACTCCCGCTCCAAGGGTTCTAGGCCTGCTTCTGGACTGCATAGGTATACACACACAAAGGTGGTATATACACACGAGGAAACAGCCACATACACATGAATACAAATAAAAGTACACATTCAAAAAGAAAAGGAGTAAACTAGAGTTCAGAGATGTGATCCTTCCTAGTTAAATTCATTTTAGGTGGCTCTGAGTTCTGGTCTTCCATTTATTGTGACAGAGCTAGATAATTTATCTTATTTAAAAAAATAAATATCCAACAAAATAACATTTAAAAAAATTTAAAGAATACCAAGCCTGGTTGCACATGACTATTACCTTAGCACTGACAAGGTAGAGGCAGGAAGATAGAAAAAGAGACCAACTCAAACAAACAGGCAAGCAAATAAACATGCCTTTAATCCCAGCACTTGGGAGGCAGAGGCAGGTGATCTCTGAGTTCAAGGCCAACCTGGTCTACAGAGAGAGTTCCAGGACAGCCAGGGCTACACAGAGAAATCTGTCTCGAAAAAAAACAAAAAACAAACAAAAATAATAAAAACCCCAAATAACAGTGAAAACTATTCTAGACTTTCTGATTTATATTGATCCTGTGGCTTAGTAATTAGAAAAAAAAACTCTGTCTAAAAATGTTTTGTATTAGATTTTCATCTCTGTTCTATCGGTTATTTCTATGATGACTATCCTGCGCAGTAATGTCAGAACACATAATACTGTCTTATGGTGCCATGCACATGATAAGGCTCTTTCAAATCTGTTTAAATCTGCAATAAAAATAAACAAATATAGACAGACATGTACAGATAGAAAGTTGTAATTTCATTTCAGCAAAGCCATTAGTATGTCTTGAAACCAAGCCAGCGGAGCAGGGAAAGAGAGAGGTTGGGGTTAGGGGAGTCTTTCTTTCCAGTGAATCCTGGAACTGTTGCTCATTGAGAGAATATGTCCATTAACAGACATGAAGTGGTGGGTTCAATCCCAGAGCCACAGAAAATAAGCAAATAAATAACTCTACATAAAAGAACTCTGGGGGTAGTTATTTAAATTAAGTAGGTAAATAAATAAATAAATAAATAAATAAATAAATAAATAAATAAGAAGCCTGGTGTGGCAGCTCATGAGTGCAATCTTAATCAGGACGATCATGGGCTTGAGGCCAGTATGGGCTATATAGAAAGAGTCTTTTTCAAAAAATATAAATAAAAATAAAAAAGCACTGAAATAAGTAAATTTTAAGACTGTCACTTTTGAGATGCATGTAAGCTGAAAAGAGATTTAACCATATTTTTTTCTTTTAACACTGACTAACTAACTTAGTATGTTATTGTGAACTGAAGTTGCCTTAAGAAGCACCTACCTATGAAGATTCAGCTAACTGACTGACCAATTAAAACTTCATGAGTGTGAAGAGTTGGAATGCCGATGATCAAGAGCCAAATTATTTTAGGCTATTGTCTTAGTCAGGGTTTCTATTCCTACACAAACATCATGACCAAGAACAAGTTGGAGAGGAAAGGGTTTATTGAGCTTACACTTCCATGCTGCTGTTCATCACAAAAGGAAGTCAGGACTGGAACTCAGGCAGGTCAGGAAGCAGGAGCTGATGCAGAGGCCATGGAGGGATGTTCCTTACTGGCTTGTTTCCCCTGGCTTGCTCAGCTGGCTTTCTTATAGAAGCCAAGACTGCCAACCCACAGATGGTACCACTCACAAGGGGCCCTCCCCCCTTGATCACTAATTGAGAAAATGCCTTACAGCTGGATCTCATGGAGGCATTTTCTCAACTGAAACTCCTTTTTATGTGATAACTTCAGCTTGTGTCCAGTTGACACACAAAAGTAGCCAGTACAGCTATCCTAACAGACATTGACCACTAAGCTCTGTAGTCAGAAAGCATCTAAACCATATAGCAGCAATATGTTTGTTCACTTTCCAGTAACCTGCCTACCTGATGTTCCCACCAGCGTGTTTGGGAAATGCATTGATTACTGACTGTTGTTGTCGTTGTTGTTCTGTGACTACAAGAGAACACTAATCTGTGTTCCCAGGCCACTGTCACTCATATGTGGCTTAGAACCACCTCTCTCTCATTCACTATGACACAAGATCCCTGATTTACATTGATACGACAAGAGTAGTCTTGAGGTTCACAACAGCCTCAGGGTTGTCCCATAGGCTTAATTGTGCTGAAAAAAATAGTAAACTTTGTCCCTATAGACTGAGATGCTCTAAGTCAAACATGTGTACGTATGAAACCTCCCACTGTTCCCACTGCGTGATAGGCCTCAGATAATGGCCACCTCACCCCACATCTCTTGCTCCCTGCTTGCCTGCCTTCCTCCCCACTTCTTCTCCCCTCCTCTTTTCTTTCTGATTTTTGAAGCTATGTCTCACTATGTAGCCTAGACTAACCTTGAACATCAAGCCTTATGTCTGAATGCTAGTAAATGGGAAGATGAGGCAGGGGGATTGTTGTCAAGAGTTTGAGGCTGACTGGACTACATACCACATTGGAGGCTAACCTGGACCATATCTCAAAAAACAAAACAGAACAAACACAAGCTAAACTGCTAAACATGCATACATGTGCTTCATTCCATAGTGTCCTCCAAACCAGTTGATAGTTCCTTATGATTGGCAGTATTTTTTTTCTTATTTTGTTAGTAGAAAAATATAAGTAAACACAGCACGCATATGATTGAGAAAAGAAAAGTATGCCTTCACACAATACCAAGAGAAGTATGTCTTCTGCCCACCTCCATGCCTAGTTACCTGAGGGAGCCACGGTCTTAGATATGTACATATTTTTCCATACATATAGATCTGTGCATTGCTCTTTTGAAAAACATAAACAAAAGCCGGGCAGTGGTGGCGCACGCCTTTAATCCCAGCACTTGGGAGGAGAGGCAGGTGGATTTCTGAGTTCAAGGCCAGCCTGGTCTACAGAGTGAGTTCCAGGACAGCCAGGGCTACACAGAGAAAATCTGTCTCAAAAAAAAAAAAAAAAAAAGAAAAGAAAAGAAAAAAGGAAAAAAAAAAGAAGCTTGGCTCACCGCACACACCCAGCTGAAGAGTTTTACTATGTGGGTCTTTCTAGTATGCAGGCTTTGGATCAAAGCAGCCCAGTTTCTTTTACGTCCATGTTCCCAAATGACATCTCTGTCCTACATACTCTGGCTCCCTCCTATTCCACTGAAGTAGACTTAATACAAATAGCCTCCTCACTAGGTCCCACAGGCTTCCCCAGCACGCTTTCCCTTAGTCTTTTGTGACGTCTTAATCCTTTTGCTCGTCCCTTCTGCACAGAAGACTATTCTATGGAGATTTATGTACTACTCTTTCTTAGTCTGCCCTTCCTCTTCTCTGAGGAATTATCTTTCTTTTTTCTTAAAAGCTTTTCCTCTTTTGATCTCCTAATTGGATGAGTTCTTCAGGTTACTACTTGAGCAAGTTATATGCTATTCAAATTTAGCCAAACCTCAATCCTTTATGACTTACTAAAGTGTATCCTATGGAACTTTTTTATGTTCTTAATTAAAGAAATAAACATTTAGAAACATTCACTATCACCCCTAGTGACCCACTAGAAAAAAAATGCTTTCCGTTCCTGCGGCCTTGTGTTCTTCAGGCCTAAAAAGTTTTAGTTGTAGGAGGAGTCATTTTGCCAGTGGGCACAGCAAATAATCCATTGAGTTGGAAGTTAAGGCTCCCTGTTTGGCTCTATGGGGCTCCTGATACCCTTGAGTCAACTGTCTAAAAAAGGTAGTAACTCTGTTAGGAGGGTGATTGATCCAGTTTACCAGGGCACTGGAATGTTTCTCCACAACACAGGTAAAGAAGAATGTGTTTAGATTCCGGGAGCACCTTTAGGGCATCTTGTGGTGTCCCCGTGTCTTCAGGAAACAACAAACCCAATCTAGGCAGCGTGATAAATAACCAAACCCCTCCAACTCCTCCTGGTAAAGACGATTGAAGTGCTTGCTGAGGGTGGAGGAAAGAAAAGAAAAAGGTTAGTAGAGGAAGGTAGTTAGCTATACCAGCTAAGGCCACGTAACTAGTTGCAGCAGCGAGGATTATAATTAACATGAGGAGTTTTGTTCTGTTTGTTAAAGATACACTTGTGCATGCATTAAGTAAATATCCATGGTTTTATTTTATTGACATATTAGAAATCAAGTGTGTTATCTTTGTTATCATATTTAAGATATGGGATGTTGGAAGATGAAACAGTCTAAGGATATTGCTCCACAAGTTCTTTGTAGCCTAGAGGACCACATTCTAAGTTTATGACACTGGTCATTAGAGCTGCAAGATCTGGAATTTTCCTTGCTGGATTTGATTATAGTGACTGTTTATTGATGGACTGGAGGCAGTGCGCCTGCATGTTGGGTTTCAGACAGAAGTGACAAGTCTTGGAGCGAGGGAAGCACTGCTGTCTGAATATGTCTAAAACGAATGTCACACTGTACAGAATGGAGATAGGCATTTTTGTCACAGTTCCAATAGGTTGAAGATGTCAAACTACTCAGGTGAAGTACGATCACGAAAGTGCTTCTCTTGGCCCCAGCAGGAGGCTGCCATCTTGCTGTCCTGCCTATGATAGACTCTGTGGTTAAAAAAAAAAAAATTAAAACTTACAATCTTGTGTTTATGTGATTGCTTGTGTCTTTCTCCCTTAGCTTAGCTGTGTGGTAGCCGGGCAGTGGTGGCACACGCCTTTAATCCCAGCACTTGGGAGGCAGAGGCAGGTGGATTTCTGAGTTCCAGGCCAGCCTGGTCTACAGAGTGAGTTCCAGGACAGCCAGGGCTACACAGAGAAACCCTGCCTCGAAAAACCAAAAAAAAAAAAAAAAAAAAAAAAACCCAAAAAACAAACAAACAAACAAAAACCTTAGCTGTGTGGACTCAAGCTGCATCTTCTGGGCCTGGCACTGGGTTCGCATGCAAATAGTTTTTGGAAGATCTTTTATCCTCACTTAAAAACACCAATCCAGAGTCATTCAAGAAGATCCATTAGGGCTGGAGAGATGGCTCAGCGGTAAAGAGCACTGACTGCTCTTCCAGAGGTCCTGAGTTCAATTCCCAGCAACCACATGGTGGCTCACAACCATCTGTAATGGGATCAGATGCCCTCTTCTGGTGTGTTTGAAGACAGTGACAGTGTACTCATATACATAAAATAAATCTTTAAAAAAAAAAAACCTATGTACAATTGAAGAAGAAGAAGAAGAAGAAGAAGAAGAAGAAGAAGAAGAAGAAGAAGAAGAAGAAGAAGAAGAAGAAGAAAGGACAGTGGCAAATAATTTTACTTAGTACCGAACAACTTGGATTTGAGTTTTTGGTTTTTTTTACTAACCTTATAACAGAAACTCAGATGCAGAAATTCTCAGCTCAGTGAGCAGCAGCAACCACATCTCCCAGGGCCGCCCTACGAAGTAAGATGAGGCCCTGGCTACGTCTCCTACGTCAATTAACCATGTGTAAAATAAGGCCTGTGAAGAAAGGTGTAAACTACAGAAATACCCTGAAGAGGTGAGTAGTGCTTATACCATTGAAGAGCCCGGATTGTGCTTAACAGCCTAACTCTGTAGCCAGAGACTTTAATACAAAGCCCAGCTTGTAATACTTACATATGTAGTTGATGTGGGCAAACTATCATAATTTGCTGGGTTTTGTCTCACACTCCATCAGTTGCATTATAGATGATTTACTGGTTTATTTTGTTTGTTTGTCTTTTTTCTAAACAATATTTCTCTGTGTAGTCCTTCCTGGCTGTCCTGAAACTCACTCTGTAAACCAGGCTGGCCTTGAACTCAGAGATCCGCCTGTCTCTGCCTTCCAAGTGCATGGATTAAAGGTATGCACTAACACCCCTGGGGAATACATGATTTATTATTACAAATTAAGCTTGGGTTATTACTTACTCATGCTTATTAGTCTATAATGTTTTCTCTACAGTTTGAACTCTTCTCATACGAACACAGGAATTCAGTAAACACTAACATAATCTACATTTATTTGGTGGATATTGTATCTGCTGAATCTAAAGTACACTAAGTAATAAAGGAAATATGAAGACTGAGACGTCACACACAGTTACCATCGTCATGAGTGTATTATTCAGAATTGTATGCTTTTCAAATGTTTAAAACCAAGATGAATTACAGAAAGGCAATCCCAATGGGGACAACTAAATGATATTTGGAATAAAATCACTTGGCCTAATTTTCATAACCACAGATTTCAAGGAATACCACCAGCCATGCCAGGTGTACCAGACCACGCCATTATCAGTTTCTGCTGTGTAGGGACCGAAGTAGTAAACACCATTCAGGTTTGCAGAGTGACACCTAGTGGGAGAACAGAGGAAAACAGAACAATCAGAAGGAAAACAAATACACTTGAGCAACTGTCTTGCTAAGAAATGATTAAACCTTTTAGACAATGACTTCTGCCATTTCTCACAAAAGTATGTTCCCAAACTTGAGAATTTTCTACAAACAAATGTTATTATTTAAATAGATGAATTTTGGTCCCATAGTAAATGTGCGGATCCAACCTAAACCACGTGGAGTGTGTTGAAAATTAAATCTCTCTTTTTTTTTTTTTTTTTTTGAAGCAGGGTTTCTCTGTGTAGCCCTGGCTGTCCTGGAACCACTGCTTGGCTTAGTATTTCAGTTCCTAGTAGCTTTTAAACAAAAAAGTGGGGAAAGCAAAGCAAAAACTTCTTTGTAAGCTTCACCTACATCCTTCTGGTTGACCAGTGTTAACCTTGTGGCTGGCCAAGAAGGCACGGATTAGCAAGTAAGATTGGGGGCGGGGCTCTACTGCAGTTTCCTGGGTAATCCGTGCTTCCAGGTTCTCCAATCTACAGCCAAGATGTGTGTGGAGAGCTTTGTGGGCCGCTTCTAGGAATTTGGCAGGAATTTGACGTTGGGCTAGGAAACAGGCTCAAGGTAAATACAGCCGAGGAACCTATTGTGTTCCTTGTATCCTGGTCATGATGATAAACCCCTAGACACGGTGACCACGGGACTTTATTGCCTTGTTTGTTCCTTGATTGCTTTGTTTATGACTTAGAACTGACCAGATTCTTTGTATGTGCCTAAAATGATATGAAAGCAGACTGGAAAAAATTAACCCGCTTCAGCCTTAGCACTGGCTTGAGTCATGTTATAGTGTTATCTAATTAACTTTTTCTTTTAAGTCCTCTCTCCCTCCCTTGAGACCCTGTGACTGACCCAGCTGGCTTGGTCAGATGTGGCTTTCACAATTCAAGCTCCCTTCTTTGAATCGTTAGCATATCAAATATTTTAATCTTCAAGGCAAGCAAACAGAAGTCCTAGCTATCAGCAAATAATCTTTTGTCTGGGCTGCCAAGTTAATTTTTTACATATACTGCACCAATCTAGATAGGTTTGTTAGATTATTGTAAAACTCAAATATTTCCTTCTTCCTCCTTTGGAGTCTGTCTACTCATCTGTCCTTGGCATACAAAAATTTCGTGTTACAGTTTGTGCTAATTTTCCTGTTATAATATTAATTATCATATATTTATTTATTGCTATAACTAATGAAATGATATCAGCCTGTAGGTTATGAAAACAATATTCCGAAACAGTTCTGGGGAAAAAAAAAACCCCTCTGGGGGGAAAAACATTGAATCAGAAAGGCCTGTAATTCGTTCATAAATGCAAAGTAGCAGGCATGGGTCATCACTAAGCTCATGGCTCACTTTTGTTGACCACCCTGGCAGCCATCCTAATTTGAGTGGTTGGGACTAATTGGAACCATGCATGCTAAAGCTGCAGGGATTCAAAATACCATGAGAAGTACTATTTAAAAAGAAAAACCTCCAGAATAAATACTTGGGTATATCTTTTTTTTTTTTTTTTTTTTTTTTTTTTAACTTGGGTATATCTTTATAGAGACATCTGCTACATAAACTTTTATATTTGGTCTGATTTGGAGCCTATTGAGAAACTGGCTGTAGGGCCCAATACTTAGTATTCCAAGACGGGTGTTTCAGTAGCCGTTGGTTTCTAGCCTGGACTTGACACTAGTTATTGGAGATTGATACTCTGTGGTAACGAAGCAGCTGGCAGCTTGCAGGGGTCGGGGGTGGGGGTGGGGCATTACACTTGTATTAAGCAGGAGGCCTGCAAAGCAGAAGAGGTAGTAGTGAATGTTTTAGTTATTTTTCTATTGGATATGACTAAATGCCATACAAAAATAACTCAAGGGAGGAAGGACTTATGTTGGCAAATGATTTATGGGTTGGAGTCTTTCCTGGTAGAAAAGACACAGGGCGTAGGCATCAGCGGCAGAAACATGTGCCAGGTGGTTTTTAGGTGACTGTGACTAGGCTCCTGCCTGTAGTGGGGCTGGGCTATACATACATAAACCTGAGGGGGGCGCTGCAATTCCAGTCTCAGTCACGTCATGTAGATTAGATGTGACCCAGAAGACCAAGAGTAAAGATGAGGCTTCTGGAATAATTTACTTTCTCTATAGGTTGATCCGTTGTTCTTAGGTGCTTCCTGCTACTGAATTGTTTTGTTCTCCCCAACCACTATTTCTAAAGTCAACTCTAACATTTATTTGCCTTCCTTAATGTGTGTGCAACTGCCATTTGGGCACAGAACAATCAATCAACTAGACAATGTACACCCGCTAGATCTCGGTAACGTTAACAATTATTTCTTGACGTGCATTCAAAACCAGACATTAGCGAACGTTTGCAGATGACATTGTTAACTGTAGGTAAGTCTTAAATAATGCTTACTTAGAGCTTTTTTTTTTTTTTTTTTTTTTTAAGAACAAAAAAGGCACAAGGGAAGATTATCAGTTTGTTTCAAGATTTTACAGTAGGAGAAAATGATTTTCCTTCTCTTCCTTTCACATCGAGCGTGTGTGTGTGTGTGTGTGTGTGTGTGTGTGTGTGTGCGCGCGCGCGTGCGTGCACATGCTCTATTTTCCTATTAACTTGCCAAACGTTAAATAGACTCAACTTTTGGAAAAGTAAAACCCAGGGGGAAATCTACTATTTTTACAACCGTATGTATTGACCTTAGCTGATGGAAATACCTTAAACTCATTGTATCTGCATTGACTATACCACTCTAAAGTCAGCCAGGCATGGCTGCTTCTGCCTATAATTCGCCAACCTGGACTGCATGAGTTTCTATCTCAAAGGGGAGGAGGGGAGCAGAGAATAATAATAATAAAGAAGCATATCTCAGGTTCCTAAAATGAAGAAATTCGTATCGGAAGCCAGGGTGGACACTTGGTAGTAGAGTGCTTGCCTATGAGCCACAAGGCCCTGGATTTGAGCCTCAGGACCCAGTCCCCCGGGTCCTCCCTGCTCAGAACCCAGTCCCCCCGGGTCCTCCCCGCCCAGATGAATGAGCTTGATGATACTGTGGAAGTATTTAAACAGCAGCTGGAGTGGAATTAAGTTTCAAGACTATTGTAGCATATTCCCCTAGATTGGGAAGGCTTGCATTGGATAAACTACTAAAAGTTAATAAGAAAGAAAAGTAGCATGAAAATAAAGGCAGTAACAGTGGACATGAGAGAGTGAAGATCTGGCGGATCACTAACAGTGCCACGGATTCCTTGCTCCCTTCCTTCTTCTCTGTCATTCTCTTTAAAATTTAACTTTAATATAATATCATTTAAAACTTTATTATAAATATTATTTTAAAAATTAACTTTACTACAAAAACATGCAAATGAAAAATTTCGTTTTGAGTCTGGTTAATTTGGGTGCATGATGCTTTTACATTTTTTTAAAAGGCTAGGTCCTTGTGCTGGCTGGTTTTGTGTCAACTTGACACAAGCTGGACTTATCACACAGAAAGGAGCCTCCCTTGAGGAAATGCCTCCATGAGATCCAGCAGTAAGGCATTTTCTCAATTAGTGATCAAGAGGGGGAGGGCCCATTGTGGGTTGTGTCATCCCTGGGCTGGTAGTCTTGGGCTCTGTAAGAAAGCAAGCTGAGCAAGCCAGGGGAAGCAAGCCAGTAAGCAGCATCCCTCCATGGCTTCTGCATCAGCTCCTGCTTCCTGACCTGCTTGAGTTCCAGTTCTGACTTCCTTTGGTGATAAACAGCAATGTGGAAGTGTAAGCTGAATAAACCCTTTCCTCCCCAACTTGCTTCTTGGTCGTGATATTTGTACAAGAATAGAAGCCCTGACTAAGACAGTCCTGCTGTCCTAGAACTCACATAATCCATGATATAACCTCACCTTCCCATGTGCCAGGACTACAGGTGTGAGCCATCACACCTGGCTCACAAATATATGTATGTATATGCATGCTCTCTGCTTCCTCCTGTCAATTTGTGGCGTTCTGGTTATAACTCAACAGCAATCCAGTTTGTAAAAAACATCCTTGTAAAAGTAGCAATTTGAGGGCTGGAGAGATGGCTCAGCAGTTAAGAGCACTAACTGCTCTTCCAACTCCCAGCACCGACATGGCAGCTTACACCTGTCTGTAACTAGTTCCAGAGCTTCTGACAACCTAATACAGATATATGTGCAGGCCAAACACCAATGTACATAAAATAAGAATAAATTTAAAAAGAAGTAGAAATTTTATTTATTTTCATGAGTATTATTGGAGAATTTGGTTTGTTTGTTTGCTTTTTCTTTTATGTAATTATTTGTTTTCAAGACAGATCTTGTAAGTGGCTCAGGCTAGCCTTGACATTGGTATGTGAACAGACAGGCCTTGAATTTGTGGTGATGCTCCTGTCTCTGCCTCCAAGTGCTGGGATTACAGGAATGCTACGCACACCCAGCTTCTCTGCCATATTGTTCAGACGTCACTAACACACACAATGAGCAAGTCTTCAAAAGCTGAAGAAGTCTAAGGAGGAGGATTACTAAACAATATCACATAGAAGGTCAACATTACGTCAGTTGTTCTAATTAAGGCCCGTCAGTGAGGTATCATTAGCGCCATCACAACTGCGATGCGCAAAGCATCCAACCTGTTAAACCACCAGCCAGACTGCTCTTCCTCAGCACAGTTCCCTTTGTAGTTGTCGTTATCGCTGTCCCGTGTGCTGAACCTCATTCTTTGGTGACTAGCCCACCACCGCACTTCAGGGTGAAAGGTTCCCGACAGGGAGTCTCCAGCTGTGCCAGAATATTCTCCAATATTCAGTTCATAAAAAGACTAAAGGAAAAAAAAGAGCCAATTTTTTTTACTATCCTTGGGAAATGGCTTGAAAACACGTTCAATAAACAAAACAGGTTATATTATATATTTTTATTTCCACAGACTTCAGGGCTTATTTGCGTATTTTCAACATTAACTCAAGACATTATCTGTATATAAAATTTTTAGTACCTTTTTATCGCCAACTTTAAAACTTTTGTATTGTGCAAAGCGGCTGTTTTTCTCAAAATCTGTCAGGTCGATTTTTAAAGTGTAGTCTCCTAAAACAAACAAACAAACAAACAAACAAACAAAAGCCAGTAGAAACAATAAGAACCTGTAGTTCTGTTTGTTTTTTAATGCATGATATGACCCTGACTAGGCTTAAAGATAAATGGTGAGTTTGTTTTACTTCTGCCAAGAATCAGTTTTCAAAGAATGAACAGTGGCTCCACTGTTAAACAACGTGAACATGTCATTGTTTATTTTACTTGAGAACAATGACAGCAAAACAGTAAAGTGGAAAAAATTCTACGAAGAATAAAAACAAAATAAGAATAAAAACAAAATAATGGTTTGATTCACTTTGGAAAAAAAAACCAGAGATGTCATTTTTAGTTAATAGATTAAGAAATCTAGCCTGGCGTTGGTGGCATACACCCTTAATCCCAGCACTCAGGAGGCAGAGACAGTGAGTTTGAGGCTAGCCTGGTCTATAGAGTGAGTTCCAGGACAGCCAGGGATACTCAGAGAAACCCTGTCTTGAAAAACTCAAAAGAGGAAGGAAATGGAAAGACCCAACGAAAATAGTAGTTTTAAGAAATATAAGTGCAAAGCAGGAGATGGTGGCACATGCTTTTAATCCAGACTCAGGAGGCACAGGTAGGGGGATCTCTGTGAGTTCAAGGCCAGCCTGGTCTACAGATCAAGTTCTAGGACAACTAGGACTACACACAGAGAAACCCTCTCTCAAAAAAAAAAAAAAATCAAAAAACAATAAAACAAAACAAAAAATGAAGATTCCTTATTGGGGACTGAAGAGATGGCTCAGAGATTAAGAGCACTGGCTGCTCTTCCAAAGGACCCAGGTTCAATTCTAGCATCCACATGACAGCTCATGTGTATCTATTACTCTAGTTCCAGGGCTCTGACACCCTCACACAGACATACACACAGGTAGAACACCAGCAACCATAAAATTTAAAAAATATGTATTGGCAAAAAAGGACTAGAAGTTTTATTCTCTTTTTCTTAATTTCAGTAAGAATCTTGTTCTTAAGAATAATTACTATTAATGGTTTCTTATAATCTCTAGTAGTCAGGCTGTGTTTCATAAAATAGTTATCAGTGCCTGCTTATGCATAAACTTGCTTGTTTTTCCTGATAGAATTAAAAATCAGCTCGCAAACTGTCTAAGAACCATTTGAACAAGAAATAAGATTCCTGATTGTTTTATGGAAATCTTCCTTTTTTGAAGCATCAAAGCCTACGGAACCGATGTCACTGGAAGACTGCATCAAACAGGGCAGAAAAACCTCCTAGAGAATCTACTACACTTGATGGTGCAGACGTCACAGATGTCGGTGACTCCAGGTCAACAGGGTTTTCTAGAGTTTCTATCCAAAGGGGAAATAGTTAAAACAAATTTAATTTATTTGGCATACATTCTCATTTATGTATGCTAAAATTGATGCTGTAGAAAGCAAATCTCTAAATATAAGCGGTACTATGATGACTAAAAATTGTAGGTGATATAAAATATTATGTAAAACCCGATTGGTGAAGGAATTGCTACATCAAGTCACCTACTTCCTTTCTTCCATTGTCCCTGTTTGTAAATGACAGGCTGATCTTCCTTCTGAAACAGAGCTATTGTTAAGAGCTCTTCAGCCCAGTCTATGGCTGATGCTCATCTCCTAGCTCCACCCCCAATGGTGGGCAGTAAAGGGCCTTTGACCTTGTGGAAACCCATATCACGCATCCTACCCCTGTCTACACCTACTGTAAAAAGCCGTTCCTGACCCTTCCCTCAGGCTCAGCAACAGAAGTTCAGAGAAAGAAGAACGCTGAATGGGTCTTAGGAACAAAGTTCAAAGCTGTTTGGCCGAGAATCCTGGATTCTCCTTTCTGGGACAAGTATGGAGGGGGGTGGTTTCTTCAGGTGGAGCTCTCTGAAAGCATGAATTTACCTCATAGGACCAAGTCAGTGACAGGGATGGGCACAGTAGGATAGGAGATGTCAGTTGTTCCCCAAAGCGTGTGTGTTAGTGGAGAGACAGTACCCCACATTCTTAGAAGAGATAACTGTCTGAATTTTTACCAATAAGTGAATAAACTTACAATTAGAGAGCATTTCTAAATTTATTATTATTTTAAAATTATTTATTATTTATGATAAATTATTATAATTTTATTATACAATATATTAATATATAAATACATATTTATATAAAATGTATCACATACATATAATAAAATATAATATTAAATTGTGAGATTATAACAATTATCTAAATAATTATAATGATTGCTGACAGTTCCAATGTGGGGGGAACCCAAGGTAATAGGAATAAAGCTATTTTCAGAGGCAATTTGAGTAGCTTAACTGCTGTCAAAATTAAAGAATATAAGGACAAAGGCAATTTCTATCGTTTGAGCTATGATATGTTGCAAGGTATGGAACTGATACATCCATTTCTCTATACTACCTAGAGTAACCACTTCAAACACCAAATAAGAAAATGAAAGGGGGGTAGATGTAGATATATGCTAGAACACATGCTTGCCATGTGTAAGGCCCTGGATTCAACACCCAGCACCAACAAGAAAAGATGAAGGGTAATCAGATTTATTGAAAATGTCCATGCCAACAAACATACACATACAAATTACTTGAGAAATAACATTGAATTTCATCTCCTTGGAATGACACAAGGATTCCAGCCTGGGGTTTCCATAGCTTAAACAATGACTCCCAAAAATACTAATATATGAAAGAGACAGAATTGCATGGTAAACATTACATATTTGGGGAAAAACCCCCACCCTCTTATAACTAGGATAATTTGAGGGAAAGGAAGTCTTCTGCAGATTTAGAGAGCATGGATCACGGGGGAAGGTATGACATCAGGGCTGTACAACACCTCCAGCTATCACTCTCACTTCTCAAAGACCCTCGGAACCAGCGCCCTACTGACGACTTCAGATACAGACTTCCAGCAGTTGCCTGAGCTGGGCTGGAAGAATAAGCCATGTGTTGCCCGTGTGAGGACACTGAGCACTGTACCTACAGGGGGCTGACTACAGCCTCAAGCCACAAGCAAGGTGAGGAGAAGGATGGATGGGAACCAAAGAATATAAAAAATAAATATCGAAGAGTTGTTAGCGAACATAAAATCGTATTCAAATATCGGACGCTATAGGTAATGCAGGGAATATGCATGGGAGAATTGTATAGCGCTCATAATTTACTTTAAATTATCTGTTTTCTGTTTTCTGTTATGGTCTAGGAGCCACATCACAAACCAAATGAACACTGACCTCAGTTAGACAGGGATGGTTTACTGAACGCACACCCTAATACTGGTCAGACCAGGGATGTAGCTCAGGGTTATCTGAACTATGACATCAAACATTTCCCAGAGCAGGTTTATAAAGGGAAAAAACCCACAAAAATAATAATGAGCCCATATGCAGGTGCTAGAAATTCTGCCCGGTGGTCAACTGTGACTCAAACCATAATAGTTCATATTGACTTTTGATTTGATGGCTCTTACATAAAGCTCTGTAGAATTTCTTAAGATTAGCAAACCTCACATAGAACATTCAGAGCATGCAGAACAAAACAGGGTATGTGGTCAGCATGTCCTTGCTCTGAGCCAAGTCGCTTCTCTGTGTCAGTGACTGGCAGGCATGGAACAAACTGGCTACAGCTAGGCTGGGGGAGGGGGGTACAGCTATGCTGTGGGGAGGGGGGCTACAGCTATGCTGAGGGAGGGGGGTACAGCTATGCTGGAGGAAGGGGGCTACAGCTATGCTGGGGGAGGGGGGTACAGCTATGCTGAGGGAGGGGGCTACAGCTATGCTGGGGGAGGGGGTCAGACCACAACCTTTTCAAGATTTATTTTTATATCTATATGTAGGTCTCTATGTGAGTGATGCCACGTGTGTGGGTGCCTTCAGAAGCCAGAATTGAACACTGGATTCCCTGGAGTTGGAGTTACAGGCATTCGTGGCCTACCTAATGTGGGTGCTGGGTGGAGCAATATAAACTCTTGAGCTCTGAGTCATCTCTCCAGCCCCCAAACTACTACTATCTTGTAGTGGCTTATCACAAGGTATTATTGTGGTGATACTATATATTGGTGATTTTATATATATATATATTTGTCAGTCACTCAAGTCTTTACAAGTGATTTTGGCAACACATTTCCTTTCAAGGAATAAAAAATATATATGAGAAAATATATATTCCCCACCAACCAAGTTTCTTTTCCTCTCTTTCCTGTTTCAAGCAACATTTTACAAATAAGATTATGGCTCAGCAAGAATCATTACATCTAAAAAGAAAGTCATGACAGATACTGAGTTTTTTTCTATTGCCTATGATTTAGTAGAAAATACTACATGGGTTTTGTTTCATAGTACTGGGGACTCAGTCTAAGATCTGCCTCCTGCACGCAAGCATAAACCTTACCTTGCATAGTCAGCAAGTTAATGTTTTTGTTACCCAGCCAATATTCACCGTTGTTTTGGACAAAGTTTCCAAAGCCATTTTCATAGTCATTCCAACCCCTAAAAAGTTTACATTGAATATTAGTTTTAGCAAAATGCAAGCCGACACCTGCAGTGCCTAAGTATTCCTCACATTCTCTCAGCTCCAATATTCTCTGAAGTAGCTTACTTATTCTCGCTTACTTAAAACTGAGAACGTTTCCATCACATGAATAAATCTGAGGCATAAGAAGGCTTAACTCACAAATCTCACATATGCTGTGCAAAAATAATTACTTGTTAAAAGCAATTAGCTGTTGGCCAGGCAGTGGTGGTGAGCACCTTTAATCCCAGCACTTGGGAGGCAGAGGCAGGCGGATTTCTGAGTTCAAGGCCAGCCTGGTCTACAGAGTGAGTTCCAGTACAGCCAGAGCTACACAGAGAAACCCTGTCTCGAAAAAACCAAAAAAACAAAACAAAAATCAAAAAAAACCGAAAAGCAAAAAAGCACAGCCTCCCCCCGCCCAAAGGCCCCCAAAACAAAAAGCAGTTACCTGTTAAAGTTCTCGCTGCCATCAGATCGTCTCTGAATTACAGTCCATCCTCCTCCATCAGACATGTCACAGTAAGCAGAGAATTCTGCCAGGCTCTGAAGAGGTTTGATTTTGTAAAATCCACTTTGCGTAAATCCATCATTGTAAACCTCTGAACAATCTGTTAACAAAACAAGGTAATATAACATTTATTATGTCTTTATTCCTGAAATTCAGTATCACTGGAGACAGATAAAAACAAAGAGAATGCATAATTAGTTCTTAAAATACCTTCTTGTGCGTCTTCTAGTGGATACTCAGGAAATCGTGTTTGCTGTGCTGTGCTTTAATTACCATTGGCTTCTTGGTAATGGGGTTGGAATGATGAGGGGCAATGAATGAAATAAGGAGCATTTATTATTTTTGGAGAAAGCAGGTTAAACACAAACCACTGGAGAGATGGCTCAGGGGTTAAGAGCACTGGTTCTTCTTCCAGAGGTCCTGGGTTCAATTCCCAGCAAACATATGGTGGCTCATGACCATCTATTATGTGGTCTGATGCCCTCTTCTGACATGCAGGTGTACATGCAGAAAAGCACTCATAGATATATGTTCATAAATACATTAAAAAACCAAGTCATTTGTACTCCGTTTATTGCTTTGTACATAAGTGGGACAGCACAGTGAAACTTATCTGCCCAATGACCTGAACAATGAAAATATAAATGTGGCAGCATACAAATACTGTAATATGAATTATCTCGACTTAAAGTCTTTTTGACTATTTGGGACTTAACACCAAACAGTAATATTGTTGAGGTTTTAATGATCTTTCAGTTTCACTACATTTCTTTTAAATAACCCACACATTCTTGGATGTTTTTGTTAATAACTGCAAACCTTTAAGCTTCTTTTCATTCTTGCATTTTTCTTTGCCATGGTATTTCTTTGTCTTTTGAGATTAAATAGTTACTAGTTAGTTGCCAAAAAAGTAATATTAGTTTTGTGTTTGTTTGTTTGTTTTAAGTCACTTAAGGTAGGACAAGCAATTATCCAATGGGTCGCATTCTAGGCCAATGGTTCTCAACCTGTGGGTCTCGCCCCTTTTGCTAAAGCTCCAAAATTATTTATATTACAATTCATAACAGTAACAAAATTACAGTTATGAAGTAGCAACATAAATAATTTTAAGGTTGGAGGGGTCACCACACGTGAGGAACTATATTAAAAGGTTGCAGCATTAAGAAATTGGGAGCCACGGTTCTAGGCTGATTTGAACAGATTTGGAAAGGGTGACTAAGTATTCTGTACGTGCCCACGCAGTTTGCACATGATTGGAGCAGGGGCCACTACAAACAAACTGGTCTCAAGAATAGCCAGGCATAGACTTCTGAAAGTAATTATGTAAACTCTCTTTCATATTTTACTTTTATCATTGTGTTACTTTCCTCTTTAAAAATTGTCTTATGACTGAATTATATAAGTCTTACAGAGTGTTTTAAAATTCTTTCTTAGCCGGGCAGTGGTGGCGTACTCCTTTAATCCCAGCACTTGGGAGGCAGAGGCAGGCGGGTTTCTGAGTTCGAGGCCAGCCTGGTCTACAGAGTGAGTTCCAGGACAGCCAGGGCTACACAGAGAAACCCTGTCTCAAAAAATAAAATTAAATAAATAAAATTCTTTCTTTAGTTCATTGTTTTGATACCACATTGTCAACAAGATGAAGCATATCATATTAATTAATTAAGTTGAGTGGGCAGTAGGACTCAGGAGAGAAAATAAATAGACCTCACGAGGCTGGCTTCAATCATGCACTACCGTTGGTGAGTTCTTGATCTTTGTAGTGATTTAGACTTTGTTCATGCATTTATTTTCAAGATTCAAAAACACAAGTGTTCTTTATGTGCGCCGGGTTATAAAAGGGATCCTGTGAGGTCACTAAACCAGGAGAAGATGCTCATGGACAGTCCAATCAGTGGTATTTAAAAGCCTATGTCTTGTGGTCAAGTGGATCATAGGAGACTTTCATTAAAAGCATATTTTCCCTGGGTTAGGAAAGGGCTCCTTGTTTATAGTTGATCTCCTATCAAAAGAGCTGAACAACAAAGTCTCACAAAGTTCAAACACTTTTCCAGGAAAATATGGAAACGATTAACTCTAGCTTGCTTTAGAAAAACTTCACGAATATGGGGATTTCTGCCAACACTTTGTTTGTTTTTATTTCATGCCAGTTTTTAGTTGTTGGTTTTTTTTTTTTTAATGTCCTTCTCTTCAGAAGAAAACGGCAAACACAATAAACATCCGGAGGAAAAGCTTTTAATGGAAGAAAATAAACAAACAAGAAGCAAAAACAAAATTAAAAAAAAAAAAAAGCTAACCTCTTATAAAGAACAAACAATTTAAGGAGTCTGTCATGGGAGAGGCACAGCTTAAACTGTGCTAGCAGGAATCCAGAAATTTTGATCAATTTAGAGATTAACATATCAATTAGAGGAGCTGGAGAGATGGTTCGGCAGTTAAGAACACTTGGTACTCTTGCAGGTTCAGCTCCCAACACCCACATGGTGACTCACAACCTTCTGTAACTCCAGTTCCATGGGATAAGACACCTTCTTCTGTCCTCTTGGGGTACCCACACACATGGCAGATACACATGCATACACATAAATTAAAAATTAAAAAATTAATTTTAAAGTCTACCAGCTAGGTATTATATTTGAAGCATGTCAACCCAATCAATACACTGGCACACAGGGGGGACAAGGACAGGTTGAAGAAGCTGTGAATCAATAGGACTTGTAAAATATTTTACCTATTTTTAACTCCTGTGTATATCTGTTTGGAGTGGGTGACCTGTGCGTGAGTGAATGAGCATAGACCAGAAGAAGGTATCAGATTCCCTGGAGCTGGAGTTACAGGCTGTGGTGAGTTGCCTGACATTGGTGCTGGAAAGCAAGCTTAGATCCTTTCCAAGAACACTATGTGTTCTTAAGCACTGAGCCATCTTTCCAGCCCTTAGGACCTTTTAAAGGTAATGATTTTTGAAGGCTCACATGCCACGAGAAAAAAAAAAAACCCATGCAAGCTTCTCTCTGACAAACACTGCATTACACTCGCTGTATATAAACAGTTTCTCCCATGTGCAGAAAGCAAGCCACTTAAGACTGTATTTAAGTGATATAAAGTAACATCCCAGCTTAGCAAGAGTTGATGTTTTGCTTTGTTTTTTTGGGAGAGTATGACTATATATTCCAGGCTATCCAATTTTACTAGTCCACCTAACTTTAACTTCCCAGACTCCATTAGTTTCCTTAGCACTGGGATCACAAACCTGTACCATCATTCCTGGAGTACCTTGCATTCTTAATTTTCTTCCTGAATGTTAGCAACAGGGGTCACCTACTGGTCTACAGAGCCTTATCATAGCTATCCTCATTCCCAGATGACAGAAGAAAAAAAGTGAGAAGGCAAAAAGATACTGGCTTATAGGAGATTGCAATGTTACCTCTAAGAACAAGGGGACAGTAGACGGTAATGTCCATGCATAGATGACATTGGTTTTTTTAGGCTAGATGTTATATTAGAAATCATTCAATCCTTACAACAAATAAAAAGGTTTATTGTTCCCATTTTATTAGGAGGGGCATGAAACACAGAGGTGGTTAAGTAATTTGTCCAGGGGCCACAGACAGCCAAAGAGACTTTTAACTGGGTGTCTAGGAATATACCTTAGCCATTACCCATACTGCCTCAGTAAACTGCCATGGAAACTGGAAGCTTCTGTAGAAGCCATTGTAGAACAGCCCAAGTCATTAGCCAAACAGACGTGTTGTGATTGTTACCACTAAATGTGAATTTGATATGATAACTTTTAATTCACAAGTCATTAGCCCCCACGTGTTTTAAAAAGATAGTTTAATTATATGCTACGAACATATGTGATTTATACATTATTTGCCAAAATTACTAGGTTGTATGTAATTAGATGTTTGCTGGCATGTGATGAATTATAGTTCAGAGAAATAACCAATTTACTAACAGTATAGTGTCTTATAAATAAAAACAAAGGCAACTAATTTATGCAAAGCATATGCATGAACAGACTTCTGAAAATTTAAGGACACCAGAATATAAACTTTGATATATTATAGTACGTTTTGATTAATTTTTAAAGTTTGATTTCATGTGTCTGGGTATGTATGCACGTGTACCATGGGCATGCCTGGTGCCCATGGCCGGTGTTGGACCCCTGGAATTGGAACTGTGATGTGAGCCACCATGTTAGTGCTAGGGATGGAACCCACGTTCTCTGTGAGAGAAAGTGCTTTTAACCAACAAGCCATCTTCCCAGGCCCTATATTACACTTCTATTAAAATGTGTATTATATTGATTTCATGTTAGTCTTTTCAACTATGCTAAAAACCAAAGTATAATCAAACCATATCTACATTTCAGATTTTATTTCTTCTCTTTCATGCCTGGATCACATATGAAGACTATTAAATGCAAATATACTGACTTCTAGATTTATTTTAGGTGTTATATTCAGAAACAGTCATCTAGAATAACCATTATTCATCTTGTCATAGCACACACACATGCCCTATCATAGATAACTTATCAATCTCACTTCTGTTTGCACGGTCAATCTTGCTTTACCTTGGCATTTGATTTTCAGGAGCTGATTTCTTGCTTTATTCCTTAGTACCTATTGTTTCTCAGATCTGCTTCCCAGCACTCTCATATATATACATATATATGAAATAATCTTTTGTCATACTTCATATACCTATGTGGTGTAATTTGATCCTATGTGCCTCAGTTTCCCACACTTTCCCCCTCCTATTTCAGCCATGGAATGAAATTTGAAGAGCAATCTGACCTGATTCTTAAACATTTTCATCCATGTCCAACAACAAATTTACAAATTATTTTTTGACCTGCAGTAATGCTTCATTAATTAGCCTGGCATAGAATGAAGACAATGTTTGTAGACAATTCCCCATAGGTCACTTACATTTGTACACATTTTTTTTTCAACAGAGTTTATATTCTAGACTATGTCTAAAGAATACTTGTATGTGGATATTGAGATAACATCTCCTTCTGGACAGACACTGCTCTCTTTGCTGCTCGATAAAATAAAGATAACATCTACCTTGGAGGCAAAGCTTAGACACCTTTTTTGTTTTGTTTTGTTTTTTGAGACAGGGTTTCTCTGTGTAGCCCTAGCTGTCTTAGAACTCACTCTGTAGACCAGGCTGGCCTCGAACTCAGAAATCCACCTGCCTCTGCCTCCCAAGTGCTGGGATTAAAGGCTTGCGCCACCACTGCCCGGCGAGCTCAGACACCTTTAACCCACTATAAAATACTGGAGTTTCTTCATCCTAGAATGTCCAGTTGTGACATAGCCCCATAAACTGCTCACATGAGTCCTTGGGATTTGAGAACAAGGGACACTAATGCAAACATAAAACTTATACCTCTGACCCATTAGCTGTAGCTCTCTGCGAGATCCATGCAGGCCAGCTCGTTAGTTTGCAGAGTGAATTCTCAGGCCCCTCCTAGTTTCTGATAAGCATCAGCACTTTAGAAGGTCGCCAGCTTCTTGAATCAGTGGTCATGGCAGATAATCACTGTCTTCTAAGAATATTTACAGAGTCTGATTCCTTGTAGATGTTGCCTGACCCTTCATTTAATGTCGTAACGTATATTCTTTGTAGTTTTCTTCTTACAATGCAATTTCTGTGTTTTTGCCCATGGTACTTCTTCAAACTATCCCTTTGTGTTTCCAGGGCCCCTTTAGCCCGAAATATCCTCAGTTCTGTTTCATATTCTAGAGCCCCAGCTATCCTTGTGCTGTATCTATCCTATTGCAAGCCAATGGCTCTGACATTCTCTGGTCTCTGAAGGGGAGCTGAGAAAACATTGCAGGGTGCAGGACATATCTAAATATCAAGACACTCCTGTGATGGCTATTGTACTGGCTGGTTTTGTGTGTCAACTTGACACAAGCTGGAGTTATCACAGAGAAAAGAGCTTCAGTTGAGAAAATGCCTCCATGAGATCCAGTGTTAAGGCATTTTCTCAATTAGTAATCAAGAGTGGGAGGGCCCCTTATGGGTGGTACCATCCCTGGGCGGTCTCAGGTTCTATAAGAAAGCAAGCTGAGCAAACCAGGAGAAGCAAGCCAGTAAGTAACATCCCTCCATGGCCTCTGTATCAGCTCCTGCTTCCTGACCTGCTTAGTTCCAGTCCTGACTTCCTTTGTGGAGCTGTAAGCTGAATAAACCCTTTCCTCCCCAACTTGCTTCTTAGTCATGATGTTTTGTGCAGGAATAGAAACCCTGACTAAGACAGCTTTTTTTTATGTCAACTTAACATGAGCAAGAATCATTTGGAAAGAAGAAAGCTCAATTGAAAAAAAAATTTCCAACCAGATTGGCCAATGGGCAAGCCTGTGGTGCATTTCCTTGATTGGTGATTAATGTGGGAGGGCTCAGCCTATTGTGGGTGGTGCTACCTCTAAGCAGGTGTTCCTGGGTGGTATTAAAAAAAAAAAAAAAAAAAAAAAAAAAGGGTGAGCAAAGCGATCGGGTTGAGCCAGTAAGCAGTAGTATTCCATGGCTTCTGTGTCAGCTCCTGCCTCTCGGTTCCTACCCTCATTTCTTTCAGTGATGGACTATAAAGTAGAAACTGTTAAGATGAAACAGCCTGGGCTGGAGAGATGGCTCAGTGGTTAAAAGCACTGACTGCTCTTCCAGAGGTCCTGCGTTCAATTCCCAGCAACCACATGGTGGCTCACAACCATCTGAAATGGGATCCAATGCCCTCTTCTGGTGTGTCTGAAGACAGCTAGTGTATAAAAAAGATTAAATAGGCCTTTCCTCCCCAAGTTGCTTTTTTTTTTCCCTACCATAGCAATAGTTTTCAACTAAGTCAGTTGGGCAGCAGGGGGTGAGACATCCGAGACAAGCAGTTCGAGCAGAGAAAGATTAGAATCTGGGTGAGGGTTGGGAAAGTGAGCGTTTTCCTGACGCCTACGTTCTATAGTTCTCATGAGTCTAGATCCCACATGTGGCTTAAATGTAAAATGTCTCCATAGACACATGCATTTAAACACTTGGTCCTCAGAGACTGTGGAGCTTGTCCACAGGTAGAGCTCTGCTGGAAAGAGTGGGTCATCATTAAGGGTGGGTTTGAGGTGTAATGACCCTCCCCACTTCTCTTCACTTTCTTCGTGCTACTGAAGAGTTAAAATAAAAATGCAGGCAAGACTAGCCCAAACACTCCCGCTTTCCCCCTCCCCTCCTCTCAGCCCAGACTAGCCCAGACACTCCCGCCTTCCCCCTCCCCTAACTCAGGGGCAGCTTGACCAAGGATATTCTGTTTTCCCTGCCATAAGATAAAAACAAACCACAAGGACATTTATGTAACTGAAACCCTGTATGCATGGAAAATTCCATTTGCTCT
>CM052719.1:29625581-29664366 GCA_028551405.1 Uromys caudimaculatus
CCCCCGTGATCCTGGAGGCTGGACCACCAACCAAAGAATACACATGGAGGGACCCATGGTTCGGACCACATATGTGGCAGAGGAGGGCCTTGTTGGCCATCAGGGGGAGGAGAGGCCTTTGGGCCTGAGGGTGTTAGAGGCCCCAG
Organism: Uromys caudimaculatus; assembly: GCA_028551405.1. Lineage (NCBI taxonomy): Eukaryota > Metazoa > Chordata > Mammalia > Rodentia > Muridae > Uromys > Uromys caudimaculatus. The sequence goes on from CM052719.1 coordinate 29,625,728, forward strand.
TATAGGGGAATGCCAAGGTGGGAAGAAGGGAGTGGGTGGGTGGGTAGGGGAATACCCTCATAGAGGCAGGCAGGGAGAAGGGTTAGAGGGGTTTCCCCTGGAAAGGGGGAAACATTGGAAATGTAAATAAAGTATCAAAAAAAAAAAAAGCTTCCCCTACTAAAATGTGCTTAGATACAAGCGCCAAACTGCTCAGTTCCAATTCTTTCCCAAACATCATCTGCCCCCTGGTGGCCAGCTGGCATGAGTGCAACAAAGAAGAAAATGTCTGCTGTTACTTTGTAAAGTGGGAAAACCAGTGAAGCAAAGTTTGGTTCTTAAGATGGAGCAGCAGTTCATAAGGATTAGACTTTAGTAGGCTTTTGATGGTGGTGAGTCTTTTGGTTTGTTTTGTTCTTTGTTTGTTTGTTTGTTTTTGAATAGTAAAACTATTAACTACTGAGCCATCCCCTCTAAGTCTCCATTTCATCCTATTTTAAAGAATTCTGAAAAGTAAAAAAAAAAAAAGAGAGACAGTCTCTTCCTAGGCTCCTTTGATCGTGTATGTCTTGAGTGGAAAGCTATTCCCTATGCAATGGTTCTGAAATGGACACGCTGATGTAGTGTGTAGACTAGGTACTTACCTAAAAAGAAAAACAGAAAAGCAGTCCAAATAGAGAGTGCACACTTAAGCCAGTTAGCAGTTCTTTTTCATGTTTCTTGGTCATACATATTCTTTCAGTTTTTTGTGTGTCCATCTTTCTCTGTTATTATAGCAAGAACACAAAATCTATCCTCAACAAATTTTAAGCCTATGCTGCTTACTGTTAACTATGCTGTAACTGTATGTTTTTTAACAGTGTTGTAACAACGTCCTGATCTTTCAAAACTGAATCGAACAGCAGCTTCCCAGTTCTTGGCCAGCACCACCATGCTGAGACGCCACTGCGCATCATGCTGCTATGATTCCCACAGCTTTCGATACCAAACGTAATCAGAGTCAGCCAGACTCCCTTCTCCCTTCTGTGCGTGCGTGCCCGTGCGCTCCTGCCTGTGAATGACACGCATGCCACGCTGTGCATGGTAGATCAGGGGACGACCGGCAAGTGTCAGATGAGTACCCAGATTACAGATACTCGCAGTATATGTCTTATGTTTTTACAGCAAGTACCTTTACCCACCGAGCTATCTCCTCGGCCCCATCTCCTTCATTTGTGCAGCACTGTGACTAACAGTCCATTGTACGGATACACTACCTTTGCTTTGTCTGCACAGACATGTAAGCTATTCTTACATCAAGTTACTGGTGATAATGCTGCAAAGAACATGGCAGATCAAATCTCCCTTCCATACCCTGATTCCACTTTGGTAAATCAGCCCTTACTGGGACTATGGCTTGCAGGCAGTCCCTTCATCTTGCAAGCCATCTGTCAGGTTACTGACTGTCCCCCTGGCTAAACAGGAGAGTTGGAGCTCTGGAGAGTTCCACTTGTCCAATTTTGCTTGCCACATGCTTCTGGAATCAATCTAAGAAATCACGGACAATGACAAAGTCAAGAAGCTCTCCCCTTCTGTCTCCTTCTGAGTCTTATTTTAATTCATCTTGAGCTGTTTTCTGTGTATGCGGTAGGATGCAGGTTCGAGTTCACCGTACCCACAGACATCTGATTCTCCTCACACTATCTCTTAGAGAGATGATGGTTCCTCTGCTTGGTATTTGTGGCAGTCTTGCCAAGAAGGCTCAGCAGACTGTGAGTCCACAGGTTTATTTCTGGGCTGTTCCATTGCATTGATCTATGTATCTACCTTTGTCCCCATTTCAAAGCATTTTAATCATAGATTTGAAAGCAAGAATTATGGTACCTTTGCCTTTGTTTCCCCCCACAAAGTTGTTCTGACAGAAGCGTCTTAAGACAACAGGCATCTACCGTGAGGCTGGCTCTGTCTTGCTAGTTTTCAAGAGTGCTGCACAGAGCAAATGTGGTGACACTGCCTGGCTTTGTTCTTATTACTGTTTGTAATGATTTGACAAAACGCAGCTCAAATCATGTGCTGTCCGAATTCTTAATCTCTACTGTTATACATATGTCACTGGAAAGACCTTCTATACTCGGGTGTATATTTATGGTGCGTTTATTCCTTTCTACACTTAAAACCTTTCTGTGTAGAATACATTCAGGTGCCCTGAGTGAAGAGATCTAGTTCCTGGCCAAAAAGGTAGCCACAATTGCAGTGGGATTCACTAAGTGATCCATTCTTCCTAACACGAAGTACCAGATATTTCATGCATCCAAATGGCACCTGTCCTTTCAACATGAGGGCAAAGTTGAGATCACCAACATACAATAAGGAAGACGGCAGGTGCACAATGTGGCAGCATCTCATCCCCTCCCCAGAGTAGGTCTGCAGCTCTCAACCACCTCCTGACATTAGAAAAAGGAGATGTAAAAAGCCCGACCCATGTTTATGAAATGGCACAGAAGGAGGTGTTCCTACCTCCAGGACAGACATCATGGCACCTAACAGGGATGAAGCAGTCAGCGAACTGGGTAAACACAACTTGGGATGCCTGTGGTATCCCAAACAGCTCCCATGAGTGTCAGAGCCATGGTAATAATAGTAATGCTGTGGTGTGCGACAACTTCCTCATAAACGGCAAGCATGTTTTATTTAGAGCCAGTGTTGTCTACAATCTTGTAGTGTCATAACCTTTAAATAAATCACAACAGCTAGACCTCGGGAAGGTGGTTCATAACTTTGGTGGGTTTTCCCAGTTGCTTTGAGGATTTCCTAGAACTCAACACCCTGGGATGGGGGGGGGGGGTTACCTCCAATGTAAAGCCATGAAAAGTAATCAACAATAAGTATTGTTAGCCTTGTCAGCCCTAGCAGCAGTGGCAGCTACCATGTGAGAGCCTGGGATGAAAATAGTCTACACAGTCAAAACCATTCCCAACCGGGATTTATCTGCTGAACATTCCCACGCTGCCAGACGAGAAACTCAAGCCCTGAAGTGGCTTAGCAAGTCGCCAGAGGTCAGGACAGAAATAGAAAGGAGGAGAACCAAGATTTACACCAACCTCTGAGCCTCACAAGGTCATAGCTTCTTCATTGTCTTCTAAGGTAATGGAATTTCTTTACAATAACCGTTAAACTAAAACAATGACGGAAAATTTCAAATATTATCTCACCCCCCCTCAAAAAAAAAAAACAACCAGGGACTAGAGAGATGGCTCAGAGATTTAGAGCATTACTAAGGAACAGGGTTCAATTCCCAGAACCTGCATGGTAGCTCACAACTGTAACTCAAGATCCAGGGGATCTGACATCGTTTTACGGCCTTCGAGGGCACTGAATGCATGTGGTGCACTGGCATACATTCAGGCAAAACACACGTTAAAAAAAAAATCTTTACAATACTAAATAAAATAAATAATTAAAAATAAATAAATACACAAAATCTGAGATTGACTGGAGTATAAACAGTGCTTTTATATTGTGGATCATATCAGAAACTAGTATGAAGCTTTTTTGAACATAACATGATTATCTGAGCGACTATAAAATGCATGTACTTTAGTTTTTTAAATCCATTTTGAAGTATCTGTCATAAGAAAATTCCCCAGACTTTGACAGAGATTATTGTAAAACAGTTCATAATGCAATCGCTGGGAATATGGTATAGAAATATCCAAGAAGTTCATTGTTGTCACGCTGAAACCGGATGACCCACTGAACCTGATCACGCCGTGGAGTGTATACAGGGCGATGGCCAGAAGCACAGAAAGCTCTTGAGTTAGTATAATAAGTCAAAAATTATATCTAAAGATCATCTAAAGATGATCCAATTTAAAATAACATTTATATTTGGAAGTGTCCAGTTTTATTTCACATGAATTATATCAAAAAATAATTTTAAGCTAAATTTATCTGTATAATAAAATGTCATCTTCTGTGTTAGATGGCTCACCAATCATGCTCCCTAAATGCCCATGTCATAAGCAGTTAGTTACACCTTAAAACCTGAATTTTGACTTAGAACTATACCAGTCAAAGTAATTACAAATAAATTTCAATATGTTTAATCATTACTTTTCAAATGTAAATATTTTTAATGTATTAAAGTGGTCACTTGCCTGAATTAAAAGCTGTAAACAGACTCTTCCTTGAAGGACCTAGAACAGGACAGAAACATAAGCGCATACTTTATTGGAAATGCTATACAAATCTCAAGCTATTTTGAAAATAACCGTGGTTTCATTTGCCAAAAGCCCTCCTTTAGCCTCCAAATTTTAGGTTCCAGCTATCCACTGAGAAAATTCCAAGATGCGAACAACTTGATCAAGTGCACTTTCTCATATAGATAATATAGTACCTAATTTGTTAGGAGTAAGAATGCAATGAATTAAGCATCAAAAACACAGTATCAGTTTTAAAAGGACAGGGCATGGTATATTCTGTAGTCAAGGACAATTAAAGTTCATTTAATTTTTAACTAACTTATTTATTATTTATTCTGGTGTCTAAATCCAGGGCTCACAGCTTGGGAGAGCACTCCACCACTGAACTATACTCCAGCCAAAAGGAGGCCCATCTCTTAGCACTGAACTCGCACTTTCCTTGTTCTGCTGCACACAGGACACAGGCTGTGCTGTGTGGAAGAGGGATGCTGGTGTGTGCCTTCCCAAGGGCCTGACTTCCATTCAGCTGTGAGGAAGCAGACACTGGAGATGTTTCTCCAAACTGATGCAGTGTATGATACAGCCAGGAACCACACAGGTAGATGCCCCGAGAGCTATAAGTGCCCGTGCTCAACATCAAATATTTATCAAATGACGGACATCTGTAGACGACTGCCAGATGTCCGTCTGTGGGATTTGAAAGAGAAGATCATCTCCCTTTTAAAAGTATGTGGCCACCATAAACGGCCCTCCACGAGATGCATATAGATCCAACTGTAGGGCTTTCATGTCCTGTTTTGCAGTCATCAGTGGCATCTCTAACTCTCTGAAAATCACCTCAGGATCAAAGCTCCACGAACAGAGTTTATTTTTAGTTACTGCTTGGGGTAGTATGGGGTTTTAAAAATCATGATAAAAACCATAGTTTCAGATATTACTGCCATCTTAGCAGGGGATGATCTGATGCTTCAGAGCTGTGTGTAAGACAAAAATAAGACCCCTGATAGCACAGTGACCAATTTACCCCCAACAGGGCTTGACCCACCCTCTATTTTTGTTTTCCTCCTTCAACCCAGTAGAAAGAAAAAAGCATCACTGAGTGTAGACTTGGTCAGCAGCCTCAAGTTACCACATGGTCTTTTTACACATATGCCTGTGGGGCAGTGATCTGTGACGGGTAATCTGGCACCCGGTTGAGCACAGGTGTAAAATCTGGGCGACCCAGTGGAACAATCCGCAAGGGACCAAAAACGTTATGACAATCTTCCGGGAGGCTTTTGGCTCCAGTCACTTACCACCCCTCCTCAGGTAGAGGCATGGCCACACAGCCCCAAGCCATCCCCATGTTAATGAGACACCTAGAGGCTTGGCCACACCCCTTCCCAGTTACTATATCTGCCTAGCATCTCCCAGAGGCCATGGGGTACAATTCCATCCACGCCACTCTCCACACGATGACAATAAACATCTTAGAATTATGGACTGTCTCTTCATCTGGACCTGCTGTGGGAAGTGAGGGATCCGGCCCTCGATTAAGAAGCCGCATCTAATCTCTCACCAAGGGCTTCCAAGTGCTCCCAGACAGTACTCTTTCAACCCAAGCCTAAGCAGCTAGCCTGGCGCCCCAAGCTGCTGAAACCGGGTCTTGGCGGGAACCCCAGCTGCGCTCCGGCTAGCCTGTCTGACGCACCCTGCTGCAACTGCAGTGCCCCGTGGTGCCCCGGGCAAATGCCCCCTCCCCCACCCACAGGCAGGGCCCACAAAGGCTTCCCACAGCCACCACTTGCTTGTCGGACTGTGTGGAAGACACGAGGCCACTTCCCACTGTCTCTTGTCCCACCCAGAGCCGCAGTGCCCCGGACAGACACATGGGGCTTCTTTCCACAGCACCAGGCTTGTTCCAACATATGCCAGCATCCATCCATTCAAAGAGAGAGAACAGAAGGGAAGGCTGTGGTGGCTGCTTTTCCAGTTTTCTGATATAAATATGGGTCTTGGTCCTTCTTCCAGAAAAGCGAGCTTTCAAGGACCTATGAGCAGAGCTTTGCCACACTCTTGGCTGTGACAGGGCTTCATGGAGATGCTGCAGGCTAAATATACACTACGCACTGCCTGTTCTCCTAGCAGCCACAGCAATTGCAAGGTGAACGATACAGAAGGGTCAGACACAGATGACTGGGAACAAAGAACAAGACCATGGTCGTGAACAAGGCAAGCAGGTAACAGACATGAACCATGGGCATGGAGAGGAGATAAGCCATGCTCCTGTTTGTCTCTCTCATCCCTGGACATCTCTGCCCTACCCGCTTTTTTCTGAGATTTGTTTTATTTATTTTATGTGATGTGTGTTTTGCCTGCATTCATGCCTGTGTGCGTGTGTGTGCAGTGCCTGTGCAGCCCAGCAGAAAGAGCATCAGATTCCCTGGATCTAGAATTAGAGATGGTTGTTAGCCACTATACAGGTAATGGGAACTGAACCTGAGTCCTTTCCAAGACCAGTCAGTGTTCTTAACCACTGAGTCAACTCTCCAGCCTCTACCTGTTGATTTTTACTATTGGGTTCCATCTGTCTATAGAATTTGGAGACCCTTGGGAACAAGAACATCTTGGGGAAATAAATGTTAACATTTATTTTATTTTCTTACTCACCTGGTGTTTAAACATATAATTGTTAAATGCACCACAAACCTACTTGTCAAAATTTAACCTCCTAAAAGCCAAGGAGTTTAAAATTATTTTCTTCAAATCACAATGAAGACAATACCTTTTGGAGAAGTTTTGAGCAAGTGTGCATGAGCTCTGGGTACCAAAGGCTTCAGATATAAGGGTCCTGACCCATTCTGAAATGCTTGTTTGGGAGGTTTCTCTTCATATTTGTTGATGGCAGCATTACCACCTATAACAAAATGGAAAAGTACATCTTACTTAGTACAAAAATACAATAGAAGTCCCCAATATTTGTTCCAAAGAGACTATAATTTGATAACAATTACTGAGTGTCAAGAATGCAGAGGCAGCTTCTAGCCTCAAGTATGCAAAATAAATGTTCCCAGAATGCAAAAGTGAAAAAAAATACATTTTGTTTCTGAGCATAGTTCAAGTTTATGCACATTCCCAGCTTGGCTTTTATCCCAGAAAAGTGGAAGATAAATGGCTGCCTATGCTGCATAACAAATATTCCCGATACAAACACAGGTAAGCATCCCTCTCAAAGAAGACAATACAGACTATAAGCAGCTGATGCAATTCAAGTAAAAAAATGAAAAGCCATCAGACAAACTCCTCGGTAGCTTCAAGAAAAAGATCTGGTTTCCAGAGAAGCTGTATTTCGGAGCTAGACTGCCAACATCCACTCTGTTACAAAGATACTCAATCTTGTTGTGGGAAATATTTTAAAAAGGCACCATCCCGAGCTATCACCGGCTACTCTCTGGCCCTGGTGGTCTCGCTGCCTCCTTGGTTAGCCCCATGTAGTGACCGCCCATCTCACGGCTCTCTTGCTGCAGATTCTGCTCACATTCCTAGCCTCGGTAAGATCAAAACTCTAGAGGCTTGTAATTTATCAGTCAGATTTATATTAGTAAATTCTCAGCCCACAAAACGCCCGCACAATGAACTCAAAACTCAATTGATATAAACACAGCTATACACCTAGATGGGGCAAATGCACCCCACTTAATATTTAATAATCTATCTGAGAAATCCCCAGTACTTATGGCTCCCAGGACTGTGTGGTTCTGGCTCCTCTTCCTCTCCTATAGGTTCCATCTTGTCTCCTCCTCTCCTTCCCTCCTTCTTTCTATTTCTCTGTGCCCATCTCTAAAACTCTCAGCCCGCCTTCCTTTTCCACTGCCCAATCACAGGCTTCACCTTATCTTGTGCCTGCCCTCACCTGCAATCCACAAACTAAAAAAGTATAAAAAGATTCTCACCTAAGTAATGGAAACCACCCATAAGAAAACACAAAATGTCTTTAAAACACTAAAGAACCTGACCTATTTTCTCTATGACACTATCAACACATAATTCTAAGCATACACTTTTATTCTACCATATAATAAATAAGTCATCATTTCTTTCTGGAATAGAATGCTCTGCATGAATTGTGTGTCGCCCTGGTTCAGAAGCCATGTTAGCATCTCTGTATCATTTTGATTTTAGTATATGCACTGTGAAGCAAGAGTATAAGTTACCAACTTCATACATGTCTCTTGATCACAAATTATTGTGAACACAAAATGTTTTTCACTAGGCTAAATGACCTCAACCCCCACCAACAATGCCCACACACATACACGTGCTCTCCTGGTCCTCACCCAGCATCTATGCACTGGGCCATCTGTTGACCCCCCTTACTCCCGGACGACATTCCTAATATTAGATCAACACAAGTCCCCCTCCTGCTGGCGAGCTTCTGCCTAGTTCCTGTCCTGATTTCCAATTCTCACCTTGCTTAGAACTTAGGGAGTAGGGCTTTCCAAACCTGGCAGGATGTTAGTGGACTTGGTGGTCTAACATTCGACATCACATTCTAAAGGACACATGGGATACAATGGTATCAACATCTCAGAGCATGATTTTAAAATATTCATGAGCTGTGGGCATCGGATTTCAGTAGGTGCTTAACTGATGTGAGTCCAATCCAGGAGTCCTTTTGTTATAACAGGTGGATTTCAGACTTGCTTTTCTTGGAACAACTTTTGTTATACTCAGCAGCAAGTTAAGGCACTTGTTCTTAATTTTGAAAAATTAAATCCTGTTCAGTTTATGAACAGGATAGAAGATTGCCCATAACTCTGAATGCACACGTTGCTTTTCTGAGCTTTACTCACAAAGGACTCTTGCTTACAAAGAACTTAGTGAAAGAATTTCTCACTGATGCAAAGGAGACCCCCAGCTACTGGCTTCATACAGCAGTAGCACTGGCCTGGAAATCTACCTGAGGGGTTCTCTTGAGGGCTCATTGTGGCATTGGATCTAGATTCCATCAGCTTTTGAACACACCAGAGTCAATATCCATATCTCAAGGATAAAAGACACTGGTCTCAGACACAAATATATATATTTACATTCTTAGACATAATTACATGTTTATATGAAATGTGTCAAATATTCATACTTCATGATTATCCATTGTATGAGCACCCAACTTTACCAGCTGTAATAAGCTGAACACACTTTTATGATGTAACACTTAAGTATTTTTCTCTCCATTTTCTAAGCACGTTCCTCTTGCCTGGCACATTGCTTTTCAACAAATTCCAACTTGAAGGTTGAATACTACCACAAGGCAGGAGTCCCCTGACTCATTTCTCCTTCCTTCTACTCAGCTCCTAGCATGGTGGCTGGCCCGGGATCCTGTCGATTTCTGTTTCCTCACCCAGAGCTGTCCTCTTTAGTTGTAACTGACTATGCTACAACAGATTTTTCTAAGATCCCTATTTTCATATCCCTAGCTCAGGGGATGCTGCAAGTGGAATGAGAAGAAGAGAAGACAGGACATGGAGAGAGACTGCATTGACTGTTTCAGGAAAATCTAAGCAGCAGAAAAAAGTTCCCCACTCCAGAGAGCTTCTCCTCGGTCTCAACATGGGCTTATGAACTAGCATGTCTTACTACATTCCGGCATCTAGTTGAGATGAGTTTTTGTTTTATTAAACTCTGCATGGAAATAAAACTCTACTTATTTTGGGAACTCTTGGTAAGTCAGCTTAATGTCTGCACTGTGCCTGATCATCTGCCTACCTGGATTAAAATCAAATCACTGAAGTCTCAAGTTCAAAAGCAAAAATCATTCAGCTTTGTAATTACAAGAATGCCTCATATACCCCACATAGAGATACTAAAAGACAACAAACAAGACTAATATTATCTGAGTATTTCCTCATGAAGTAATCCATTCAGAAGGGTGTGCACTCTAGCATGCCTTATGGAGGCAGGACTATACACGGCCCACCTCGCTCTATTCTTTGCCTGTGTCAGACATCACTAGTCGAAAACCCTTTCCCTCTGAACCTAGAGGCAGCCTGAGAAAGAATCAATGGGTTCTTGGCGATTGCCTAGTGTTGATAGATGTGACCATACTCACTAACCATTTTTGCCACAAGATAAAACTGAGGATCAGGAAGATTCATCCTTCTGCCCACTTACTCAGCAAACGGAAGTGCTTTCCTTCCAAAAGACGAGGCATCATGGTACTGCGGTGAGGAAAAAGAGTCAAAGACATACGGCTGGGAGGATGCTGAACATGGTCCAGGTCTCCCTTCCCGTTCATCAGTTTAAGGACTGAAGCTAAGAGATGACTGTCCAACTCGCCATGAGTTAACAGAAACCAGAACAAGCCCCAGGTGAGTAGTGTCCTTTCCTATAGATCACTTCCTGTCAGCCAGGCTGCCACCAAGTGCAAGAGAGGATGGCCCGTTTCTTTATTTAGCCTTTCGGCTAGATCTCCTATTGCTGATAGAGTACAAACAGCTTTGGTCTGCATCTCTGCCATTGCCCCACCCCATCTGTCTCTCAAAAATAAACATGCTCCTGTGGCCAAAGGGAAAGAGGAAGGAAACCTCTAGTCTTCATAGGCCTGCTAATGTGGCAAAACTACTTTCTCAAGACCTGCTTCCAAAATTGCACAATGATCTGTCTCCTTTGGTACAGAAAACCACTGCACAATCTTTACGCTAATATCCAAACAAGTTATTTTAATGATTTTTTTCTATGCACTTATTAAAAAAAATAAAACCTGCTAAATCCTTGGATACAAAATAAATAAATTGCCTTATACATCTTTGTTCAACCAACTTACAGCTCAGTAACATTGTTTCTAAGGATCCCCAAGTACCAAGGACCGGATGCCAATTTCCCAACAGCACGATGCTGAGAAGTTCTTAACAGACACCACCAACGATACAACAACACAAAGCAGAAGGAGGCGAAGGAAGCAAGCGTTGCCCCTCAGAGAGGCTCCAGTGCTGAAGCGGCCCAGAGTCATGACATCCCAGCTAAAGATTAAGTTATTCCCAGCGTGATTCCTCCATGCCAGCAGCAAAATGATTTGGGCTCAAAATGATTTTTCGTATTTTAAGGTAGTTTTAAAAACACACACACACATTTAATACTGTTAATGCGAGTCATATATTAATTATAACTAAGGACAGCAAAAAATTCTGGTGCTTTCATTTAAATCCTAAGGAAATATTTTTCTACATTGGCACAACTGCCAGTCACACACTCAAAACTTAGGATTTAATCAGAAATTAAATCAGCAAACAGTCTTTTAATCAGAAATTAAATCAGCAAATGATCTTTGGTAATAGGTTAACATCATACCAAGAACACTGATAAGCTGAATTATGATTTGTTGTAGCCCCAAAACACAGAAAACACACAATAAAATGTGTTCCCGACAGATCCATTCACATCTTAATTATTTACAAATACAACCACGAAACACCACAGACAACATAAATTACAAGCAACAACAAAGCTAATAACCAAGAGGTCCTAAAAATCAATTTATTTAATAAAAATTTAAGCATGCTTACGAAGCAAAGAATCAAATGAGAAACCAACGACCTACTTCTTTTCCTATTAAGCGTGGCTAACAAAGGAATTATACAAAGGCTGTAGGATCCCACGACCAGCAGTGCCAATAAGGTAGCATCGTACTGCTTTTCTGAGCCAGCCGGGGGTGTGAGTGTAGAATTGATAAAGATCTTTGAAGAAATATCGGTCTCTGTACAACTTCGGAATCCTCCTGGTATAGTCATTTAAAAAGGAACAAAGCAAGCTCAGGCAGGAAAGACTGCGGCCATGTTCACACTCACATCTCTCATGCTTGCTCTCAGTTGGAATGGGGAGGGGGAGAACTGTAAGCCGCCAGGCACTACACGGAACAGATTAAACCAGCTGCAAATCAGACGAAGAAAGAGACTCACTGATGTGCGTGCTTAATCTGTTAGAGGGACACATGGCCACTAGACAGGCTCCGTGGGTACACGGTAAACCCTTTTGTTAACAGACAAAAAGAAAGGACAAAGGCATTTCGGAAGCCTCCTTGGCAGGGTCAGACAGGCTACTCAGGCAGTGGCCAGATCAACAACATGGCTGTTCGATAGGAAACTGGGGTGTGATATTACGGACTGTGTCTCCTCTAAGTGTCACAAACTCCATCATTATGGCTTTCAGGACTCTGGGTGTTTTTTTTAAATTTATACAGTAGGACAAAGAAGTCTAGATGGGAGATGAATTCAGAATAACAAATTCGAGTCATGTTTTCAGATTCATGGAGAATTAATTACCTGTTAGCGAAAGCCCTTTGGGGGTTTCCCCACCACTTTAAATTCAAACAATAAATACATACAGAAAATAATAACTCTTTTTGATTTTAAGTAAAATAGTCTAGTATTTGTCAAGTGCCACTATGCAGCTACGTATGTGCCTATGAGACCAGCCGCTGCATTCAGTGTCCTGTTTGAAATGAGTCCTTTATCATTAACTCAGTGTCTATTGTCTATAATCCATTCTGTCACATACTTGCTGTGTGTCTTTGAACCGGTTAAAGTCCCTGAGCCGCAGTTAAGTCTCCTAAAAGTCTAAGATAATAACCAAGGTATTGGGATGGAGGCAGTTAAGTAGCGGATAATGTACACATACTTACGGTGGCCCTGCTGTTCTGCACCCAAAGAATTTGATGACTCTGGCCACATTTCACACACACACACACATACACACACACACACACACACACACAGACATGGGTTGAAAGCAAAGAGCTCACATCTCCAACTCTTCCTCACAAATGTACAATCTGCATCTTTCTCCTCATCTGCTTTTTATTAATAAGGATATTTTCTGTGTCCAGCATCCCCCTTGTACCTATTATGGTCCTGGGCACAGCCCAGGTGTTTAGTTAAGGTGTTTGCCTTAACTAATTCATGGATTATTTTGTGAGGAAATTTAAGGAGAAAAAGGAAAAAACAAAATGTACTTTTCTGAATACATCTTTTGAATAAAGGGGAGAAGTCTTTTTTGGGGGGAAAAAAAGAGCTTAGTTTCTTTGCCCACTCGACATGCAGAAAACAAAATTTGCAAAAACTTTCAGTGTATTCCCTTGAGTTTAAATTATTTATGATTAAGCTTAAAGCTGTATAATTTGTACCACCCTGCGTCTGGCATCTAAAGCAAAAGATTACAAAACACTTCTACAAGACACTCTTTGGAAAACAAAACCAAACAAAGCTGCAGTGATGGTTTTCCTGATCTCCAGCTGGGTCACAAGAGCCCTAGTTACTAGTATTTTTCAAACAGCCCCACAAACATGTCAGCTCGAATAATGTACTTTAAAGCTCCTTTACATAGCAGGTGCCATTACTACATAATCACTTCAGGGTCCCCTGGACATTTATCCAAAGAAATCCTAAAAACTTGTTTCCCTGTCAAACTTTCTGAGTAATTACAAAAAAGCAATGTGTAAAATTCCCACCAAGATACAGAGACAAAATTAATTATTTGTGGACCATTGGCTTTGCCTATGACTACTCAACAACCCACAAAATATGACGTTGGTTTGACTTACAATCACTGCTGTGGGCACTCAGATCGCTGTGGGTGCTGGCCACTGACCGGGTGCTTCCTGCCCTGCGTATCAAAGATGCTTCGGATTTAGGGAGTGGTCTAGGCAAATTCACCCAAGAAGGCCGTGCAGCTTTCACACACGAAGGCTTTCCTTGGGATTAAAAAAAAAAAAAAGTTTGTACTTTAAGCTGGTACACTCAAATTTCTATGTGGACTGAGTCAGAATACAAAATTAATGCTCAACACCAGGATGCTTCAGATGAGAGACAGAGGCTACACATACACTTCGTTATTTTGAATAATTCAGAAGCAGAAGAGCAGAAACGATGAGGCAGTTAGGCTACGAGATGTGTGGCTATAAACCCGAGCCTGAAGTAATTAACTCACACATCTCTGATGTGCCAGAAGGATCAGGGAAAAAAAATCATTTACGAAAGAACCTTTTGGTAAAATCATGATCAAAGCAGAAACAATCTGATGTGATATCTTTCCTTTCAATGTTCAAATAAGCAGACTGTTCCATGCACACATGAGGTGGCCATACCTAAAAAGAAATAAATGAAAATTTAAAAGTACTCAAAGAAAAAAAAAAAAACCATGGTTGGGAGAAATCTTTCATTAAATAAAAATGCTTGAAGCTGAACAGCAGGTGGCGCTGTGCTTCCTCATTTCCCCCCCTTCCTCTTTTCTTTCGCCTTTACAGTTTATTTGCCAAACGTAATGTGAGGAATGCTTTTCACTCAAATTTCAAATACTGTGTTGCTGGGGAAAAAAGGCTTCCATGTGTATGTGTTTCTTAACCTCTGATGTCTTAGGAACACAACTGGATGCTCACACTTGGTGCCTAAATGCACACTTGCCAATTTTTTGGTCAGAACTCTTTATGCTCTACTCAAGGACTTGCTTGAGACTGAACCTCAAATTCTCAAGCTCAGCCACTTCCTCCTTCTGAATACCAGATCCACTCACACTGAATTCCTTACTGTGTTTCAATTTGGACACTCTCTGGCTTATTCATGCTAATCCTATCTTCACTTCCTTTTCATTAGACAATCTTCAAACTGCTGGGATCTTGCTTTCTCCATATATCCTGGAGTGTCTCCATGTGATCTATGCTGGTAGCATCACAGCCCTCAAGTACATCAAGGGTTGGAAAGACCTTTGACGAAAAGGATGACGTCACATTTTACCAATGGCATATAAATAAGGTGATGATAGCAAAATGTTACGTTCACTGGTTTGTCCCAGCACAGGACAGAGCACTCACCTAGCATGCATGAGGCCCTGGGTTCAATACCAGGTACCTTGAAAAAAAAAAGCCATTAAATCTAAGCTGAGCTGTTAAGAATTCTGGTTTCTCCACAAGCCTCTCCTGCCAGGTCAGTCGTGCCCCACCCCCACCCCCAGCCCCCCTTGCTGTTCTGGCTTCTACTCATCCCTTCTACTTGCTTCATTAGCAAATTCTGGATGAAGTCTCTGAGGTCTCTGAGAGCAGAAGCATTCCTAATTCAACGCTGCCCCTTGAACTTTACAAAGCAAGGAGTAGAGAAAGAGTGAGCTGCAACAGGTGTCTGCTGAAATCAATTTTCTTTCCATGCCAGGAGTAAATGACTAATTTTGTTAATACACTCACTCTCTCAGCATCTACACTGAGACATCCGATCACCCATTTTACAATCCGACCCTTAAGTCTAGTAATTAAATAAAATTCCTTACTGACAGTTACAGCAAGTGTTACACATTTACCCACTCCACTTTCGTTTTTTGTGCCCACCGTTTTCACTTGCTTTAAGAGGAACGGAAAAGCAGATCTTTAGAATACAAATTTATCAAACTGCTACCTTGTTGGCAAAAACATCCAGATGGAGTCAGCTCCGGTAAGCTCCGGGTTGAGCAAACAGATCAAATTTTCTGGGCCACAGCTACAATGTAGCCAAAACCTGGCAAGCTGGTAAGATACAAGGAAAGGTATGCTTCCCAGTACTGCCTCTGAAGCACTATAGACTTACAGATCTTTCCTAGTGCCTCAAGAGACCTACTCCATGCTCTCATTAACGCACAGCCTGCCGGGAAAGAAGCACACCTGCGCATGCTCAGTCACCATCCCCTTACCTGCCCTAGCCCGTGTTCCTTAGGAAGGTTCGAACTCTTGACGCCTCCCCCCTAACCTCACCCTTCCACCTATTTCACCAAAAGTTTAACTTCCCAAAGCAGAGTCTTGCTCTGTTGTCCAGCTTCCTGGGTCAAGTAACTTTCCTGGAGTTTCAAGATTTCACTTTTCTTTACAGCTGAATCCTATTCTATTTTTTATATGTACCACATTTTTATTCTCTATTTATCTGTTGATAGCCATCTAGGTTGGTTCACTTCCTTGCTGTTGTGAATACAGCAGCAAGAAACATGGTCTCTTTAGTAGAGTCTGGAATTCTCCCAGTATGTACCCAGGAGTGGAATAGCTGGGACACAGGGTAGTTCTATTTTTATTTTTAAGAACTCCCAAACTGATTTCAAAATAATGCATTGATTTGCATTCCCACCAGATATGAGTAAGGAAGGGCTCCTCTTCCTCCAAATCCCCACCAACACTTAGCAGATTTCTTCGTGACAGCCATTCTGACTGGAGTAAGGTTATATCTCAAAGTAGTCTTAACTTACATTTTTCTGACGACTAGGGATATTGAACACTTAAAAAATAATTAGTCTTCAGTGTGTCTTCTGTGAAGAAGTGCTCATTCCATCAGATTAGCAGTATTATTTCCCTAGTGTTTAATTTTTGCGGTTCTTTAGAGACTAGCCTCCTGTCTGAAGTGTAGGTGGTAAAGATATTGTCCCATTCTGTGTGCTCTTTGGCCCATAACTGACAGCTTTTGTCGTGCATAAACTTTTTAATTTCAAGAAATCCCATTTGTTGATTCTTGGACCTAGTTCCTGTGTTACTGAGCTCTGTTCAGAAATGTGCTGCCCACCCCCTGTGTCTTCAGGTCCATTCGCTGCTTTTCTCTTACAGCCACTTTATGAATTAAGATCCTTTGATCTACTCCGGGTTAGTTTCTGTACAGGCTGAATGATACGGATCTAATTTCACTCTTCTGCAGGTGGGTATCCAAGATTTGTCAACACCTTTTGTTGAAAAGGCTTTTTTGCACTGCACGGTTTTTTGACTCTGCCAAAAATGAGGCTCCACCCTCCTTGCTTATTTACAGATCTCCTGATCTACTTCATTGGTTTAAGGGCATGTTCTCATACCAAGCTGTCTTTGGCGCTCTGTCTCCGCTCTTTAATTCGAGGTTAAGATCATGACACCTCCAGTCATGTTCCTTACGCCTTTGGTTTGCTTTGGTTATTCACATTTTTTTTTTTAAGTTCCACATGAATTATGACTGTTTAACCTTAGCCTGTGAAATAGGCCATTAGAATTTTGATGGATATTTCGATACAGATGTAGATTCATTTTTGTAATCATAACCATTTTCACAATATTAATTCAAGTTCAAGAGCTCCAAAGAAGAAAAAAAATCACACATGAAGTTTAAATTTACAGTGAAACAGTTGCAGAAAAACATGCTGCAGAATAATGAGGCTATTGTGGCATTTGACAAGATGGTGATGGAAAAGAAGAAGACAGGGCTGAGAAGATCTCCGTTCTCTCCATCAGTAGTGTTTAAACATTTATTGGTATGGATTTTCTCTGGATGGCACAGTTAACAATGAAAAGTCATGAATGCTGAAGTCAGTGGGGCCACATGTAAACACACGAGACCCAGTACAAAGTGGATCCAGAATCCAAGAAAGGATAAACTGGACGGGCAAGGTAGATTTCATCTGCAAGTAGTAGCATTCATCCACCCTTTTTATTTCACTAAAGAAGGACACTAAGTCAATGCCTTCATTCATAGCTTGTATATGGTAATTATGAAGACAGCCACTTCACTACTGGAAAGTCATGATTTCCTAATAGTTATGTCTCCCAGGGCTTGAAATGAAAGCCAAAGAATGAGCTCCCGAATGGCCCTCCTTTGTCCTTCACTTCTATGAAATACTTTATTCTCCAAGAGAAAGCCCCAGGGCCTTTGAAGGAGCATTGCCAGTCTCCCAGGGCACTGACCCAGCCTACTCCAAGGAAAGGCCTGGGAAAGGTAGGCAAGTCCACACTGCAAGAGAAACACCTTCAAAGGAATGACAGCAATTCCCAGAGCCACAAAACATCTACCAGCCACCGTGATTTCCCATTTCTGAACTATCAACCAGTCATGAACAGAGATTTAACACAGCTGTGAGAGACGGTTCAGCATCGAAAAGCATGTCACAGTTCGTATTTGACAAAATGTATGGTTTTTATAGATGAGATTCAGTTACACACATACGAGAGAGAGAGAGAGAGAGAGAGAGAGAGAGAGAGAGAAATCAGGGGCAGGCAAGAGAGAAAGAGATTGGGGGGAGGAGAGAGAGAGGGAGAGAGAATGAGAATCTACTACAGTGTTACCTATAGTAGGCAAGACAGACCACTTTTTAAAAGATCTGGGCAATGGAGTCATGTGGGAATGTGTATTATACAAGTGATTACTTCCTTAGCCAGAAAGGCAACTGCACGTAATCACAAAGCACAGGTGTGTGTACCAGAAACATCTGACCCCTTACTACGGAAGTCAAAAGTTTGCAAAGAAAAGTGTAAACTAGGAAAGTCACTGTGGTCCATGACACAGCACCTGGTGCTCCTGAGCATCCATTCTTAGTGGGAACACAGATGCCCGGGTAAAGAAAAGAGCAACGATGTAGGAGATGTGGGTATTTCACAACTGGGAGAGAGACGCCACTAAACACTAGACGGGAACTTTAAACCTAAATTTTGGTAGTGACTATAGAGGAGAGATGGAGAGAGGGACATGGAAGGCTCTCAGTATTTGAATCAGAATTTGATCACATGGTGGAAGGCAGGCCTGTCTGAAGGGAAGAGCAGAGATGTGGAGTACAGATTAGAAGGCAGGCATACTTGCCTGAGCAGACAGTATGGGAACTTTCTCTAGACCATGAGGTGGTGACTGAGTCCCTTGGTAACATTTAAGCATTAATAAGGCAGGCAATCAGCAGGGACACTCAGGAAGATAAAGTGCTACATGAATACGGGGATCAAACACAAAAGATAACACCTTTAGAGCTACCATTACAATTTCAGGTCTTTACATGCTGCGACATAAAAAACCTTTGTAGCAATTATCTATGGTAACTAGGAATTAGAAAATTAAAGTAAAACCCAAAGCAATAACAAATAGCAAGTTATAATAGAAATAAATTACATATTCTCAAAACAACAGCCATATATTCAATTGCAATTAACTCTAATGGGTCAAATGGCTTTCATTAACAATGTACATCTCATAGGTTAGTTTCACTTGAGAGTACTGTAATATTAAATGTTCTTCAAATAAAACCAATAGGCTGCTTATAAAGACAAACTAAGCAACAGCTTTTGTGTTATGTTGGGAAATTTTTTTTAAAAAATGATCTTTTAGTAACAAAAGTTTTATACTCATGGACAAATGTATACATAGACCCTGTCCCTCCCAAATTCACCCAAAGATAGTTTTGAATATGAATACATGCTAACTTTCCCCCAAATTAACATTATAATCTAATGCTATTTTAAAGTGATCTATTTTTTTAAATGGTGTTGAGAATTTTTTTAAATTTTAATAATTAAGATCCAAATAGCTTTAAAATTCTGGAAGAAGAAAATGAGAAGACCATGACTCAACTGCAAAACATCTAAGCAATTAAATTTGAAAATAGGCAAAGGGGCTGGAGAGATGGCTCAGCGGTTAAGAGCGCCGACTGCTCTTCCGAAGGTCATGAGTTCAAATCCCAGCAACCACATGGTGGCTCACAACCATCCGTAATGAGATCTGATGCCCTCTTCTGGGGTGTCTGAGGACAGCTACAGCGTACTTACATATAATAAATAAATGAATGAATAAATAAATAAATAAATTTAAAAAAAAAAAGAAAATAGGCAAAGGACTTAGAGACGTCTCCAAAGAAGATACGTGGGTGGTCAATGAGTATATGCCGAGATGCAAGCTGCTCAGCACCCCTTTCCACTGGGGAAAGGCAAATCCAAAGAATGAGAAACCGCCTCAGACTCACGAGGATGACCAGGATAAACTATCAAGACTGGTGAGTATGTAGAGCTATTACCTTTGTGAATACAAACGAGGGAGTGGCCACTATGCACAATGGCATGAGAGTTCCTCAAAAAACTAAATCTATTTACCGTTTCATTCTGCAACCCTACGTCTACATGTATACACAGATGGGGTGAGACCAGGAGAGTCAACACACGTAAACACCCATATTAACAGCAGCTATAGTCATAGTAACCCAAATGTGGAAGCCACCAAAGTATTCACTGGTCGATAAATAAAGCATAGTGTAGACAAATATATCAGGGATTATTATTCAGCCTTGGAAAGCAAGGAAATGTTAACAAGGATACAATGTGAGTTAGGTCGACGACATGATGCTAAGTCACGTTAAGTCAAACACAAAGGAAAATTATTTCATGATTTGTCTTCTGTGAGCTTCACGGAGCACGTAAATTCATAGGGACAGAAAGAATTGGGACAATTGCCAAAGAGTGAGAGAAAAGGAGACTTAGGGATTAAGGTTTAAATTTTTAATGGACTAATTAGAGCAGGCGAATGTTTGAGAATCAGGAATGACGGCTCCACAACAGTGGGAATGTACTCGACACTACAGATCTATCTACGCAGAGCATTTTCATCTCTGAGAGAAAATGAGCATTTTCATCATTAAAACCAATGCTTTCTATTGTAATTGACATACAGCTATGCAGACAGATAAATAAATTTGTATATGAATATCAGAAAGAAAATTCAGGATAGGATAAAGGAGGAGATTTCAATAAAAAAAATACCCATTTGTACTGAGATTTTTATACAAATTGAACAGTATCATGGTATGTGGCTAAGAGACACAATCTAGAATCTAACAGCTCAGTTTAAGTCCATCTCCACTGTACGCGGCTGGGGGAGGGTTGCTTAACCTCTCTGGGCTTCTACTTCCTCTGGGTCTGAGGACAATTACAACTGCACCATTTTGCAGGGCCTCTCGCCAAGCAAATGTCTTAGAAATGTATCTGGCAAAGAGTGGCATGCGAATACTAGCTCCTTGCTCTGACTGGTCGCCAACATACATTGTATAAAAAAGCAATATATTTGAAATAAAACCATAAAATTAATAACTGAGTATATGCCACTTTCCTGGGTAAGGTGGTCTTGTTTATAAAATTATTGACAATGTAAAAAAAAATCAATATAATGACAAATTAATGGTCATATAGTAGAAATGGGACAAGTGGTGGCACCAACTCATTTGCTCCAAAACACAAGTCAACAAAAGTCCTAATGGGTAAGCAAAGTCAGTACAACATTTTAAGGTTGTGCTCCTGTCTCTAATACCTTTTTTGGCCACCCAGATGCCATTTTTACTCTCTATCCCCAGTACTCCCATAGAGAAAAAAAATTAAGAGCTGAATACTTGCTTCCTGACCTCTTCTGATATACGGAGTGAACATCGTCTCTGCTCAGGGCCAAGAGGATCTGAGAAGAACGCTGTGGAGAACTATGTTTCCTTCCCGAGAAACACAGCCAGGCATGTGAAGCAGAGCCACTACCCTAGGACACTGCCCTTGGCTTCTAGCCTTCGAGAACAGTAACAAGAGTTTGTGGTGGGTGGAACTTTTGGCGACCATGTTTTAACTGATTTTTGTCATTAAGACAATAGGCTGAGCAGGGAGGGTGGACAGACAATAAAGCAGGAGATGACATTATTTAATCACCAAACATAGAATGGCCTTCCTCCAGGGCTCCTTTAAATTCGATGCACAGCCTTGTGTTTTAAGACAATTGCCACCTGCTTCAAACTGCTCTTACTGGCCCTATTAACTTGTCTGTATGTAGTGTTTGCTGTGGTAACTGACTCTTCTGTTGTCTCTTCTCATTGCCTTCCCACCTCTATCTCTAGCTGTCCCTTCTGGACCCTCTTTAGGATTTCTCCTCATCCTCTACTCCTTTTAGCTTGGAAGTTCTAGACAGGAGCCCTTGGCCACCTTTCCACATGTCGTGCCTTGGTGTCCTCAGTACCTACTGGCTGTTGAATCCGAAACTGTAGCCCTAGACCGAGCTACTCCAGACTACACCTTTGTAGGTATTGCTCCACACCTGTCTTATATCTGCTCAACTTAGTATCTCTATAATGGAGCTCCTGACCACCCCTTCATCCCTTCTTCCTCAGTGAAAAGGCACCACCGCCCTGTTCCTCATCCCCCATTCAATCAACCCCATCAGCTTTCCTTCCTCATCCATGTATCTGCACATAGCCAGAACTGGCCACAATCCTGGTCTAAAGGAACACCGTCTGCTGCCATTGCATCAGCACGACTTCCTCTCCAGTTCTCAACCTCACTTGCACTCAGTCTCCTCTCATCACTGTGATCCTGTAAACACTTAAGTCACTCGGGCTCAAAGACAACGTCCTTCTGAACTTTTAAGATGACATATACCCTAGCTCTGCATTCGTTCCTCAGCCTTCTCAGTTCCACGTCCCTACTTGTACCCTTGATTCCTAGAGCACAGTTCCCAAGTGCCTCCTGCTGTTCACTCAGTTTTTTCTGCTATCCAGAGGGCTGGCTCTTTCAGGCCAGAGTACACACTCTTGTATCTCCACTTCTGTTTTAACTGTTTTTCTATCTTCTTATATATTATCAGTACCAAACATACTTTATACTTTATTCATATACAGCCCATGTTACACAGCACGACAGAATATTCAGGGCCTGTTTTGATCATGTATTCACTGTTGTTCTCTAGCACATAAGTGAATCTGCATGTACTCAATAACTATTTAAGTACCAAGTTATACACCAATTAAAATACCATTTTACACCCTTCCTAAAGATGAATCTCTGGAAAGAACTTCAGAAACAACAAAATACTGGCAAGAGCTTCGGAAAAAATTCTCCTGTCATCAGAGGTGCTGCATGGACTTGCATGCTTTTGCTGAATGACAGCTCAATAAAGTGCAGCCAAAGCGTTAACAGTGTCCACACCCTTTGAGTCCACCCAGAGGAATGTATCCACAAAAGTCTGACCAGAGTAGGTATGCCTGTACAAAGTTCTTCTGTGTAAGCGCTGTTTAGTGGAGCAAAGTGGGGAAGATCTGGAAACCTCCCTAAATGGTCAAAAGCAGCTGCTATGGCTTGAACATGTCTCCCAGAACATGGGTTGAAAAACAGCCAACACAGCCATGTTGGGAGGCAGGGCCTCATGAGGAGACGTGGCTGGGAGAATTCTGGACTCAATAATGTAGTGGCTCTCAACCCTCCTAATGTTGTGACCCTTTAATACAGCTCCTCATGTTGTGGTGACCCCCAAACATAAAATTATTTCATTGCTACTTCAATAACTGTAAGTTTGCTACTGAGACGAATGCTAATGTAAATATCTGATATGAATCGTAATGCCGGATATCCCATATGCAACCCCCAAAGGCTGAAATTTGCCTCCATCATAGAGGAATGCTGTTCTGCTAGTGAGTAGTGACTGGACCACAGGCGCTCTCTCAGGCGAGCTTGATCCCCTCTTTCGTGTTTATTCCCCCACACTCCCTTGCTCTGTGCCTTTTGCACGGGATAACACCAGGACCATATTCTTGGCCTTCCCACCCTTCAGACTACAAGCCAAAGTAATTTCTATTGTTTACAAATTACACATCCTGTGGTATTCTTATACCATACTACACACTAGTACCATTCTACGAATAGACAAAAAGCACATGCAGAAAATATAGTCACTGAAAACCATGGTACTAATAAAATTTTAAAATTTTAAACACAGGGCTGGAAAAATGGATCCTCAGTTAAAAGCATTGGCTACTTTTCCAGAAGGCCTGTGTTCAATTCCCAGCACACACATAGTGGCTCGCAACCATCTATAATGGGATGCAGTGTACATGCAGATAGAGTATTCAAATATATAAAATATGTAAGTAAATCAATCTTTAAACAGTAGGTACATCAGGTACCTTGTAAACAAAAAGGGCCATCAGTTAATTAGGTGACTGCTGATCCTTCAGAATGGAATTTCTCTGAGTAAGTAGATGGTAGATACTACCCCTATAAATAGCTCTATACAATGCATAGGAATGCTAGCCATATATTCAGACAACAGAGGTTGTTATTATGAGTGGTAGTGAGCTGAAAGAGTTTCTTTTTCCCCTCCTGGCTTTCCATTCAAAATGCCACCCACCTTTACAATAACCTACTAAAATGGGAAGAGTGGAAAACGGAAAAGCCACCTAAATCAACCAATTACAATTCAAAGCATTAAGGAAGCCAAACCATACTGGCTAGCTTCGCTTGAAAGCTCCCTTGTGTTCTTTATTACAGACCCAGCTTCTGTGTGTCCCGACTTCTCTGTTTGGTGCCACACCACCAGGCCACAGAACACCAGAACATTCACTGACCATCCTCCTTTCTCTGTATTTCCAGCCTCTCTGCCCTGACCTTGTCCCCAACCTTTCCATTCTCTTCTGTCTAGTCTTCAAATCCATGTGTGGCCTCATTTTTATTTCTGGGTTTTATTTGTTTGCTAGGTTTCTTTTTTGAAATGGTGCCTCTGTAGTTCAAACTTAGGGCAATCTCCCTGTGTCGACCTACCGAGAGTTTCAGTTCAGTTACAGGTACAAATCACCACACCTACCCTACTGGGGGTTTTAAGCATCAGAAGACATCAACATCAATTAAGACTGACCTTTAACCCAAGTAAGGGTGCAAGCCAATGTCTCAGTTCCCACATTGTTATTTGTACAAGTGCTGCTAGTTACCTTTATTCTGTTAGAAGAGCAAATGAAATAAGAACCCCTTGTCTCCCCTACTTGGCTGTTAAGGGTCATGATGCCCACCCCACCATCCTCTAGGCTTGGATTATGACATATGACCAGTCACTCTCCAACCAGATGTTAACTATCTTCCAGAACACAGAGTTTCAGCTCCACTCTATGCTTATATACTGTGAAAGTGACTTCAGAATTTAGCCACAATAATGTTCTCCTAGTAGGCAGGGTGTAAGAAACTATCCTTGGTGGAACCACCACCCCTTGCTTAGATTCGAGGTAAGCTGACATCACGAAGCCACAGCAGCACCGGTGAGTCACAACACAAACGCTCAGTCCCAAGAGGGGTAATTTGACAGAGAAACAAGAACATCCACAAAGCAACTTTCTCACGATGACTTGAATCGCACAGAAGCGTGCTGTTCATGGTAGTGCTGTCGGTACCTGTCTCTGAGAGCACTTTCACAAGGATCGGCTGTTTAAGAGTGGGGATTAAGCAAAAATAACTTCCTTAGTCATGGGCCTGGGAACCTGAGAGAACATTCAAAATTCAAAGGGTAATTAAAAAAAAAAAAAAAAAGACTTGGAGGGGCATGGGTGCATCCTTCCCCAGCTACTCAAAACAAGAAGGATGGGGTCTTTCTATGTTCA
This sequence comes from Uromys caudimaculatus, assembly GCA_028551405.1. Classification (NCBI taxonomy): domain Eukaryota; kingdom Metazoa; phylum Chordata; class Mammalia; order Rodentia; family Muridae; genus Uromys; species Uromys caudimaculatus. The sequence continues at coordinate 29,651,020 of CM052719.1, forward strand.
CCAGGGAATTTGTTTAGCATCTGGTACTTACACTGAGGATCCAGAAAGGAATGCAGGCAGAGGCTGGGGTGTGGCTCAGTAGGACAACCATTCAATTAGCACACACAAGGGCTTAGGGACAACCCCAGCGCCAAAACCACAACCACCAAAGACAGCTTCCAGGCTCATTAGAAGCCAAGTTCACAACAGAACTCCTTTGAACAGGTAGTTTATTAAGACTTTGACATTGATCACCATCCTGATTTTATTCACTTTCCTAGGGTTACAAAAAAAAAAAAAACAAACGAGTCAACTAAAACCTCTGGAAACTCTTGGGGTAAGTCACCTCTGCCCATCCTAGTGAGCTGGGAAATGGAGCAAAGCAATCCCCTCACTTCCTCTCTTTAGTCTCACTAATCTAATATCCACACACCACTTCATCCCCTGCATCTCAAAGATAAACACTCCCGCATGCTGCCTCACTGTGGCTCTCATTGGCTGGCCATTTCGATTAGCCATTGCTCTCAGCCTCATTGGCTCTTTTGGCACAGGCTTGCTTAACCTCTGTATGCTTGCATCATCTTAAGTCAGAAACACACATCTACTTTGGAAGTACTTTGTAGACATGTATTCTCTGAAAACCTTTTCTTGCTCTCTCTTTCCAATTTTGACTTATAACCTCTCCTGGATACATCCAACCATCTCAAAAACAAATCTGTAGGCATACCCTTGAGACCACTCTGTACCGGGCAAGCAGATCAGGATGCCCAAGATATTTTAAACATATGTTCTATTCCCTATTCCCCAAACATTGGAAGAGGCTCAGGATTCGCATCTGGATGACTAGAACCCATCTGACTCCAGCTCCCTAGAAACAGAAGCTCAACTCTCACTGATCTCAACACGCGGTCTAGTCCAGAGCCTGGCCACACCATTGGCCAGAAATACCACAGCCTTTCAGAAGCCCTGCTGATGCCAGCAACCTTGTCTAGTGGCACACTCCCATGGACACACAGGAAGATTAGCTGAAAGTGGCTCCATTCTCCTCCAGTCTTCCCTTAGGCTGAGCTGGTTTCCTCTTTCTACTGTAGCTTTGTCTAAGTCCTCGATCAAAGTCAAAGGACACTTTAAATGCCTGTTATATAATAGGTACATTGTGCTGAGTACTGGGAAATATTAAAATAACTCATCCCTGGACTCTGTCCTATGGATGTGAGTTTGGCAGGAAAAGGCATGTAAGAAAATCACCACACAGCATAGTACACAGTCTAGGTGGCCCGGACATTAGCTGAGAATGGTCTGCTTGGACACTCCAATTCCTGTCCCCAATTCTTAAAAGGATGCTGATTTAATCACATTTGTAGTCTCAGAACACATAACAGGTACTCTTAATGGCTAATAGGCTGCATAGTGACAATGTCACATCTCCCTCTCTAAGCAAACTTCTCAGAATTACTGGGGATTGTGGGAAATGTCAAGAAAGACTAAGTTCCCAGTAACAGTGTTGGAGAGGAAGACACATGGTTTCCATCTGCCTACAAGCCCTATTTGCTCCAGCTTCAGCCTCTCCTGTCCCTTCCTCAGCCCCCTCTATACACAGTTCCCTGGGACCCACACACGGCCTCGCAGAACTGCCTGATCACTCTGTTCAGGAAGCCCATCACCCATGTGCTTTCCTCCTCATTTCTAACTGTTTGCTCGGTTCTCCCAGTGAGGTCTTCCTTGACATGGATGTATAATCTCGCTCTGCACTGCTCTCTCTCCTAAGCACTTATCACTCACTGGCTCATGTACTAAACATTTCACTCACTTGTTTTCTAGTTTCCCTCATTCGAGCGTAAGGATCAGCAGGGCAGAAGCTGCCTGTCTCTTTCCTGTGTGTATATGAAAGGAGGGGTAGTGGGGCTTGGGACCGGATCTCACATGATAGCCCGGACTGGCCTAGAGCTAATAAGTCTTCTGCTACTAGCCTCTGAGCACTAGAATTATAGGTGTGTTCAGCTCCACCTGGCTAAGGGGATTTTTTTTTTTCCCGTTTGGAGTTCTTTATCTCTAATACCAAGCACAGATGCCAGCATGAATAAGTCATCACTAGGCTGTTGTCAGATTTGTATATCTTTAATGCAGTCATGTCTAGTAATGAACATGTATATAGTCAAGGCCTAGTAACAAAATGTAGGTGATCAGTGCAGCCCTATTCCCAGACTCCATTCACTATTCACTGTGTAACTTTGGTAGTTACTTGAGCTTGCAAACCTTCAGATGCTTCATGTGGAGATGGGGAATAACCATTGCACTTAGCCTTCATCAGCTGTGAGACTGTACAGGCAAGAAAGCTTGGATAGTGCCTGCCACACTACACCCCCCCCCCAAGCCCATCAGTTACTGTTAATATTGCAGAAGTCCCCAGATACACACTAACGTGTGTGGTGGGAGTTACAAATTCAGGAATATCTGTTACTAACTCTGACTTAATAGCCTACTGATAATTTCTAGTTTTTAATAACTCACGGACATAACTGAGGAAATGTGTGCTCTTACTAACCCCCTCAAAAATGTAGGAAACACTCTAAAATTTTTAAAGATTTTAAATTTATTTCAAATGCTGAATAAATGAAAAAAGTAGGTTTATACAAGCCAAGAAGCTATACAACTGAATGAGAAGAAAAACTCACAACAGACAAGTCATGACAAGTTCTGAATATACTAGGAAGGGATTTATTAACCACAATAAGCCAAATAAATAAGATAGTTTACTCACCCCCAAATGCTCTTTCTCTAGAATAAAACCAAAAAGCCATCTTGTGCGAGCAGTCCTTGCTCTCCCCTTCACAGCACTGTGGCTAGCTTTTTGGTTGGGGCAAGAGGGTGGATCAGGCTTTTCAGCACAGATAAATGTGTCAGGGAAGAGGGGGTGTCCTGTCCTGCCTTGGTCACCCTGTGCTTCACACTGGTCTCCAAGGGGACAGTCTACACTACCCAGAGAAGCACAACCATAGCGACCTAAATCAGTCCAAAAAGAGTGGCTAGTGAATCTCTGTAGACACCAGGACTGACCCCTGCACAATGGACCTCCTGGCTGAGCACTTCCTCTGTGTCATTAGTTTTCGATGATCCTGTAGAAGTATTTACATCATAGAAAACTGAGAAGACAGCTTAAAGTCCAGGACCTAAAAAGCCCATGGTCTCTCAATCGTTTAGCTGGGGACAAAACAATTTTTTATCTGTCCAAAGCTGATGGTTCGATGACACTTCTGAATGATAACATCAGGCTAAGAGCTTAGACTCAGAGCTTCACAGCCTGCTTTGAATCCCACCTCTGCCCTTCCCAGCAGCAAAATCTCAGTACGTCACTGAGCTCACCCATGTGGGTTTCCTAGTTCATATGTTGGAAATGAGCCTCAGAACTTCATAGTGACGGTTACGTAAACTCAGAAGTCAGATGATTAAGTTAGAGCCTAGAAACTGGTATGCATACATTTAATTGAGTGAGCTGATATCATCAGCGTTATAACTGTTAGGAAAAATTCCCATCATTATCTAATCATATTTAATTGGGTTCATTAACAAAACAAAACAGAGCAGGGGATCTGGTCCAGTGGCAGAGCACTTGCCTAGCATGCTCAAAGGCCGGCAGGTGTTCCTGAGTTCAACTCTTACCACCATCAACAGCAGCAAAGCCATACTCTGAAGGAGCAAAGTACTTGGGGGTTGACTTACTTTATATTCTGGATCATATATAAATTTCCATATTTGACAAGTGAAATGGAGGCACCTCAATGGTTTAACTGTATTCTCTCTGATACTCAGTTGAAAGCTTTTTTTAAAAAAATATTATTTTGACTCTGGGTCTGACTTTCTGTTTGGTTTTCTAAAAGGATTTATTGAAAATCCCGCACCAGCTGGACGGCTGCTGCCAGTTACCTTTCTGCCAGCAAGTGTGGGAGGGGACAGTGGCATCCATTTGGTTTCAGTTTGCAAATATACAAACGCTTCATTGTACAGCAGAGAGCAAAGGCTCTCAGTAACCCAAAGGCTCCTGAGGTTCCTTCTCTCTGTAACTCAGCAGTGTTACATTTCCTGTCCACCCTCACCAAACACCTCCCAATTTATGGAGACTCTTCAAATAAGCCCCAGTTGCTAAATTTTAAACATATCAGTGCACAGCTGAGTTAGTCTTCTGCCTTACCTCAGCTAGCCACCACAAACACCACAGACTGGCCGGTCCAAGCATCAGGAATTTATTTTCTCTTATTTCTAGACACTGAGGTGTTTAAGACCAAGAGCTCAGCTAAGTTGCTTCCCAGCAAGTCTCTTCCTGGTTTCAAGATGGCCCCTGGCTCCTGCATCTCACAAAGCTGAGATACAGCTGTGGCATTTCCTACTCCTCCTGTAAGTGGGTTTGGTCTGGGGTCTTATCTTTAATTGTGAGACCTCCTCACAGGCCTTAGCTCCAAAGTTAGGGCTTCCACATTTAAATTTGGAGTGACACAAGCATCCAGTCCACAGAAGTCTTCTAACCATACAAAAAGTAAACCTTAAATTCAATCCCTTAATAAGCACTGCGGTTACATTTTCTTCTATTCACTTGTAGAAAACTATGTGTACATAGGCGTGGTGCCGCAAGCCTGAACCCTAAGCACTCAGAAGGGAGAGGCAGGAGGATTGCTTCAAGTTCAGGGACAGCCTGGGCTACGCAGCAAGTTCCAGATGAGCCAGTGAAACAGAGTGAAACCCTGTCTCAACAACAACAAAACATGTAAAATATGATTTAGGTTTTAAAAGTCAGACTGAAAATTTAAATACATAGAGTAAACTATCATGTTCACCTGGGTTCAATTTCCAGCACCCACATAAAATAAAAATAAACAAAATTTTAAACTAACAGATCCTCATCTCTCTTAAGACACAATATATATGACAGATGGTAAAGGGACTTTTAAAAAGGACTGATCACCTCCATAAAGAATTCCAATAGCTTTTGCAGACTTGTTTTACTAGGGATGATTGGATTCCAAGACTCTGAAATCCTTACTCTTATTAAGTGTCCATGCCAAGAGAGGGGAAATACTTGCCAGGCCTGGCAGCTCAGTGGTGCCAGAATGAAACCAGAACACAGGACCCCTAAGTTCAGGCCAGGGTGCCAGTGAGCACAGCTCCACATGGCACCAGGGCCCAGGTGCTGCAAACATCAAAGCAGGAAGGGAGCTTTCCAGCCCTGGCAACTGCCAAGAGTCCCACCAGGACCAGAACTCGGATCTCCTTCCTGGTTGACTTCCAGTGGTGGCAATACAGAAAACAAGGACCACTGCTCCCAGATACATATTAGCTTCTCTTCTATTTCCCTCCCACATGATGACATTTAATGGGGACATGATTCTTTAATCATGCAGTTCCCCTGGGGATGGAAATTCACTACCAATCTCTTCCACATCATCTGGGGATCTCCACCCTTAGGACCTTGATATTAACCAAGAATCTAAACAGCACATGCTTGGGCATACCAGCTTCCTTGTACTGGCAGCTGTGAGATAGAACCCTGCAAAACAAACCTAAAAAACGCTAACTGTAGTGCAGTAAAGAGGTCCTCCGGGATCCAGCTGACATTATAGGCTCTATGAAGTATTCTCATATGTGAACACAATACTGTTAGAGGCACATTTTTTAAACACTCAATAGTATTATTTTTACAAGGGATCTATCCAATATGTCTTTAATTTGCTCGAGGCTGTACCTGCAGAAATGAGGGGTGTTCCCCATGGAGAGCTCTCGGTTCACTGGGGTGACTAAGCAGGCTTTTCGTCTTAGTCTATGAAACAGATGAATTTCGCACTTGCTGTTCCAGCTCATAACACAAAGCAATGTGCACATCTGCCAAATTGAATAAGGCCCTTAACAGCCGTTCTCGGTGCTATCAAATTTCAGCCTGATTCGACTTTAAAACTAGAACTTCTGAAATCCAAGCCAAGGTAAATCAAGGTTCATGTTAGAAAAGTTTTAACCTTTTAGCTGCTGTTCTGCCCCTAAACTGACTTTCAGTAAAATTCAAAAGAAAAAAATCATCTCTTCCTACATGATGGGAGCACATTATGAGCCTTCAAACAAGTGCTTAGCAACTTGTTAAAGTTTTATTAAATGTATTTATTTAATACGTGTGTGTGAGAGAGAAAGAGAGCACGCATGCCAGTGTGTATGTGTGGAGGTCAGAAGATAACTTATGGGAGTTAGTTCTCTCTTTCTACACTGTGGGACCCTCAGATCAAACTCGGGTCATCAGGTTTGGCAGCCAATACCCTGAGTCATCTTACATGCATGCATATATATATACACACACACACACACACACACATACACACACATATATACATATACACATGGACACATGTATACATATACATGTGTATGTATATATACATATACGTGTGCACATATATACGTACATGCTACATATATAATATATAATATATAATATATAACATATAACATATAATATATAATATATAAAATATATATAATATATAATATAGTGTATATATTATATATAATGTATACACTATATTATATATATATATCCTAGGTGGGCTTGACCATGCAATCCTCCTGCCTCTACCTTCCAAATAGATTATACAGGTGCCCCACCACACTCAGTTAAAAAAATTAATAAACAACTCTTGTGTTCCTGCTTGCTTCCCGTAGCTATGATAAACACCAGAACTAAAAGCAATGTGAGGAGGAAAAGATGTATTTCCTCTTAAACTTCCAGGTCACAGACCGTAACTGAGGGAAGTCAAGATAAGAACCCAAGGCAGGGAGTGAGGCAGATGGATTGAGGAAGGGCTGCTTTCTGGTCTGCTCCCAGGTTGATGTTCAGCTAGCTACCTTTCTGTTCCAGACCAGGCCCACCAGCCTCAGTTTGGCACTGCTCACTGTGTACTGGTCCCTCCCACACCAATTAGCAACCAAGAAAATGCTCTAGACATGCCCTCAAGCCAAGCGATGAAAGCAATTGCTTAATTAGGTTCCTTCTTCCCAGGTGTGTCAAACTGACAATCAAGATTATCACAGTGTTTACCACAGCTGGTCAATTGCAGTTACTACACAAGCTTTGGGAGAGCCTGGAAGTTTAGGCACATCTGCTACTCCCCAAAGACGCTTTGAACCGATCAAAGGTAAGGGCTGTGTCATCTCCTCAGACTCCCCATTTCTCCTGTTGGACCACAAAAAGCTCGTTGTTTTAGTAACATAATGCATTAGTTATAAAACCAGATGGTCTTTCTGCTTTCTTCTGCCAAGCCTAATTCTTGATTGCAAAACATTCATCAAGTGCTCCATAAAGAGTGTAGCTGAGTTACTTTATTCTTACCAGAGCCGGACACATGCCTGATCCTCTGAGACGATAAGGCCCTGTCGGAGCCTATGGTTCTACCGTCATTCTTCCTCCTCAGGCAGGAAGCAGCAGGCCCCACTTTGGTTTTTAGACCTGGTGTTTTCCTCAGGCTGCAGGAGTCTGGCTTGGAACTTCCCCTTCCTGGGGTGGTGGAAGTTTTGGGTGCAGAGCCCTGTGAGGAAACCAGTTAGGATTTCAGTCTCCCCATGCTTTGCCCCATTCCATCCCTGAGGCGTCAGAGCTCTATGAGAGAAACCCTGTGTCTTGGTGGCTGTGCCAGCGTAGTATTTACCATTTTTACTATGAACACTTAAGGCTCCTTGAAGCTGACTTCAATGCCCCTAATATACCTTCAGGCCCATTAGTAGAACTGATCTCCAGTGTCTGAGCTGACTTCAGCAATACCATTCAGTCCTCCGGAGTGGGCACTCAGCTAGCTGCCCCTCGAGCTGTCTGATTATTCCTTCCTGGGCCTCATTCTTTGATACCTTTTTTCAAGATTAGTCTTAACCCTCACCATGACGCACCCTACATAGCTTGTCTTGCTGTTTCAACCACGGATGATGCTCTCAAACTCCACCTCCAAGCCAACATCCTCCCCTCCTCAGCTGCCCCTGCATCTCCCCATTGAGATCGTTCTACTCGGTAACAATTACCCCGTTATTGCTGGCATTCATGAACACAGAGCCCTTGACTACATCAAATACCATTCTAAATTTTAACTTTTAGTTAGCTTACAAAATAATGATGTTGTAGGTCATACAAAACATGGCAGTTTAACACATACAGTTTTGTTTTCTTTATACTCAACCTTTCACTGCCCCTTATCCATCTTCCCAACTCTTTCCTCCTATACCGAAACGTGCCTCATACTTTATGTCACATCTATGTGTACGTGTGCATACATACACCTACATATAGATAACCTAGCATACACGAGACAAAATGTGTAAATCTTTTTTGTCTTCTCTAATTCCCCTTTTTGTTCCTGATTTTTCCTTTTCTTAGACGTCTTCTCCTCTGTCACAGTACATCTATTTTCAAGATGTACACTCATGAACACACACCCACACATTTATATTTGTACATACACACATAATATGTATATATACACACACAAACAAATGACAGGCAGAAAGACAGACTGCTTCTGCGCATGAAAGAAACATATGTGTTTGAGTCAGACTTAATACAATTTCTAGTTCCATCAATCTCCTACAAATGACATTATTTCATTCATTTTTACAGATGAGTAAAGTTTCTTTGTGTATCTGTACCACCACTTTAATCGGTTCATCTGCTGACCAACATCGGACTTGTTCCCTAGCTGGATACAGTGATTCCTGAAGCAGTTAACATGGTGTGGCTCTCTGTGTAGTAAAGCTGACTTAGATTCCTTCAACTGTAACTCCAGGACAAGTAGGTCTACAGTGGCTCTCCATTCGAAAATCCAAATGTGTGTATCAACTAATTTAAATCTGTCTAATAACCCAGTAAGATTATCTGTCATGCCCCATCTTAAGGAATAACCTGAAAATGCTTTAAAAACTGAAGTCGGTCTTACCTCTCCATCTCACCATTTACACCTGTCTCCATTAACTTACCCAGATACCCACCTTCAACAAGGAACGCTATTGTCTTTGCTGCTCTTAACCCCATTTTTCTATCTGCCTTCTTATAAAAAGCCAGCCTTTCTCAAGGCTCGTCCTTGAGGCTTGCCTGGTCTCCCCAGCCTCTGCTTCTTCTTATACTCTGCTATTACAAAAACCTTCCTCACATTCAACTCTTTTCAAGTCACACCACACCCTGTAGGATGTGGCAGCCACTGTGACTGTCTCCTTGGGTTCCCCTCCCATCATAACCTCTGCCTTTACCCGGCATCCCCTGCATCAATCAGAATATATCCCTATGTTCTTCATCCTTATACCTGGCGTTTTCTCAGCCCTGAGTGCAAGCCCTGTAAGCTACGGCAAGTGACTAAATGGCACTGCCATCAGAAGCTTCCCTTGAGAATCCCCCCAATGGCTACTACCCTTTCCTCTCCCGCAACACCGAAAGCTATTCACGCTAGAACTCAGCACTCAGCATGCCCCTGTGGCTTATTTTCTGACAGTCCCACTGCACTAGGTAAAACATTTGGTCCAAAGCTGTCTTTCCCGATACCCTAGAAAGTACAACCGTATGTGGCATACACAGGAGATGCCCAGCAAGTGTTCCCACTGTAGACATAAGGAAACAGGAGCCTGCATCTTACTCCAAGTACAAATTCTAACACTATAAACTACAATTACCTTCTCTCTTTACATAGAGGAAAAACAGCCTCATAGAGAGGCCACTTTGCAGTGAACGATAGAGCCACAAATTTAAAGTTATTCCAAATCCATGCTCAGGTTTGCATATTCCCTACTGTGCCCCTCCTTTGTTTAGTTATAGGTTATTGTTTTATATATTATTGTTTACACACACACACACACACACACACACACACACATATATTCCTACTACCAGTATCTGTTGAATCCATACACTAGGTGGAAATCAATACTAATCCAATAGTTCATGTTCCAAGAGAACTGCTACAGGTCACATTGACACTAAAGCAAAACAGAATCTTCTAGAAAAACTTTCTTGTAAAAAGTAAACCAAGCCGGGCAGTGGTGGCTCACGCCTTTAATCCCAGCACTTGGGAGGCAGAGGCAGGTGGATTTCTGAGTTCGAGGCCAGCCTGGTCTTCAGAGGGAGTTCCAGGACAGCTAGGGCTACACAGAGAAACCCTGTCTCGAAAAACCAAAAAAAAAAAAAAAAAAAAAAAAAAAGTTAAAAAAAAAAAAAAGTAAACCAAGCCTCACCCTATGGAAGTGAATTTCCCACAAATCACTTGTTTTCCCTTCAGAGCTCACATTCTGAAAAATGTTCAAGTCTGTGAGACATATGGGACCCTGAGTTTGAATATCCAAGAGCTGTGTGAGATTTAAAAAAAAAAAAAAAAAAAGATTTACTTTATGTATCTGAGTACACATATGAGTAGCTGTCTTCAGCCACACCAGAAGAGGGCATCGGATCCCATTACAGATGGTTGTGAGCCACCATGTGGTTGCTGGGGATTGAACTTAGGACCTCTGGAAGAACAGTGAGTGCTCTTAACCTCTGAGCCATCTCTCCAGCCCCATGTGAGTTTTTTAAATAAACCTCTGTAGCGTGAATGTGTGGATAGCAATTGCCTTGCTGTCGCAAAAAAACAAAAAACAAAAAACAAAAACACAAAACAAAAACCAATAAATACAATGTACATTAAGCCCTGGACATTACTGAGACAACTAAATGACAGCCTATAAGAAGACGCCTGGGCCACAATCAGCTCCTTCATCTTGCTGTCTTGACCACATAACCTCTGCAGGGGGCAGTTACTTTTCACCCTTATATAGCAGTCCAAATCAAATCACTTCTCCCAAATAAAAACTTTTCTTAAAGTCTCAAGTGAACTGGGACCACCACACAGTCATAAGGTGGTAGCAGCCTTGTATAAATAACTAAGGACTAAGACCTACAGAGTACATAAGAAAACAAACAAACAAACAAAAAAATCCATTCTTCTATGGCAGATAGAGCTCTTAGGTACTACTGAAGTGACCACTAAAAAAATGCAATGTGAGCTCACCCCTTTAGCTTTCTACAATAAGCCACAACAGCCAGTGGCTATGAAGGTTGGTCTAGCCTCTTCACCACCCTCTTAAGATAGAGAAAAAAAAGTGTGAGCATCGAATTAGACAAATTGGACAAATTAGACAAATACTCTTCTGTATTTAAGACATGATCACAGAAGCGTAGCTCTAAACTCTAGCTGATGGTAAAATCACCAGCGATGACGCTGTGGGCCCCGTGGAATGGCCCTTACAGGTTACAAATCACTTCTTATCTAATTCTGAGCTCTCGCTGCAACACTGCTAGGTGCAAACTGTTGGAATCCATCCGACCAGATGATGCTATGGCCTTACTCCAATACCACATCATGGGCCCCAAACTACCAAGCTGGAAAATATAAGGAAACAAAACAAAACCCAAACTCTCCGGTTTTCAGAACTACACCAGCAATTTATATTCAAGACCAATGATCAAGGGACCTCATGCTAGCTTTTCTAATACTCAAAGGTGACAGCCAGGAAACAAACGTTTTTCATAAAACTAGACATGGTGCTAAGCAAGAGGACCTCAAATTTAAGGGTAGCCTGGGCTACTGTGTGCTGAATTCAAAGCCATATACTGGCTGCATGTTGATACCCTGTCTCACAGCAACAAAAAACTTTCCATAAGTAATGGAAAAAAAAGTCTTGATTCTACGTAGGTCTATAAACACCTAAGACTACTGATCACAATTAAGAATTTATTGTAATTTTATCTGGTAAAATATTACAATTCTAAATGATCTACTTTCTCAGACACAAAAAGAACTTGAAAGATCTTGTCATGTAAAAATATACAAGCCCATTAATTTAGAAATCCCAGTGACATTTCATCCTTGCCAATAGAGTTATTAATAAAGCCAAAACATCTATCTGTAAGTTGACCCAGGTCAAGAGTATCTCCAGCATTTCTTATCATTGAGAAGATACCTATGTAACCTACTATGTAACCTGAAAAAAAAAAAAGGCCTTATGTACTTGACTACACTTGTGTTTCATTCCTCCTACACAAGAGTCCCCAAAAGATAGGCTGTATGCATGACATCTGTCTTCCTCCTCTGCACTCAGATCCAGTCCGGGTCTAGAGGACAAGCATTTCAAGGGCAGTCTGTGTGGGGCTGAAAATACACCTTAGTCTCCGCTGCCAAAAATAGAGCTGAGGACACACAGGCAGTCCCAACAGCAGTCTGGAGAATGTTTTGAAAACTACATTTTAGCATACAGTTGTCAAAAAACATGTGCATGTTTAAACAAAAATCACCCTTGACCCGTGTAAATGCTTTGATTTTTTTTTTTAAGTGACTGTCTAGTCCCTCCTCAGGATTTGCCAGGCACTGTTGCAGATATAGTGCTTTATTTACTATGTAAGGACTTCTGTTTCTTTCCTGCATCAGAAATCAATGCAAGTGACCTACAGGCGACCTTACAGACCCACTGTACAATCCTTTCCCTTCTGGCTGTGACAAAGCTACCTGACCCATGTCACAGAGCTGGTCAGAAGCAGGCTCAAGTTTTGAAAAGAGGCTCAGCTTCCTGGATTCTGTGTTGCTACCTTTACCAGCACTACCTCGCCATTTCTTAAATGTGTCACAGTAGTTTCAATGCTTAAAGCTCCGTTTTTCGGTTTTTTGGTTTTTTTTTTTTTTGGAAAATAACACACAACCTGATTATGTCAGTTATTTCACTCCAAATACCAAAATACATTTAAAAATATTAATTTACTCTTTTAAAACCCTATCAAAAGTAACCTACGTTTAAGAAAATATTGAATCTGAGTTTTGTTTTGCTTTTTTTAATATGCAAGTTTGTTATATTTTGACTCATTCACACTCTATACTGCCTGACAGGACAAAGAATAGCTGACTACAAATGACGAACCAAGTTCAGGGATATTGTTAGCAATTACAGGCCACTCATTGCTAATATACCAGTTTTCTTCACCGTTCCTAAAAGCAGACCACAGAGTTCACTTACCCCAAACAGAGACTTGGATTCAAAAGTCTCATTCACGGCTTGCTTCCCCAGTTCTTGTTTTTCCATTGGAGCCTCACAGTCCTGCCCACCCTTTTCAGGGCTAATCTGATCGACGTGGGAAACATAAGCTACTTCCAAACACTCCGAGCTTTTCATTTTAACGGGGAGAATGCCTTTGATCTTCTGGAAGAAGGCGGCTACAGACCCGGTCTCACTCCCTGCATGAGAAGAACCTGTCTTGTCAACATCCTCCTGATTTGATTTCGTGGCAGATGTTGTTCTTGGAACCCTGAGCGAAGCATTTTTAGAATGAGTTGTAACATGCGT
>CM052719.1:29664866-29704904 GCA_028551405.1 Uromys caudimaculatus
AGAGGCGGGTTGGGGAGGGGATGGGGGGTATACAAAGAGGAGACTCAGAAAAGGGGAAACATTGGAAATGTATATAAAGTATCAAAAATAAAAAAGGAGGAAAAAAAAAAAAAAGAAAAAAAAAAAAGATCCTGTTTACTGAAGATGTGTTGGCCGGTTCAAGTTTGGCACAGGTGCTAAAAGACCATAGAACTGAAAGTTCACTCAATAAATAGAAAAAACTCTCAATAACAATTCAGTTTAAGGACAAGAACCCAACTTACAGTTGGTGGTGGTTAAATCTCTGTAAAGTGCCATATGGGTTCTTCATCAATAGAACAAGGCTATCTGTCCCATCCATGTCGATGGCTACATGTAAGTCCAATCCTCCCATTAATGTCTTCGTGATGCCCCAACTGTGTCCTGGGTCTCCAAGTTCCTACAGCTCACAGTCTTATATTGGATACATTAGATACCTAGTCATTACTTATTCCACCCTTTCTTGCTGAATGTGGACAGATACTCACTTCATTCCATTTAATTTAGGAAAAGATTCTGTCCTCAGCTTAAATTCTGATATAAATCATGAAATCTTAATTGTGCCTGGTAGACTCAAATGCCTGTCATTATGATGCTTTAAAACACCATAAAAAGAATACACAGTATCAGCCAATATGTGGCTCAAAGAACTATTCTAAGCATGTTCTGTGAAATTTTCCATTATTCACAAACAGATCTTCAACATCAACAGTGAAGGTCTAGATGGATGTGGTGATCCTTATCTATAATCCCGGTACTCAGGAGGTGGAAGCAAGTGAATTTCCATGAATTTGGGAACAGCTTGGGCTACACAGCAAATGTGAGGCTAGCCAAAGCTAAATAGTGATGCCCTGTGTCAGGGATGGAGGGAGGGAGGGGAGGATAATTACACATTGAGGAAAGTCCAGTGAGCTCCCCACACTGGAGTAAAGGGGAGCACTCTGTTTTGTGCTCCTTTTTAAACTGCTGAGCTAGATAAGCTCCAGCAACAAAGAGAAAGGATCAAGTATCAAAGGCACATCTCTAAGGCTGGAAGACAGAGGAGCAGTCTTCTCAGCTCAGAAGCAAGCACTTCTCAGGCCAAAAGGCAGGGTCTGTTACCTAAGCTACAGAGGTGTGGTGTACTGAAAAGGTTACGGCCCCCATAGACTCCTGGGTTTCAATGCTTGGCCTTGGGGTGTGGCATTATTAGGAGGTGAGGCCTTGTTGGAGGAAGTGAGTGTCACTGTTGGGACAGGTTCATATAAAAATAACATCCAGACATGGTGCACACCTAAAATCCCAGAGCCAAGGGACAAAAACAGATCGCAGAGACTTAATGGCCAGCCAATCTAGTTGGAACCAGTGAGTGCCCTGGAACCAGTGGGTGCAGGGTTCAATGAGAAACCCTATCTCAAAAAAAAAAAAAAAAAATGGAAGCAGTTTAGGAAGACATCCAACACCAAATTTTGACTTGTAATCAAGCATCAGGGAAGCTGATGCAGGAACATTGCAAGGTGAAGACTAGGCTGGGCTATGTCGGAAGACAGTCACAAAAAGAAAAGCTCAAGAAATGAAAACATGATGTATTAATGATGGACAGTGGTATTGGTGGACAGAAGTAAGTAAGTGTATTGTTTTCAACATAGGGAAAACTAAATGTACAACAGAGGACAGACAGAAACTGCTTCAAAGCAGTGAACAGCACAGCGGGCCGCTCTTGAGTAGAATTCTCTTAAAGACAAAATGGTCCTTTCTTTCCTTATCTGTGGTTTCATTTTCATGGCTTCAATTATCCATGGTCAGCCTTGATTGGAAAAATGCCTACGTGGAAAATCCCAGAAATGTACAATTCATAAGTGCTAGGTAACTTTAACCACAGTTCTAATGGTTCTGTTCTTACTGTTAAGCTCTTGGTACACCTACCTGATAAAAGTGACCTTTGTCATAAGTTTATATGTGTAGGAAATAAACAACACCCAGACAGCTGGGAACCACTTGCAGGCTTCAGTTATGTCCCAGAAGTAATCTTGGAATGAAACCCTAGTAGACAGACAACTATGCTTATATTCCTAAATTTTGTACTTATGATAGAATTTTAAATTATGTTAAACAGTGACACAGAACCTTTGCTCACTCCTATTTTCTCTGTTTAGAATTATCTTTTTTCCCATTTTGTTTTCTGTTTGTTTTTTAAAGAATTTATTTATGTATACGAGTACACTGTAGCTGTCTTGCAGACACACCAGAAGAGGACCTTGGATCCCATTACAAATGGTTGTGAGCCACCATGTGATTGCTGGGAATTGAAACTCAGGATCTCTAGAAGAGCAGTCAGTGTTCTTAACCACTGAGCCATCTCTCCAGCCCTGTTTGTTTTTTTAGGACAGGGTTTCTCTGTTTAGTCCTGGCTGTCCTGAAACTCACTCTATAGACCAGGCTGGCCTTGAACAGAAATCCACCTGCCTCTGCCTCTTGGGTGCTGGGATTAAAGGTGTGCACCACTTCCACCTGGCTGAATTATCATACCAAATTAAGTTCCAATTCATTTTCTTTTTTTTTTTTTAATTTCCATTTAAGGTGTGTGTGTGTGTGTGCCTGCGCGTGCACACACATGCACACATCATGCACACTTACATGCATACAAACATTCATGAAGATACGAAATCCAAGACTTCATATATTCTTGCCAGACATGTTACTGTTGAACTCTACCCCTAGCCAAGAAATAACTTTTAAAAAAAATCAATCAGTTGGGCAGTGGTGGCCCAGGCCTATAATCCCAGCACTTGGGAGGCAGAAACAGGTGGATTTCTGAGTTGGAGGCCAGCCTGGTCTACAGAGTGAGTTCCAGGACAGCCAGGGCTACACAGAGAAACCCTGTCTTGAAAAAGAAAAAGAAAAAGAAAAAGAAAAAGAAAAAGAAAAAGAAAAAGAAAAAAAGAAAAAGAAAAAGAAAAATCAATCAACATTGAAACATAGTTCAATATTTCAAAACCACTGATTCTCAGAGTTAGAAAAGATCTGAAAACTTAACTATGGAATTTTAGCCGATGTCCAACACATTAATGCTCTTTTAGTCCATAATCAAACAAATTCCTGCCCATACCAGAGATATCTATGATGTTCCAGGTAGTTTTATGTCCAGAGTCATAAAACATGCTACTGAGCTTAATATGTAAATTCTAGTTAGATTCAAATACAGAAAACTGTCTGTTAAAAGGTGGAAGACACAAATTGTCTCACTTATGAAGAAGTTTGCATGGGTTATCCAGGGTTGTTTACATTCGCATAGGCTTCCCAATCAGCCAGCGGAGCCCAGGCTTCACCTCTCCCGTTCCTCCATCACGCATGACCTTGGATCGGTGAACCAGAGTCATGCATGACCTCGGATTTGTGGACCAGAGTAGCGTTAGCTGTGTTTTGTTTGGCAGGTTGGTAGCAGGCCTGCAATCCGTTTTCTACACCTGACTCTAACAGCAGTGCCTATACTTGCCAAGAATAATTTATTAAAACACAGAGAACTAGCTAACAATACTGGCTGGCTATATACCTAGCAGGAAATTCTATATAACCAAAGATGAGGAGAAAATGGAAACTAATAGCCATCTCTCTTCTCTGCCTCAGGCCTAGCGCTCTACCCAGAGAGCACTGCTCGCCACTCCTAAGGCAAGCAGTCATACTCAGATCCTCCTAAGGTTTACGCCTGGCATCCCCTGATAGGTTCAAATTTGCACTCTTGGTCTCCAGCATGTGACACTGTTTGGGAAGGCTGTGGACTCTTCAGTCTATTTCCTAAGGTAGCTTTGCTTTGGGGTACTGGAGCAAAAATATGCATTCAGTCAAAACTATAAAGTGATACTATCAGTGCTATTGTACCATAGTGAATACAATTAGGGACTCTAATTTAAATCATGCATTTGATATCCGCTATGTGCTGACCATGATCAGGTTCCAGAGAAGCTACATGCACAACCGACTGGCAATAAATAAAACACAGTAGCAATCAGCAAAGTTGCTTTGGAGCGAAAACACCCATGTGCCCCAGGAGAAATGAACAGGACATCTGAGGGGATGCTGATCTCGACAAAGGAGTCAGAGAAGAATATAGAGGGCTTTGTCCAACAGAGAGCCAGGCAGTGCAGGCAGAGGAATCACATAGGACAGGCTCCAAAGTGCAGGGGAGGCTGGAATGTCTCGAGGAAGAAGCGCCATGAGGCAGGGGCAGTAAAGTGGGGTAGAGTGGGGTCAGCCCAGAGTTCGGATTCTAGTTATATGCTCTGGGGTCTGCCGGAGCAGGGAAGATAGATGTTGATGCTCGCCTTGCCTGAGATGTGAATCACATTCTACTGGAGACAAGCAGTAGGCAGGAAACTGTTAGGATCGAGCTGAGTTGGCAGAGTGGGAGGATGGGGGGAGAGAAAGCAGACAAAAACCCAGACATGCTCTCAAGGTCCAGCACTGTGTAATCTGCACCACACAGGAGACAGCGGGGCACACAGCAAGTGCTCAATAAACGTCTGTTCAATTAAACATAATTTAAAAGGATTACTTCACTTATATTAATATTTAAAGAAGAAAGCCACAGAAGATTGTGTGAGAAGCTGCTGCATAAATAATCTATCATGTTCTGTTTGGGGTTTTTTGTTGTTGTTGTTGTTTTTGTTTTTCGAGACAGGGTTTCTCTGTATAGCTCTGGCTGTCCTGGAACTCACTCTGTAGACCAGGCTGGCCTCAAACTCAGAAATCCGCCTGCCTCTGCCTCCCAAGTGCTGGGATTAAAGGTGTGCACCACCACGGCCCAGCAACGTTCATTGTTGGTACAGAAAAGATTTCAAGCTTGAATTTAAATTAGATGAAACATGATGTTCCCTTTTCTCGCACCTCCACAAAGAGAATCACTGCAAACCCAGCAGGCACAGAGCCCTGGTGGACACCAGAGCTCCCAGAGCTACATACCCCAGGAGAATCAAAAAGTAATCACTTCACATCCGTCAACAGAGAGCTAACACTTCACTCATGTTCGGTTTAAATTTCATGCATAAAGGCTTTTTGTTGTTGTTGTTGGAGAGGGGTAGAGGAAACCTTTGTTTTTTTGGTTTTTGCTTTTTTTTTTTAAGGTACTGGGGATAAAATCTATAGCCTTATACATGTTGGGCAGGCATTCTACTAGTAAGCTATAGCACTTATTTTTAAAATAGATTTTAATTCTATGTATTCATTCATTCAGAGACAAAATCTCCCTTTGTTTCCAGGTTGCTCTTGAGCTCATTTTGTAGTGTAGGCCAGCCTCCTGTCTCTAACTCCACAGTAGCTGAAATGACAGGTCTGAGACACAACGCCCAGATATGATAACAATGTAAATTAAATGAACCTCAGTACTAGGTACTGACTTCCTCTGTCACTACCAGTATAGCCAGTAGATCTTAGGAAATTCATGGTGTACAATCAAAAGCCTTGGGGTGTGGGTCAAGGTGGCATGCACCCTTAATCCCATCACTCTGGAGGCCGAGGCAGGTAGATCTAGGTAAGCTTGAGGTCAACCTGGTCTAAGAGTTCTAGGACAGCCACGGCTATATTGGGAAACTCTGGCTCAATGAGACAAAAGCCTTTGGGGGAGGGGGAGGGGAAAGGCTGAAGGCCCAGGTGATTATGCTAAGGATACCACCACCAAGAAAAATGACTAGCAAACACCGGCTAGAAGTTAAGAGTTACCACACAACCAATTAGCTGGCCTACTGAGGCTCAACAATCTGATTCCTACAGCTTGTTCAAAAATACACTTTCGGTCCAAAAGTTTCTGGTTCAGGAACTTCCTGAAACTTCCAAACCAGCACTCACCCTTCAAACCATACTCCCAGGAGCTTAGCTGTCTGATCATGTTTAATATGCGCCTTTTACAATAAGATACTTCAGGAGACTACACTCTCTAAATGTTCCTGATTATTCAGGGTTCTCCAGGTGATCAGAACTGACGGAAGAGTTCTATCACATGACCTCATATGACAACTGTCCTTCTCAACAAGCAGGTATCATTTGTTCACAGTAACCTCTGAGCCACAGCACAGTGGCTCCCACTTTTAATTCCCGCCCTTGGGAGTCCAAAGCAAGAGGACTGTCATGGGTTCGAGACCAGCCAGGGTCATATGTTGAATTCTAGCTTAGCCTGAGCTACAGAGCAAGACCCCATCTCAAAAAAACCAAAAACAAATCTCTGTATTTTCCCACTTTCTAGAATTTATCCTGAAGCATAGGCAATTTAACATAACAGATACTACAAACGAAAGGCAAGTGGTGGGAAGTGGGCAATGTTTTCACTGTGCGGCCTCCAGTATCGCTTCATAGATATCAATCAATTCTGGGAGTTTTTCCTCAGTTCAAATACCCCAAACCAACTATATGCAACTGTCCCCCCTACGTGCTTCAGAATGACCAAGCCAGCAGCTCTCCAGTTAAGCATGACATATCTTATTTGAGTTCTGTGTCAAAAAAAGAGAAAGCTGTAACTTTTTGACTGTACCTTAAATAATCTTTTTGTTTTGTTTTTGATTCTGTTATACATTTATTAGAAGTTATGGCAATTATGGGTATACCTATACAAATTAAAATGGCAATGCTCTAGCATATGTCACTAATAAAATTTTAAAAAATTGGCTGGGCAGTGGTGGCACACGCCTTTAATCCCAGCACTTGGGAGGCAGAGACAGGTGGATTTCTGAGTTCGAGGCCAACCTGGTCTACAGAGTGAGTTCCAGGATGGCCAGGGCTACTCAGAGAAACCCTGTCTCAAAAAACCAAAAAAAAAAAAAAAAAAATTTAAAAATTTACATATTATAAGATAAAGCATATTACAGGTATACCAACAATCCTACAGAACAAACAATCATTGAAAGATCCAAATGTACTTTAAAAGAAATGCTTAATAAACAGAGAGGGGTATTAAAGACCCCCAAAGAGAGATTACAAAATGCTTTTTTTTTTTGATACTTTATTTACATTTCCAATGTTTCCCCCTTTCTAGGTCTCCTCTTTGGAAACCCCCATCCCCTCTCCCTCCCCCACCTCTATGAAGGTATTCCACCTCCCACCCACCCGCCCACCCACTCCCGTATTCCCACCCAAATAATCTCTTTTTATATCAAGGAAGAAACTACAACCAGACCACAAGAAATCCCAACATAAGTCCAGATGATGAATCCTCCTCTGTCAACCATGGTTATTCAAAGACCAGCACAGCTTCCCAGTACTAACAGAACTGAGTGTGACAGACAGACAGACAGACACACACACACACACACACACACAACTAAGGAATTTTCCTTGGACTCTGTGCCAACAAAACATTGTAACTTCCCTGAGGTTTCCCAGGCAGAAAACATATGCAAATGTTCCTCGGTGACACTGTCACACATCAACTGCAACAGAAGTCATAAAAGCCACAGTAATGATGCCTTCTGTCCAGTAAGCATCTTTGGTTCTTTGCCAGATCAACTCGGCATTTCCTGGTGCTAGGTGGCTGCTTATAGCATAAAGCATTAGGACTGTTCCAAGGACTCAGGAAATCATAAAGAATAAAAAAAAAAAAAAAAAAGTTGAAAGTTCAATGTCTCCATGGTCAATGTGGGAATATAGATTTAAAGCTATAATGTTGGCTGTAATCCCAGAATTTGTCAAGGTAGAGGCAGGAAAAGTCCACTCTGGACCAGTTGGAAGTGCTTGTCTCAAAACCAAAACCTTGTCTCAAAAAACTAAAATAGTAATAAAGTCTTTTCTAACCTGCCTACATTTTCACTTCTCATTTCTTATACACATTCTTAAACGCTTCATATCTTTTAAACTTAGATGTTCTCAGTCTTTACATTCAAGTTAATAAATAATAGTATTTAACAATATCAATATTATAGTATTAATGATAGAATACTATAAAGCACAATTTTATCATGATGTGTAGTGACCACTGGCAATGGCTCTCTCTCAGACTTAACAGAGTTCTTTCACATTATATTTGCTTTATATACTTCTATTTTCTTTGAAAATTTAAGCATTGAAATACTTAAGATAGATTCATGCATCAACAAAATAAAACACTCGTGTAGATTGTCTTTCTTTATCATCATGTCTTTCATAGAAACAGAAGTTAAAAGATCTGGAACTCAGAGCCACCGGCCAGCATACCTGCTTTTTCGGTGTAGCTTGAATAACTAGTGTCTTCAGAGCCATTTGTGATTTCACAAAACAGAAGATGCAGTAGGTTTTTTCTTTTTCCTTTAATGCCTTCCAAATTCCAACAACAGATTATGTGACTCAGACACTTGAAATGCATGCCAAGGAATTTTGCAGGCAGGCAGTGTACATACAAAACCAGACACTACCACAGAGGACTATTTCTTGAACGGAAATAGTGTCTTCACTAGCAGCAAACAGGGCCCACTCACAGAGACAGGCTGGTTTACAGATGAATCATTTTCCTGGGCTAGAGTGTGTTCATTTAATCCAATCGACTTATTCTGCAGCCAGAAGAGAAGCCTGCAGGGAATTGAGGTTCCCAGTAGGCACTTCATCCACTGCTTATCTCTGAAAGTCAGGCTCACACCAGAGTCTATGGGGCAGAAATACCAGGGGTGATATTTGCTTTAAACATAGTACCAATGCCGGCCGCTTTGAAATTATCTGGAGCAAAACCAGGATTAGAATCTCTCACCTCCTCCTGGACTCATCTTCCCTCACTAAGATATGAAAAACAAAATTTCACCACACATTTAGAGCAAAGTGCTCATTTTTATCTCCTTTAACTGTGTACTTACAACTACGTTAGGTGAAATGGCATGAGTTCATACAGTAATACTGCACGAAGAATACCATATTCCTTACAAGAAAAGCCAGATGCTAGAAGCAAGGCTGCAAAGCAAAACAACTTTGAAAAACAGCCAGGCATGTTGATGCTACCTATCATCCGAGCATTCAGGAAACGAAGGCAGAACAATCATGAGTTCAAAGCCTGCCTGAGTTACAAATTTTTTGTCTCAAAAACAAAACAAAATGAACAACAACAATAACAAAAACCCTTAAAGGTATTCCTATCCCGTATCAGCATACATAATAGATATTCTGTGGCTCAAAGATACGGGCTTAAAACAAGCGTCGTATTCCCAGCTAGTTTTTGTGTGATTGACACATGCAAAAGTCAGTCGACTCAAATAAATCAACCTCAGTTAAGAGAATACCTCCATAAGATCCAGCTATAAAGCACTTTCTTAATTACTGATTGATGGCAGATGGTCCAGCCAATTGTGGTGGGGCTAGCCCTTGGCTGGTGGTCCTGGGTTCTGTAAGAAAGCAGGGTGAGCAAGCCAGGAGGATCAGGCCAGTAAGCAGCACTCCTCCATGGCCTCTGCATTAGCTCTGCCTCCAGGATCCTGACTTCCTTCAATGATGAACAATGATGTGGAAGTGTAAGCCAAATTAACCCTTTCCTCTCCAAGTCGCTTTGGCCGTGGTGTTTCATCACAGCACTAGTAACCCTGACTAAGACTTTTCGTAAATGCAGACTAGAATCCCTATTGTTTGGAATAGCTGGTACTGATTATACCACAGGAGAGTTAAACAAAGGGACTCATAATTATGACTGTCATGTCGTGTCCTCTAAAACAAAAATTAGTACTCTTGCTTCCCAGTAGAAGCCAGCTTCTTCCGTATTGATGTCATAGCAAAGGAGCACTGTTGGCTACAATCCTCGATACCAATTAAGATAAGAAACCAGTACATTCTGTACTCCTCTGGGTCACAAAGCAGTGTATATTTTTCTGCAAAGAAAAGCTAGACCAAAATACAAGAAAAGTATACCCAACCTCTTTGATAGCACATCATTCAAGGATAAAGATGCTGTGAGCCCTTCATAAACACATTTCAGACCTAGCTCCATGAACAGCTACAGTAGTTCTTCCAGTTTCTGACCCTGCACAGCCACCCAAGACTCAACCCTCCTCCACTCTGCAGCCCTCATGCTGACTTCTTCAACCATCGCCTAATTATACAACCTTCAGAGGTAGGTCCCCACTCTTTACCTATTATCTTTCAAAGTTCACTTGCTGATCCTTAAGCAGACACAGGTTTCCAGGCTGATTCCCAAGATGAAATCCCTTTAATCCATAATCCAATTACTAATAATTCAGGAAAACCTAATACGGAGCTTTAAATGAGAAAAATGTCCCTCAGTGGCACCTGTATGTATCAGCTGATCCCCAACTGGTGGTGCTGTTTGCGAGTGCCTATGGAACTTTTAGGACATGAAGCCATGCTGAAGGAGGTGTACCATTGGGGGCAGGCTTTGAGACATTATATAGCCTCGCCCAACTTCCAGGTTACTTTTCCTGCTTCCTGTTTGCCACTGAGATGTGAGCCCCCAGCTCCCTGCTGCTGTGGCCCCTGTGCCTCTCAACCCTGATAGGCCCAGCCCTCTGGGACTGTAAGTTAATAAATGAGATCTGTAAGTTCCTTTGGATTGTAGTATTTTACCATACCAACAGAAGACAGTAAGCTATTGGGGTGAGGAACCTGCCTTTCTTTGTTTGATTTGTTGTGGGTTGTTTAGGTTTTTTGTCTTTTTTTTTTTTGGTTTTTTTGTTGTTGGGGGTGGGGAGTTTGGTTTTTTTTGGGGGGGGTTCTGAAGGAATGTAAAATGCCTCTGGGAAACTTTGGCATACAAAAGTGGTTAAATGTTATCACATAAATGGCCTCTAGCTCACCTCGGAAACCACTTGAGCACCACCTTCACCATCTGAATTACTGTCAACACCACTGTCTTCCAGGCTACTGCAAGCAGGGGCCATTAATCCCTGCACATATTTTGGCAAAGAATCTGAATGTCTTCTACCCTGTTCTAAGAGCTTGCCTGAGACCAAATTAACATGTAATATACAAATTTCTTTGGTAAATTCCAAGACAGCATAACATCGGGTCTGCAGCATGATCACGCCTCATTACTCTAACGTGGGTCAATGATGAAAAGGGGAAGAGATACAAAGTGTACAGACTGGAGGAAAGGATGTGCTAGGAAGCTTAACATTGCCCCTAAAACATATGTTGGAAAAGATGCTATAGTTGTTAAAGAGATGAGAGAAAGGACTGCTCTGCACAGGAATACTGGAGAGGGTGCGAGGGTGAGGGAGAGGCCAGGCCCCAGCCAGTTTAACAAGGTTTTCTCTTACTGGAAATTAATTTCATATCAAAGTTGCTAATATAGTTCAAGAAGGCTTAGAGTCTACCACAAGCTGGCAGCGCCGTCCATGTGGTGCTAGTTTTAGAAACGTGGAAAGATATAAGAATAAAGGGGTCATGGATTCTTCCTCCACAGCTTCAGCGAGCTGCTGAGACCAGACAGCACAGAACAGGGCTACAGTCTGCACAAGAAGGTTCTGAGAGACCAGGAAGCCCTGAAAGGTGGCTGTGCGAGGGTGTAATCCTGAGCTGTGAGAGACCCCAGGATGCTGGGATGCTGTCTTACAAGGAGAGCTGCATACTGGGAGTTGGAGCCAGCCAGAAAGAGAGATGTTTGATGCATGCAGTAAAAGCCCTTCTTCCAAAAACACAACAGAACAGAGGGAGAATCACATGGAAAGACACTGAGCATTAATTTACAGGAAATACAAATCAAAATCATGATATCGTGCTATATGTATTAGGAAAACTAATATTACCACATGCGTGTCAATGTGGAGAAACTACACAGCTCTTGTGTTCCCAGTGAGATGGGAAATGGTGCACTGTCGTGAAATAAATGTCCATTGAGAGGTAGACAATCAACAAAATCTGGTATGAGCCAATCAAGGCAAGTAGAGTCCATTTTCATATGGTCTTAGTCAACTCGGTACAGGTAGAAAGCAAAGTAGAGGTTGTCAGAAACAAGGGCAGGAGTGGCTGAGTTGTTTAGCTTGCACAGAATTTCTGTTTGGGATGAGAAAGTTCTGGAGCAAATGGAGATGTTACACAACACCGAGATAAGAATGAGGGCACTGAACTGCATGTTCTAAAATGGCTAAAAGGGTAAACTTAGTATGCATGTTTCTTCTAGCTAACCTGAAACTCACAATCCACAGGCATGTACCACCTCACCTGGCTGCCCATAGCTTTTCTTACAAGGCAGTAATAATACCACAGGTCCCGATAGTCAGAGCTAATGGGTTCAGGCGTCAACTTTTCCCGCCACACAGAACAGACCACCTGCCCCAGAAGGTTGAGCTGCCTCATGAACGCCTGACACATCAAATGCTAAGCCCACAGCACTATGTACTCACCATCGTGACTGACCATTGAGCAACTCTATTATCTGCACCTAGAACCTTCTCTGAGCTCATGAGTCACATAGAAAGAAGGCATTTTGTAAAGATGAAAAAGGAAATCTTTAAGTTTATTAAAGTTTCATTTTTAAAACCTTTGTTTGCCTTTTTGAGTCAGGATTTCTCTGTGTTCCTGTCATGTCATGGAATGCTATAAACCTGAGTGGCCTTGAGCTCAGTGATCTGCCTGCCTCTGCCTCTCATGTGCTGGGATTAAAGTCATGTGGCTACCACACCTTCTTATTCCTAAAATCTTTACTGGAATCCTCACTTTACCAACCAACTCTATCACTTAGCATAATGTTTTCCATATTTATCCCATGTCAGAATTTCAGATTTTTTTTTTTCTTGGTTTTTCAAGATAAGATTTCTCTGTGCGTAGCTTTGGTTGTCCTAGAACTTGCTTTGTAGACCAGGCTGGTCTCAGACTCAGAGATACACCAGCCTCTGCCTTCCAAGTGCCAGAGTTAAAGACATGTGCCACCACTGCCTGGCCCAGAATTTTAAAATTCTTATAGCCAATTATTTCATGTTTGTATATATCACATCTACTTTAAGTCATAAAACAGACAAATTTTGTAGAAAGAATAAAATTAACATAGTGACCAGAGCAAGTAAGTTTGCTAATAGGTTTTCTTAGCGAAAGTGGGGGAGCCTGTTGGTTTCCTTTTTGTTTTAGAGTTGGCTATAGGACAACATCCAGACATGAGATGAAGGGATATTGAGCATGAGAGAGAGAGAGAGAGAGAGAGAGAGAGAGAGAGAGAGAGAGAGAGAGAGAGAGAGAGAGAGGTGTAGGAGTAGACCACAGGTGTAGAACAGCCTGCTGATACATGGGTGACTCCCAGTAAGACTTGAGAAATCAATCAAGGTAACCATTAGAAACACACTACATCCTGGTTCACACCATTTGGGAACAGGATCTAGGTGGAAGCTCATGCTATGCCCTAAGAGAATGCAGCACCCGTCCTGACAATTTCCAGACAAAAGACACCTTAACTCCCTCTTTGTTGAAAATTCCCACTTGACCTAAGAACATCTTTTCCACATTTAAGTAAACTGGGTTAGAATGTATGGTTTTCTGAGTGTAAGAGTTGCCTTATGAGTATGTTTGTATTCATTCACAGAGGACAAGAACATGGTTTTCATGCAAGTAAGCTTTCAATAAACAAGACTATACATTAAGGTTTCCTGACTATTCATTAAACATCACTCAGAGAAAAATTCAGAATGATACACAAGTATCTCAACACAATAAAACAGACATGGAATCTGTCTTAAGACCTAATAGTAGCTGACCATGGTTGCAAACAGAAGTCCATGACTCTGGAGGCTCATTGTTCTAGTTTGCTTTCTACTGCCGTGGTAAACACCATGACAAAAACCAAGCTGGAGAGGAAAGAGTTATTTGGCTTACACACCCATCAGGGAGGAAAGCTAGGGCAGAACCTTGAGGAGAAACAGAGGTGTCAGAACTGAAGCAGAGACTTCAGAATGCTTCCTGGCTTACTCTCCATGGCTTCCTTACTCCACTTCTCATACACCTGCCTGGGGGGGGGGGGGGGGCAACACCACAGTGTGTCGGGCCCTCCCACAACAATCATTAATCAAGAAGATAGGCTTGCCTACTGCCAGGCTTGCCTGCAGGTTCAATCTGATGGGGGTATTTTCTCAATATAGGTTCCTTCCCCCCAGAAGACCCAGGCTTGTGGTCCAGTTGACAAAAAGCTATACAAAACAGCAACCTATGGAATGGAAAAGGTTTTCTCCAACCCCATCTGACAGGACTAATATCCAGAATATATAAAGAACTCAAGAAACTAGATAACAACAAACCAAATAATCCAATTTAAAACAGAGTACAGATCTAACTGAATTCTCAACAGAGGAATCTCAAATGGTTGAGAAACACTTAAATGTTCAACATCCTTAGCCATTGGGGAAATTCAAGTCAAAACTACTTGAGATTCCATCTTATACCTGTCAGAATGGTTAAGATCGATGACACAAGTGACAGCTCATGCTAGTAAGGATGTGGAGCAAGAACACTCCGCCATTGCTGGTGGGAGTGCAAACTTGTATAGCCACTATGGAAATTAACATGGTGGTTTTTCAGAAAGTTGGGAATTGATCTACTTCAAGACAGAGCTACACCATTCCTGGGCATATACCCCAAAGAGGCTCCACAATACCACAAGGACACTTGCTCAATCATCTTCAAAGCAGCTTTCTTCATAATAGCCAGAAACTGGAAACAACTTAGATATCCCTCAACTGAAGAATGGTTAAAGAATATGTGGTTCATTTACAAAATGGAGTAGTATGCAGCTGTTCAAAAAATGACACCATGGCCGGGCAGTGGTGGCACACGCCTTTAATCCCAGCACTCGGGAGGCAGAGGCAGGTGAATTTCTGAGTTCAAAGCCAGCCTGGTCTACAGAGTGAGTTCCAGGACAGCCAGGGCTACACAGAGAAACCCTGTCTTGAAAAACCAAAAAAAAAAAAAAAAAAAAAAAAGACACCATGAAATTTGTAGGCAAATGGAAAAAAGGCAAAAGTGAGGTAACCTAGATCCAGAAAGACAAACATTTTATGTACCCACTTATAAGTGCATATTAGCTGTCAAATAAGGGATACTTATGTTACATCCACAAACCCAGAGAAGCTAAGTAACAAGGAGAGATCAAAGGGAGAACCACAGATCCGAGAAAGAGAAATAGGATACAGTTCATGGGCGGACTGGGGTCAGGTGATAAGGTGGGGGATGGGGGAGGGAGAAAGAGAGTACTTAGAGAGATGACTGGAATTGGGGGGGCACATTTTGGGGGTAAGATAGAAATCTAGTGCTAGAGTCAACAAGGGTGACTCTAGCAGAGATTCCTAGTAATGGGGGATATGGAGCCTGAACCAGCCCTCTTCTGTAACCAGGAAAGGCTTCTAGTGGAGAGTTTGAGATACCAACCCAGACATGAAACCTTCGACCTACAATTTGTCCTGCCTGCAAGATGTACTGGGGTAAAGGTGGCATAGTACTTGTGGGAGTGGTCAGACAATGACGGGTCCAATTTGAGATCCATCCATGCCATGAGAGGAAACCCATGCCTGACACTGCCTGCAGGGCCAGGACCAGAGGCTGGATAGTCGAGAGAACCAGAATAGGACCAAACAAGACTGGCAAAAGAAAAAAAAAAGATTTCTAATGATCTTCTGTTAGACGTGTAGACCGGAGCCTAGCATAACAGTCATCAGAGAGGCTTCACCCAGCAAGTGATAGAGCAGATGAAGAGACCTATAACCAAACATCAGGTGGAGCTCAGGGAATCCTGAGGAAAAGGGGGAGAAAGGAATGTAAGAGCCAGAGGGGTCAAGGGTACCATAAGAACCCAGCCCACAGAATCAACAAACCAATGCTCAAAAGCACACACAGACTAAAGCGACACCAGGGAGCCTGTATGAGTCTGTTATGGGTCTGACCTAGGTCTTGTACATATGCTCTAGTTGTGTAGCAGGGTGTTCTTGTGGGACTCCTAACAGTGGGAGCAGGAGGAACTGTCTCTGACTTGCCTTGCATGCTCTCGGGACACTGTTCTTCCCAAGCTGCCTCATCCAGCCTTAATATCAGGGTTTGTGCCTAGTCTTTTTCTAACTTGTTATGCCATGATATCCCTGAAGACCTGTTCATTTTGAAGGGAAATGGAGGAGAAATGGATCTGGGAGAGAGAAGAGGTTTGGGGGCGGGACTGGGGAGAGAGGAGGGAGGGGAAACTGGTATGTAATATATGAGAGGTGGACAGGTGGATGGATGGATGGATGGATGGATGGATGGATGGGTGGGTGGGTGGATGGATGGATGGATGGAACGGATGTGTAGGTGGATGCATGGATCAATGCATGCATGGATGGATGCATACATGCTTACATAGCTACAACTAACCAGCATGCTGCTAAGGCAGGAGTCTGCCTAAGCACAGGAGTTCAAGGGACGGCACAGAGATATCCTTTCTCAAAACAATAGTAATAAAAGCCAAATTTTAATCACCATTTTGGAAAGTAAATTCAATAACCAGAAAAGAAAGTGGAGTTTTATTTAATATGAAAACCTTTTGAATGTGGGTTCAGTAAGTCACAAACTAGTAAATTTGTTCTTCACTACCTCAGATCTGATCTTTCTCTCCATAACATTTGGATTAGAAACAACTGGCCAGGAACAGTATGTCCAAAGGCTGAAGAACATGCAAGCTCCATTCCCTATGCACGACCACCTTTCTTCATGTACCCAGAAGCAAAAAGGAAAGGTAAGAATAGGACCAATGTACTGAGAGATGCAGAAATGAAAAACAATCAAGGGTTGATTGCTCAACTGTCTTGGCTCCTGACTAACTTGTGCACATGGAGTTCTAAGAAACAGCACACACCCCTGTGACACTTAACCATGTTTTGACTATTTACTTGAATTGATTTCTATTGCTTCAGTAACTCTTAAGCAAACTGTTAGGAATTTATCATGAGAAAAACTTTAAACAAAGAACTTGAAACAGTTTTGGATAGTTGCACAGATTTAAAAATTAAATACTAAAAAATAATTATAAATTTATAATATAGAAACTCAATGAAATACAACTACTTAATAACTATGCAGTTCATGAGACAACTGAAAAAACCCAGGACCTACAATTATCATGTAAAATACTTACAGGCATAGTACATGGGAAATGGAAGTAACCTGATATGAATTAGGGGTTGGACCAGTATGATAATGATGCTTTAATTTCTTGTGTGTTCTGAGTTAAAACATGACGAGAAAACCAATTTGCAAAGGGGAGGGAGTAGACCAATTACCCATCATCAGTGAATGATTAAACTAAGGTACATCCATATAATGAAATGCCAGTCAATAAAAGTACTGATAGGTGAATATCTAAAATATGTGCTAAGTGAAAAATGCTATATGCAAAAGGCTACATGCTATATAATACCATTGATGAGCTATGGGAAAGGAAAACTAAAAGAACAGAATCAATGTTTGTTTGGGAATTGGGAGGAAAGAGCTGAACAAAGAGACAAAGAAACTTTCTAGTATGATGGAAATATCTTTGTGTGTCTGTCTGTCTGTGTGCATGTGCACACATGTGCATTTGGTGATTACAAATATATATATATATATATATATATATATATATATATATATATATATATATATATATATATATATATAGGCTAGTTTTGGGTGTCAACTTGACACAAGCTGGAGTTATCACAGAGAAAGGAGTTTCAATTGAGAAATTGCCTCCATGAGATCCAGCAGCAAGGCACTTTCTCAATTAGTGATCAAGAGGGGAAGGCCCCTTGTGAGTGGTACCATCTGTGGGCTGGTAGTCTTGGGTTCTATAAGAAAGCAGGCTGAGCAAGCAAGCCAGTAAGCAGCATTCCTCCAGGGTCTCTGCATCAGCTCCTGCTCCTTGACCTGCTTGAGTTCCAGTCCTGACTTCCTTTCATGATGAATAGCAGCATGGAAGTGTAAGCTCAATAAACCCTTTCCTCCCTAACTTGCATCTTGGTGATGATGTTTGTGCAGGAATAGCAACCCTGACTAAGACAGTATATATCACATACACACGCACACACACACCAAGATTCAGTGAATTTTCCAGACATGGTGGTATAGGTCTATATTCTCAGCATTCAGAAGGCTGAGATATAATCCCCTGTCTGAGCTAGCCTGGGCTGTACAGCAAGACTGTGGTGATTTTTATGTTTGGCCCAGGGAGTGGCACTATTAGGAAGTGGCCTTGTTGGAGTAGGTGTGACCTTGTTGGAAGAAGTGTGTCATTGTGGGTGTGAGCTTTGAGACCCTGATCCTAGCTCCCTGGAAGCCAGTCTTCTTCTGATTGCCTTTGGAACAAGATGTAGAACTCTCAGCTCCTCCTACACTGAACCTCTGAACTTGTAAGTCAGCTTCAGTTAAATGTTGTCCTTATAAGAGTTGTCTTGGTCACGGTATCTGTTCACAGCAGTGAAATCCTAAGACAAAGACCACATTGAAAGGTAAGAACAAAGGAAAGAGTGGAGGAAAAAAGGAATGAAAGGAGAAAACAGAAAAGTAGAGAAATTAAGTCCAAGAATAATAACGTATGCCAAAGAGGTGCAAATTTTGCTACATGTCAATTATGTATCAATAAATAAGACTTAAAGATGACACTGAGCTTAGTTAGAACACCAAACCAAGGCTTCTTGGGTACCTCTAAGACATTTTCTTTCTAATAGTGCATGATATTGTCTTATTAAATATATTAAGTACCAATCTTTGGGCAAACATTCCATCAGAAATCAGTATAAGAGAAGAAATGAACAGAAATAATCATCACTGTATAAATCATGGTTATAGCATGAAAGCATGTGCCCTAACTATAGCATGGATGTGAGGGACAGGGAAGGCCACTCTGCAAGCCACATACTTACCTTAGACCTGAGCAACAGACAGCAAGTCAAGGTTTCCAAATGTGTCATTCATCAACAGTCACTACCTACATGATGCTTATCTGAAGCTATAGTTAAATAGTCTGGAGTAGTGCCAGAGCTCTCTCTAGAGAAATAGAACTAATAGAATACACACACAGGATGTACAGGTTGTGATCCAACTATTCCAACAATGGTGGTCTCTGGGTGGAAAGTCAAGAATCCAGAAACTGCTCAGTTCCCAAGGTTGGGTGTCTCAGCTGGTCTTCATCGTACTCTGGAATCCTGAAGAAGTGGGCTCTAATACCAGCGAAGAAATAAACTTGCTATCAATCATGAGGTCAAACAAAAAGCAAAGCCTCTTCTTCCTTCCCTGTCCTTTACATAGGCTGCCATAAGAAGGTGGGGCCCAGACTAAAGGTGGGGCTTTCTACCTCAAGAGAAATGGACTAAAGGTGGGTCTTCATGCCTCAAATGATTGAGTAACTAAAAATCCCATGGGTATGTCCAGAAGGTTGAGTTTTTAAGTTAGTTCCAGATATTCCAAGTTGACAAACCAAGAATGGCCATTGCCTGGGGCATGAGGCCGTCTAAGGAGGAATCCTTTGTGAATTGAGATCCTTAACCGTATTATATCCAATACCTAAGAATTCAAAGAAATTTTGAATCTTAGATACTAAACAATTTGCAGTGCCTGCACGCACTGCTAATATTCAAAACAATGATTGCTAGATATATTTAGCTCCCTAACTAAATTCCACGTTCACTGCTTTTCAAAGATTTACTGTACTTCTTACTTTGGCTGAATTGGCCATGATTTCTTTTCTATGCTTGTCAAAGGTTCTAAAGGGACATACTCAGATACCCCTCAAATGCTTAACCACAGCTGGCTAAGCAAACCCTTTACACTATGGAGGCCAAGCTCAAGGCACCTCCTTCACCTGGCCTCAGGTTTGCTACTGTTTCTCTCCAAAATACAGACATTTGTCTTTGGCAAATAACTGCCTGAGACTCTTCTCGAACCTACCTTCAGGTGTTAGCAATATGGCAGGCTTCATGCCTTCATCTTCCTCTCTCCCTTCCTTTCACATCTTATTTTAAATATACTAAGGAGTCCCACACACGAATCTGGAGCCCTGACCCTCCCTTAGAACTCTTGGATACTGTGATTTAACATGTAAGTTTGCATTTAACAATCATCTCAAACTAAATGAGTCCTCTGCCTCTGAACCCCAGCCAAGTGTCTTCGCAGGTGCTCCAAGGTAGATCAGGTGACCCAGGTAGGCAGGGCCAAAACCACAGGAGGCAGCATTAAATCACCTCTTCCTTTTACCCCAAAGCAATCAAAATACATCCCCAAAGAAAACTTTCAAAATATATACTCTAGTTGTAACCATGTCTCACCTTCTCTAATATCCTCTGGCACAAACCGCCATTGTCTGTCTCCTAGACAGAGTTGTCAAGCTCTTATCTCCTTGACTCCTTACAAAATAGGCCCTCCACCACAGAGCTCAACCAATCCTTTTGATTGCAGTGTCTTTAAGCTGACTCATGGCCACACTCAGGATAAAAAGAAACCAGCTGATTTAAAACAACATAGTTTGGATGAGTGGCCCCCACCCCTCCGCACTGCCCCACATATCAAAATCTTAGTCCCCAGAGAACACTATTGGGAGGTGCTGTGGCCCTTCAAGAGTTAGGACCTAGGGGGAGGGCATTCTGTTATTGGAGCATGTCCCTAAAGGGATTTGAGGATCCCATCTTATTTCTTTCTCTGTATTTTCTGGCTTGTGCTCTATTTGCCCTGCCACGGTCTACTGCCACAACCTATGGATACACCCCTGTGCGTGCCAGAGACACAAAATAATTGGCTGCCTGTTCTTGGGCTAGAACCTTCAAAACCATGAGGCAAAACTAGATTTACTGCCTGAAGCATTTCATTATAGTGATGAAAAACTGACTAACACAAACAGTAATTAACCTTTGTACTACAGGTGACAAATACAGCCAAAGGCTAGGCACTACTACTGGGTCATCCCCAAGTGAGCTTCCACTGCCCACACAGGGAGCCTGACATATCTGGCAGAATTCCCCACTAACAATCATCCATTCCTAAACACTCCCCTCTCTCACCTAGTCAGACTTCCAGTTACTCTGACAGCTGGGAGAAAGCCCTGTTTAATTTGCCTTGAAACCCATATGCATTCAAAAGAAAACGTGTCCCACACAGCACCCAAAGACTTCTAAGAAAGAATGTTCAATAATCTCCTCAGAATCTTCCATCACCAGCACAAGGGTGGACTTTTGTCTAAACATCCTATTGTCTGCATGGCTCAAACAATGCCTTACTGTGTTCCCAGGCAATGTGAGAAAAAAGACAAGTTACTGGTCAAGTCCCCACGCTTAGACTGGGCTTAACTTGAAATACAAAATAATTTCTTGTAAATAAGAATCATTTAAAAAAATAAAAAATAAAAAAAAAGAATCATTTAGAACTATATCTCAGTGTAAGCCCAATACCATAAAATTACCTAAATATTTACTCTAAGTTCTTTTTAAAGTAGACCATTAAAACTTTCACCTCTCCTTCATGAACCAGGAAGGGAACACAGAGGCTCCGCCCCCTGCACACCAGTCTGTGCTTGCTTCCTTTCCCAGTGCAACTGCTCTGTGGCAGCAGGTGGATCTGTGCCAGGTAGGTAGTAGATCCTCATTGTAATCAGGGGTTATTTTTAGGCCAGTGGCTCCTCTGATTCCAGAGCTGCCCATAGATAATTCTGAGACGGTCTACAGAGAGAAACCCCCAGCTAACACAAGAATCTGCTATAGGCTCCAGGGGAGAACACCCCGAGGTCAGCCAGCTTGGATGACAGCCGTATCTAACCTCCCTCTGCCTCAGCCAGCCAGACCTGAGGCTGGGCCTCCATTTCAAATGCACAAACAGTGCCTAGAATTTCATCAAACACAGCTCAAAGAGTCATTGCTCTTGGACAGAGAGTCCATACCTATATGCCAGAAAGTTTAGACCTCGTCGATGTGATACTGTTGTTTTTGAGATGGCATGTCTACTATCAATGTTGACATTACAGATTTGTGTAATAGCCTTAGAAAGGGGTATTGAAAAAAACCAAAGTTCAAAGAAAATTCTTCAAAAAAGAAGAACAGACCAAGATGATGTGGTAAGTTATCCAACCACTGCATTATTTAAAACCACATACTTTTATCATTTGTAATTAGAAAAGGCCTTCTAGAAAACTAAGCCTGCTGCCATACCTCTACAGACAACAACCATAACAAGATTCAGAAGAACAAGTGAAAGAGCATCAGACCCAGACCACACACTTGCAACCTCCAGCACACAGGATGCTGAAGCAGAACTAAATCCCAGGCTGGCCTGGACTACACCAACCCCAAAATAACACACCAAAAAGGAACCCATACCATCAAACGACAACTAAATATCTTTGTTTTTCACTTTTTCTTTTTTTATGTATAGGTGTTTAGCCTACATGTGTATGTATGTACCATGTGTGTGCCTGGTGGCCTTGAAGGCCAGAAGAAATCATCAGATGCCCTGGACTACAATTACACACAGTTCAAACCTACATGTGGGTGTTGGGAATTCAACCCAGTACTCAAGAACAATCAGTGCTCTTAACTGCCAAGCCACCCTTCCAGCCTGAGGACTAAGTATTTTTAACTATAATTTCTTTGTTAATATATCCAAATATATGGAGAGGGTATATCTCACCGTGGGTCTTTCTTCCAAGAACAGTCTGTCATAGAGATGGTCTCCTCTTCATTCCTCATCTGGGTTTTATGAACTATATAGTAACATTTCCGAACCCGAAAGTCTATATCAAAATGTGTGCTGAGCACCATTACTGACCCTGGGATTTAGCCTTTGCTTCTGGGATTCTGGCACTGATGTCAGCACACCTCTACTCTCCCTGTTTGGTGTGCTGCATTGCCTCTGATGCTGGGGTTCTCTACAGACTGCTAACTCTGCGAGTATTCTAGAAGAACAAAGGAACCATGCCCTCAGGAAGCAAAACATCCAGCCAAGTCCACTCCCTCCTCAGTGCCTCATTAGTAGCTACTTTTTACATCTCTTAAATGGGAGCAGGAAGAGGGAATTAACTGCTATCTTAGAATTTGACCTTGAGAGACACAGAGGAATAGATGATATTATAATTTATGAAGCAAAAGTATTCAATATGGGGATATGCGAACAATTTGGAAATTTAGAATGTATTTTGTTGGCTTGACATATATTTCTGAGGGTTTAACTCAAAGCCTTTAGCACCATAAAAATGGCCTGACTTTAGCTCTTAGTTATGTGACAGCCTTTAATGGCACTTGACAAGTGGAAGTCAATGAAATTATAAAACTCAACAATTACTCTTAGCAATAAGTTCTCAACAGAAACAACTCAGGGGTCAGGGGGGTGCTGAAAGGCAGTCTCGGTTATGGCCACCAAGGCCAGGGCCACATCACCCCTAGTCTCACACATCTGTGGGACCTAGGGACATGAGAGGTCAGCTCAGAATTCAAAGACAGATGAGGCAGGCAGTAAGCATCCTCACTAAAGGATAGGAGAAAAATGAGCTACACACATACTAAGCCACTAGCTAGCTAGTATTCTAACCCCACTCACCCACCCACCACCACCTCCCTTTTGCCTTTAAGACAGGGTTTCTCCATGTATCACTGGCTATTCTGGAACTCACCATGTAGACCAGGCTAGCTTCAAACTCAGAGACTCCCCCGCCTCTGCCTCCTGTGTGCAGAGATTAAAGGTGTAGGCCACCATC
Organism: Uromys caudimaculatus; assembly: GCA_028551405.1. Classification (NCBI taxonomy): domain Eukaryota; kingdom Metazoa; phylum Chordata; class Mammalia; order Rodentia; family Muridae; genus Uromys; species Uromys caudimaculatus. The sequence continues at coordinate 29,688,469 of CM052719.1, forward strand.
ACCTGGCTCGCCCCTCCCCCTTTAATAAACAACCCACACACGTCTTTCTCCGAATGACTCTGATCCTGTAAAAAGATTTTACGTGAGACGTAAACTAACATTTCTCCTTTAGGACACTAATTTCCTAGCTCAGCTGTCAGAGGAGAGCTGTCAGGGAGAGCCATGTGGACTTGTTGAGAGGAAAACCCTTCACAGCTTGTTTGCTTCTTGTATGCAGCCCCAACTGGTCTGGATCTCAATGTGTTAGTCTTCTGGCTCAGCCTAAGTGCTGGGATTATATGTGTGTATCATTATGGTGTTCCCCACCACAATATAATATGTTTGAAATCCAAACCTAGTCAATTTCCCTAGAACTATTCTCTTAATAAAAGGGATTTCCAAAAGAGAAATCAATCTTGTGCCACTTTATCACACTAGAGAGCCTCCAATCCGGAAGCTGCACAATTGCGCTCAGAACAGCCCTGGAGAGACTAATGGTTTCTGGACTCACAAAGTTCCTTTATACCCCAATTCTGCCCGTTTCCTCATCCCTGTAATAGGGAGGCCTCTCCATACTGAAGTTTTTGTTCAGTCCAAAAAAAAAAAAAAAAAGTCTTGATTTTCTATGGGCTGTTTGACCAGGACTGGAGACACAGTGGCGAGTGAGACACCTTCAAGGAGCAAAAAACTCATTTCAGAGAGGAAAGCAAGAGAGTACAAGGAAATAGTTATAAACTGGAAGTGTGGCTGTGGCCAGCGCCCAGGCTGCCTCAGAGGACGTCCTGGCTGTCATGAGGAGAGGATAGTAGCAGAACAGCTAGCTCCCTAAGGATGGGGAAGCACAGTGAGCCCTTCCCAGCCTTTCTCACTTCATGTACTCATAAACTGGCCCCTTCTGAACACAGGACGAGCAACACATGAATACCAGCTTTTAAACCACCAAGGAGAGAGCATGTCAAACCAGACTCAACCACTGCAGCATTCTGAAGGGCATTTTGGCACAAAATGGAGTGTCCAACTGCAGATACAAAGTATTCATTTAGCTTGGTTCTATAAACACTGACTTAAGAGACCCTTAGCCTGTGGTGAATGCTCGTCAGTCATCCCGGTAAATACTTTTCTTCCAAATACCCTTGGCTCATAGATCTGCATTTGGAACCTCTGAGCTCAAGTAAAAAGGTAATAATAGAGAGCTATGGTGATAGTCTCCCACCCTCTAGAAACACACAGACAGAGTGGACGATACAAAGAGACCTGCCTTTGAGAATTTAGGGGAGGCATGTGCAAAGTAATTCCATGCAGGCCCAGAGCTCAGCAACAGCAATTTTGGGATCCCTTAGGAAGTCACCCACCTCATATGCACTGTTTTGTATCAGGATATATTTTTTTCATGAACAAAGTAAAAACAATTTTTTAAAGAGGATTCCTTCCTACTTCCGCTGACAAGGGTTGTGGATTGGGACTGAACTAGGATAAGAAGCTTTTGCATGTCAGACACACCAAGAAAAGGTTGTGTAAACACAGTGGCCAGCACACCAATGGACTGACACGTTGTCAATCCACTCACCAGCCCAAAGGCAGTCGCATGTGGGGCAGCTACCTCTTCCAAAGAGCTAAAGACATCCCCTGCTGATGGTCCCTTAGGCAGACTAGTCACATGACAGTCACTGTCCTCATTCCTCCTCCCATTTAAGGAATGTTAATCCAGACCTACAGAGGTACTAACTCGGAAGCCACAGGCAGGAAATTCAGTTCAAATGTGTGAAACTTTTTAAAGGGGTCTTCTTACTGCTTAGGATGGCCTTGAACTACTCCTGGGCTCAAATCATCCTCCTACCTGACCTTCCTGCGTAGCTAGGACTATGGGAATTAACAACTATGCCCATCTTAAAAGTAATTATCTCTTTCCACAATCCCTCCTACCTTAAACTCATCTAACATTTGGTGAGTCTGTGTCCATGGCCACAGACAGCAAAGCCATGGTGGGCAACTGTTATTACTCGTGGGGCTACCAAACTGACTGTGTGTCTGCATTATGCTCAGAAGTCAAAACGCTCTTGGTCTCATTTTCCTTACCTGTAAAACAGAATCAATCCACCTCAGCACTGTCCTGGGGCTAAAAGAAGTATTTAGAAACTTCCTGACCACTGGTAGCTACTACTGTAATTTTAACAACCTTGCATGACAAACTTACTAACCTCACAGTTCTGAGGACCAAAGGCAGACAACTTGTTTATCTGGCCAGCAAAAACTTTCCAGAGTAAAGGAAGTGTTTTAAGTCCGGATTACTGTGTTGGTTATACAAGTATGAATTTAACAAAACTGATAGCGATACACTTAAGTTAGTGGCGTTTCACTTCATGGTACTTAAAAAGCAATTGTTTTGGAGAGATATGGTCTTGCTATGTAGCCCAGGCTGGCTTTGAAGACAGCCTCTGGAGTGATGAGATTGTAGATCTCATGGCCACACCCATTTTATCTCATGGGATTTAATTTTATCTTAATTTTTTTCAAAGAGCATTCAACCAATAAGCATCAGTGCATTTTCTGGAATGTACCTACTACTTCATGTGGGGACCAACAGATTTCTCCTTATTTTTTCTCTTAGTTCTCATTCTCTGTAATCTACTTTCCAGCTAATCCTTCCTACCACAAGACACACTTGAAGAACTGCCACTATTCTTCCACTTATTCAGAATTCTGAGCTTTACAGATCCAGCCTGAATATTTCCACCTTGACCCTTCCCTGTAGCCAGAGCCTGAACCAAAGCAAATGAGAAACACCAGCCAATAGACTTTCCGAAATCTAAGGCAACAACATTCTGCAACAGCCTATTGGGTAACTATCCACATAAAACACCCTAAATACTCTGGGAGAAATACATCAACAAGTTTGAGTTCTTAGTCTTTGGGCTATCGTATCATGTTATAAACAATCTTCACAATTTCATCCAAACAGGCCTTTTTAAATGAAAATCAGAAAACATCTGCAGTGGTCAAAACACATCAAGTTTCAAAACAATACTGAGCCAATACAGACACAACTGTACTTACCAAAGTAAATAATTAAAACCGTGCTGTTCGTACCCAGTGCTTCTCGGGTATGGTCAAAGGCTACATAGCTGGGCTCGGAAATGACTCTTGTAAAAAACTGCTTGCTTTTTGTCAGTGATATTCACTTCATTAAAGAAATTAGCTATAGGCTCATTAAGGTCAACGAGAGGCCGGTTAGCAGGGCTTAAGGCTAAACTAAAATCTTTTCCTGATAGTGCTCAATGACCGTGAACGACTTCTCAGTCAGGAGCTTTGGGGCAGTTGTCATGGCTTTCCAAACTCCACTTGGCTAAAAGGAAATAATTTTCCATCTAAACCATGCCAAGACCAATTGAAACGTGTCATTTATGTACGTGTAGTTACGCAAGCCAGCACCTCGCCTTATACCTCCCAACCTTTATTAAACAGCAACTTCCTGTACCCTTTTCTTGAAAATGATTACCTGTCAGACTTCCCACTGACCATAAAACATTTTGAACAGAAAGGCAACGTAGGCACACAGTGAACTCACGGTGCAGCCAAAGTTAGAGTCGCTCTTGATAAAGAGCCTACTTTGAAAGTCCTAACCTGTACTTAGCGGGAACTTAGAGACTCAGTCACCTTTATGGCCAGAAGACATGCCTGAGGCTCAGACGTAACTGGGGCTATTGGGGTGCTAGCCTCTTCCAGCTGGCACCAGGCCTCACCTCCTGGTTAAATTTTCACCCAGGATTACCTCCTTGTCCCAGCTGTCCCCTATCTCTGCACAGCTCAAAAATAAAAGGATTCAGGGGTTTCATAGAAAAACCTATCCAGGAAAGTCTACCTATTAGCCTTTAGTTAACAACCAAGATGTTGGCACGCTAGTCTGCAAAATGGGAGACAATTAAGTGATTCAGATGACCATTCTTATGGGATTGTAGTATGACTTTTTGAAAAAGCAGTCTGAAAACTATACAAAAATCTTATAGACATGGAATCTATACCCAAGCACACGCAAGGCTGAAACAGAAGGATCCCTGAGCTCCAGATCACCCCAGTCTACATAGCAGAGCCCTGTCCCAAACACTGGAGGAGACAGAAAAGGAAGAGGGAAGCAGGCAAATTTGTTGTTGTGTTATTTTGTTTCAAGACAGGGTCTCACTAAGTAGCTCCAGCTGACCTGGAACTCATTATGTAGACCAGGCTAGCCTCAAACACACAGAGATCTGGCTGCCTCTGCTTCCTGAGTGCTAGGGAAAATTTTTTAAAGGAATGTAATATAGTCATGAGCTGTAACTGTCAGTGTTGTGCCAGGAAGCATTTATGAACCCCAGAAGATCACCACAGTGCCATTTCCCATGGAATAGCACTAGAGTCTCTTTGTTACAAGCTCAGGCTCGGGCTCTCCTCCAACCCAATCCTGACACAGCAGGACAGGAAGGGAAGGCAGAGCAGCCTCGAACCCTCAGCAGGACAAGGGTTTATAGGAAATGGAAGTAAGGGGAGGGGGGTCCAGCCTGGCAAGTATCTAACTGAATGTCTATTGTAAGCGGACAGGTAGGTGCTCTGAAGCAAGACCATAGACAATCAATCACAAGTGGTCTGAAAGAAGATCTGAAACCACCAGATTAATCTTTGATTAACTGTTACTAGGACATAGCTAGGGAGTAACTCTGGCAGAGGACAAGCCATGGGGTTCTTCCTGGTACTTTGGGTGCAGCTTGAGTTTTGCTGTGGGTCAAGTTCTCAGGCTTTTTTTTTTTTTTTTTTTTTAAGATGGAGACCGGTCCCAAGATGGAGTAGGTTTGGTTTCTTATTTCCCTCTTTCTCTGATAACTAGAAGGTCCAATCATGGAACTTCCTGAAGTCGATCTAATCTCACGAAAACAGTAACAGGGCTAAATCTTTATGACTCAGTTAACTCAGGCCTGGATGTATTGGTGACAGGAAAGGACTGGACCATCATAGTTTACAGGGTATCAGGGTTGTCACTGTCCAGTCTTTGTGGTGTCCCTGGGGCTTGGGTAGGGGCTCCATCAGTGGGAGACAAGGGGGAGTCCTGAGGTTGAGTTTCGTCCTGCTGGTCTGGGTCATCTTCAACTGCAACGAGTCTACTATAGTCCATGTTGTAATCCCATCAGCCTCCAGAGCTATGGGAGGGACCTTTCTAAAGAGGCTCTAATGACTCCTGGCTGGAGGGGGTCCTGTTCTATAGAGAATATGAAGTTTAGGCCAAACCTGTTTACGAGCCCACCTTTGAAATTGTCTAGCAATTGGCGATCCTCAAGCCCAGTGATGAGCTCTGCCTGTATGTTAAGAACAATGTGGGGAGGTATACCAAACATGATTTCAAAAGGGGTGAGCCCTGTCGGTAAGGGGAGTTTCATACCAGGTAGAAAGCAAAGGGAAAGAGAGTTACTCAGTCATTGCCACTCTCCCAGGTTAATTTAGTTAAGGTCTCTTTTAGGGTTTTGTTTATTCTCTCTACCTGTCCTGAACTCTGGGGTCTATATGCACAATAAAGTTTCTAATCAATTCCCAGAATATTGGCTAGTCTGACTTATCTGGGACACAAAAACTGGTCCATTGTCTGACCCTATCATCTGAGGAAACCCAAACCTTGGCAGTTATGTCCTCTAAGAGCTTCTTTGTCACCGTGGATGTAGTTTTATGTTTAGTGGGGAAAACCTGAGTCCAACCTGAAAAGGTATCTATAAATCAGATTATATTTATATCTAAATTTTTCTGGTTTTTCCCTCTGTGAAGTCTGTCTCTCAGTAGACTGGACTTTGTGCCTCTAAACCTGTTACTGGGGTTTTTCTCATTAGTCACCAAATTAGTTAATTGGCAGGCTTTATAGTTCTTGACAATCTCAGCTATCTTTGAGTTGACCTCTCTAATCCTGATATTAGCAAATCTTGTATTCTCCAGGGCCCATATAGGAGAGTAGTGAATCTTCTGAAGTATTGTAGTCCCATTTCCTCTGGCACAATGGGATTGTAATCTGCTATTCTCTACCATCTGTCATAATTTATACCGCAGATTATGTCATCTTTTGAATATTTAAGGTGGTCAGAGAGTATAGGATCCCCAGATCCAGGGAAATCAGGGGAAAAAGAGGTCCGATTTCTAGGCTAGTGTGATGAGCTGCTTGACCTGTCCTATTGTTGCCCTCTGAAACTGGGTCCTTTCTTTCCTGGTGTTCCAGTGATGGCCAGCTTCTTAGGACCCCAGAGAGCCCTTAGTGGGGAGAGGATTTTCTATTTTTGATAGTCTTTCCTTCTGCTGTCAGAAGACCTCTCTCCCTACAAATAGCCCCATGGACAACTTAAACACTGAACTTTCTGTTTTACATTCTGTGCTTAAAGAATAGAAAAACAGTTAAAAATGAGTTAACTTACAATGTCTAAACTTTCACATATCCACATAATCATGTAACTTTGATCTCACGTAATTGTCAATATATTGAATGTGCTAGCGCCAATAATTCTTTACTGGGAATAGCAGTCTTGTATTGGAAAGAAGGACAAATGGACAAATGCCACCTTAACTTGCTGAAAGACAAAACAGTTATCCAAAGAGTTCCGGTCCCCAATTTCCTTATATATAAAATAGTTCTCATGACTGGCTATGCCCAACACACAGGGCTGATGTGCTAGCTAAATAGAAATGTTCTTAACGTGCTTTGGGCACAGGTGTTTTCCAAGAACACGGATGGAAGGCACGTATCCCAAAAACGTTCACTGTAGTATATGTGTGCATAAATAGTGGCATTTGCAATTGAAAGTCTCTAATAGGAACATTTTGGACTAAAAGGTTAAATATGAGATGGGTCTTCAGTACTTTAAAGTCAACACATCATGAGTTCAAGGTGATGACCCAATTTTAAGTACTTTTAGGATGTACAGGTAGCAAATGAACAACATGGTTTACGGACTGTATGAAAGAAGGAAGTACCTGCTTTGATTGAAAAGATTCAGCTCAAACGTAAGAAAACACCAGGAGTTCACCAAGCTCAACACTCAAAAGGAAACCAAGAGGTGATAAAACTGGAGTCCAAGAATAGCTAGAATCAAATATTCCTGTATAAACCAATTTTTTTCCAGAAAGGCAGAAAGGTATTAGGTTCTTGTGCTTGGGGTTTAATTCCCCACAAATGCACCAGCAGATCCAGGCAACACCTTCACCAAAGCTTAGTCAGGGTAATTCCACATCCACCTATGAGTCAGCAGATTTAAGACAGACGAAGGGAGGTTTAATAGCACCTATTGATCACACTTTAAATACCTGGTACTACAGTAGACATGTTCTATCCTTCAGATCCTGACTGGCAACTAGGGGGGAAGGGGAAAGAGATAACTTACTAAATCAGCCCAGTAACTCAGAGGATGGGAGCCATGCACTCAGCTTTGTCTGACCAGTCAGTGTATGTTTCCTATTATATGTGCCTGGTCCAAGCGTTCTGGTTCCCATAACATTTTTACCAACTCTATAACAAAACGTCTCTTCAAGGTTTTATAGCTGATGTCGAGATGGCAAAACCTAGCTAACAGCTGAAATAACTTGTCTCATTATTGCTAATTCATAAAGAACAGGAAGAAAAGCAACTTTTGCCACTAAAGAGTGGCTAAGAAACTACATCATTCAAGATTAAAAAAAGCAAAACAAAACAAAACCAGTTGTACTAACCTGGAGGGGATGGCATATTCTGTAAACCCAGAAGTTGGAAAGCTGAGACAGGAGATAAAAAGTTTCAGTTCATTCGTTTGAGGTTGGCCTGGACTACCCAAGATCCGGCCTCAAAACAAAGGCTAAGTGAAAAATGATTTTCTCTCAATTAAAAATCTACAATGTTAAACCAGGTGTGGTGGCACAAATCTAATCCTGGCACTTGGGAGGCAGAGGCAGTTGGATCTCTCTGAGTTCAAGGCTAGCCTGGACTGAGAGTAAATTAAAAAAAAAAAAAAAGAAAAAAAACAAAACAAAAACAAAAAACCCAAAAACAAACAGAACAACAACAACAACAAAAACTTCCCCCACCCCTGAAAAAAAAAGCCAAAAAACTATAATGTTATGAGATTTAAAACACAATGAAGCTTGATCGTTCGTTCATTCGTTCTTTATTTTTTATTTTTTTTTGTTTTTGGTTTTGGTTTGATTTGGTTTTTGAGACAGGGTTTCTCTGTGTAGCCTTGGCTCTCCTAGAACTCTCTCTGTAGACCAGGCTGGCCTTGAACTCACAGCGATCCATCGGGCTCTGCCTCCTGAATGATGGGATTAAAGGCGTGCACCACCACTGCCCGGCTCTCATAATGTATTTTTAACTATCATATCTTTAATATAAAATCGCCTAATTTTTTAAAAATATTAATTAATATAAGGTTCTTTCCTGCCTCCGTTCTCATTGGCTGGATCTTTATATTCACAACAGAATTTTAAAACTCAGTAAACCCTACTCCACAGTTATAGCATGATCTTCATCGGGCAACACCAAAAGACAACAGAGATATTTCTTAAACATGAAAAGTTAAAAAGAGTTTTAAATCAAGTTATGAAAGACCCTAATGAGCTACAGAATGTTCCATAGGAATGAAAAAACTACATGTGAGTCTTAGCGAATCTTAAGTGTCATGAGGGAGAACATTCTCAGCCTGCAAAGTCATTGCATTCCTCTGCAAGTTGTAAATACCTAGCTCTCTAAAGAGAAAAACAGCCCAAATCTCTAGTCAAGAGAAATGGTCAACTTGTGACTGTCTGCACACATGGAGACAATAAATTATCACAGGTGGAATTCATTCTGTAAAGTATTTGCACGTGGGTGTGTCAGATGTTCCCAGAGTCGCTCCTCATAACTTTAATAGGAATCTCTTCATCTTCCAGCTCTCCTAATGCATCCTTCTCCAAAACCCAGCACAGGCTGAGCTGCCTTCCCTCTTTGCCTGGTGAATAACACTGAATGAGGGAGAGGGAGAGCCAGAGAAGTAAATGAAGAAAGTGGAGAAAAATACCAAGGAAATAAACATCTGACTTAAAGGCTTCTAGCATCTGGAACTGAGGAAAGCACCCGCAAATTCCCACACCAACTAGAAGACATCCGCATCAGCGGCCACAGAGTACAAATGCACCCAGCACCAGCACCGTAAGCTTTCAACTCTATTGTCAAAACACTTACAAAAGGTAATGTAGAACACGACTGGGAGAAGAAAGGGAAGCCACAGTACCCAGTAAATGTCTAACGAGGAAAACTGTACTGGTGACTAAGGACTTTTTTTTTTTTTTTTAAAAGAACTATGTGTGCTGCAGATGGTGGCACGTGACTTTAATCCCAGCAGTGGAGAGGCAGAATCAGGAGATTCTCTGTGAGATCAAGGTCAGACTTGGTCTCCATAGCAAGTTCCAGGCCAGTCAAGTTGACACAGTGATACTCTTGTCTCAAAAAATAAATAAGAGAAAAGAAATGAAGAACTATTTTCAGGGGGGGTGGGGGGGTCTTGGGATTGAACCCAGGATCTCAAGCCTACTAGGCAACTGCTCTACCACTGAGCCATAAATAACCTCACCTCACCTTTATCTTTTTACTTCGAGGCAGGAGTGAGCAGACTATGCTCACTGGCTTGCATAGTCTGGCCTTGAATTTATAATCCTCATGTCTCAGGCTCCTACGTAACTGGCTGACTAAGCAAAGATTCTTTAGATACCAAATTTCTTACCAAACCTTGGTTGAGACAACATAGTTTCCAGCATAGTGGAGACTATAATAAATTACATGTTAACAATTTATGAGAACGAGAGTATTTCTAGCAACATAAATACTAACACTCTCTGAGAACTGAAGCCAAATCTTTTCTGAATCTCTGTCCCTCTACTTTGCAATGTTCTGGCCACAGGGTGAGTTCCAAAAAGGACTTGAAACCAATCAAAACTCAATACATTTTAACAGCAGGGATTTTCTTCGTGTCTTTTTCTCTAGAATACAGCCTAGAAGGACAATTACAATTGCGTGTATAAGTGGTTTGGTTCTACACGTGGACTCTAGACTGAGCATCTAATGAAAGCAAGTTCGTTTTTCATAGTCAAGAGATCCTGAGAGACTCAGCCCTTTCTAACTCATCCTTTTTTCATGTCTCCAAACTTTGTACTCAACAGCAAGCTGAGCCTTCTGCAATCCTGAGTTCAAATCTATATAGGATTAATTTAGAGGCGGTAGGCAAACAAATTTCAACTATGTAACATGCCTAAGAATAAGATGATGTCAACGTAGGAGTCTACTATATAATAAAAGGTGAGACATATATCGTACAAATTTAGCTAGTATTTCTAGTAAATACAACTAAATCAGCTTGACAGAGAAGCAGGGAAGGCGGTGGGTCCACGTTTGAATGACATCTCTTAGATTACTTAGGTCTATACTGGTTACTATTTTTATTCCATGAAGCTAGCTGAGTTATGTTTTAAATAGACACAGGGTATCCATGTAATATCATTAATCATTAACAATCATCAAAATATTTACAAGGGACCAGAGCAATGGCTCAGGGATTAAGAGTACTAGTCAAAAAATAAAATAAAATAAAATAAAATAAAATAAAATAAAATAAAATAAAATAAAATAGCATTAGCCATTCTTCCAAAGGACCAGGGTTTGATTCCCAGCACCCATATGGTATCTTACAACCATCTGTAACTCCAGTCTCTGGGGATCTGATACCATCCTTTGGCCTCTGTGCAAATTCAGGCAAACACTCACATTCATAAGATAAAAATAATTAAAATCTCAATTTTTTATTGTATAAACAAAATGAAAATTAATTCCTTGTGTAACAGCAAATACTGTTTAATATCTCCTATGAACTGCTTATCTGAAATAAAGTAAAGAAATGTTTATTTTTCTTCCAAATCGGTGTATGTGTAAGTAACACCCAAGTTAAATATTACCAAGTTAGCAACGTATAAAAGGAATAGAAGATAAGCTAACTCCCACCAGTCCAGACTTAGCAATCACTGATAGACATTTTTGAGCTACATAGTTATTTACAAAAGAATGTGTCTTTACCCTTAGTCCTCTTACTTCCTCTCCTTGTTATTCGAAGTATAGGTACTCCCTAGGGGAGAAAAAAGTCTTTCTCAAGGTCATCATAGTACACAAAATTTCCTGACATGCTTTCCCGGTAGGTAAGGTAACTGTGATTAATCTGCTCTCAGACTAATGTGTCGAGCATAAGTTCAGTATCAAGTTTAAGACACAATTTCTTTTCAAGGAACAAATCGGTATTAAAAGCACACTAAAGTATACAGTGGCCTAGAAATCTTTTCCAAAGCAGCTCACTGAGGCTCAACAGCCTGCCCTATCTCTCAGCCCTACTCCCCAACATGAACTCAGAGAAGTCCCCACAGACTCCTTTCTCCTTTCCAGTTAGTACACACACACACACACACACACACACACACACACACACACACACACACGTGCATGCACATTTAAGCAAGCATTGGTATCTTAAGAGAAACTTAAAATGACTTTAAGATTATATTTAGTTTCACAACCTCAAAACAAAATCATTTCTAAGTTAATCCTAGGTAAACTGACTGGCCTTAATAAACAAAAAGACTGTGGTGTTAAAGATTCGTATGTATGTTTATACTTCTGGTGTCTGGAGGGTATTAGGTAAACCACCTTTACACTCTCCATCTAGAGCAAATTAGCTCACTGTATAGGAAAAGAAATGTTGCTGTATGTTTCTATAAAGTAAAGATAAAATCCCAAATATGCCATCCCAAAATGCACACTTTTTTTTTTCTTTATCTTGGGCCAAGTGAACAAGCTAAGGAGATACTTTGTGCCAACATGAGGGAAATGCCCAAAAAAAGAAGCTGATTTCAATAAACACTGAAGTCATTTCAGAAACAATAACTGCCATCAAGACAATCTTTTATGAAACTTGGCTTAGGAACAAACATTTCGAAGAAGAAAGTCACATTCAATCCCTGATTATACTGAACCATTCTAAGCAAAGGATAGAGACTGCACCCCAAGTCTGCATGCTTGTCAAAGCAGGCTTTTAAAAAACAAGACTTCAGGCTACTTGAGCCGTTTCTTGGAGCCTCTCTTACCTTCAGAGGATGACACTAGTGCTTGCTTGCTCTCTCTGTATGTCTATATGTTGTCTGTCTGTCTGTCGAGTGCCGTCTCCTCTTACTGGAGACATCTTTGGATGCCCAAACATAAACCCTGAACAGCCATTCTTAATTCTCAGCTTGGTGGCTCACCTCTAAGGCCTAAAGACAGTATGCAAGAAGGGGGCTGATGATAAACTTGCTCAAGGTCTTCAGAGACCCAGAGTAGACTCAGGATTCCACAGTAGAGCTATCTGAAGCTTTCAAAGGCTTTTTGACCCCTTCAAAAAATAATTTAATCTATTAATAGTGTTAGAAATTAATTTGGGGCCAGGCAGTGGTGGCGCACGCCTTTAATCCCAGCGCTTGGAAGGCAGAGGCAGGCGGATTTCTGAGTTCGAGGCCAGCCTGGTCTACAGAGTGAGTTCCAGGACAGCCAGGGCTACACAGAGAAACCCTGTCTCGAAAAATCAAAAAAACCCAAAAAACAAGAAAACACTTGTATCAGCAATTCAGTATAAAACTAAACTACAATAATGAATATTTTTAAAAAATCCTGGGGGTGCTGGAGAGATGGCTCAGTGTTAAGAGCGCCAGCTGCTCTTCTTAAGGTTGTGAGTTCAAATCCCAGAAACTACATGATGGCTCACAACCATCCTCAATGAGATCTGATGCCCTCTTCTGGGGTGTCTGAAGACAGCTACAGGGAGTGAGTGGGGCAGAAGTGAGAAAAAAAAGTGCCTGAAGACAGCTACAGTGTACTTACATAAAATAATAAATAAATTAAAAAAAAAAACAAACAAAACAACAACTACACAGTACAAAAGAAAAAATCTGGGCCAGGTACTGGTGGCACACACCTTTGATCCCAACACAGAGGCAGAGTCTTGAGGATCTCTGTGAGATGGAGGCCTGACTGGTCTACAGAGCAAGGGCTACACAGAGAAGCCTTGTCTCAAAAAATGGGGAAAAAAACATAGCAAAAATTGCAAATGGACTATAAGAGACATAGAGTTCATAATCCCCAGAGCCACAAATTCCAAAGACTTTCAGTCGCAGGGATTTAAATTTTTCTCAGATTTTGTTTTGATTGTATAGCACCTAAATGTCTTGGTTAAGTACAAGATTTCAGCTTTGTTAATAAATTCACCTGGACAAGAGACAAGAACACCCAAAGAGTAAGATTTGCTGGCCATCTGAAACTCTAACCATTTGAGCTGTTACAGAGAAATCTTTAAAGATATGTTCTCTGAATTGTCCATGAAAATGGTCCATCATATGTGAAGTTTGTAGAGCTCTGTAGACTTTGACAATTCATTCTTTGAGATAGAGACTCATGTAACCCCAGCCAGGCATACTTTCTTATTTTGTAGCCAACACTGGTCTTGATCTTACTACATCTACCTCCCCCATGCGACAACTGCAGGCATGCATCATGAGACCTGGCCGAGGTCATGTTCTAACCAAACACGCATGATCCATAGCGACACAGCTATGGGATAATAAGGAGAATGCTGTCTCTTTCCAAGCCAATTGCATTACAGATACTTGATTTTGGATCGTACACACAATATCACCTCTTTGGATACCATAAAAATGCCAGGTGAGGGGCTAGAGAGAGGACTCAGTGGTTAACAGTGATTCTTACAGAGAACCTTGACTTAGCTCCCAATAACGACGTGCTGGCTCACAACCATCTGTAACTCCAATTCCAGGGGATGTGACACCCTGTTCTGACCTCCATGAACATCAGTCATGCCTATGGCACACATACATACATTCAGGCTAAACATTCATAACATAAATTCCAAACAATTTGATGCCAGTTGAAAATTTTCTTCAAACACATCTCTAAATTTTGAATTGTTGGCTCTATTGGTAGCACAGCACACATTACAATACTAATCAATGAATTGAAAAGCTCACAGACTACACAGCCATACTGATAAGAGAGTCAACAAATTAAAAAGGTTTTCCCCGGAATACTAGGAAGCACACACAGATCTTTGTAGGCTGTTACCACTAAAAGATCCATACATGTAATCATCTGATAGAAGGTTACAGCACTGCAAATACCTAGATTCAGATTGTTTTAATCATTTTCTCAACTTTAGGGTAGGGCAAGGCAAGTCATGATAAGCTTAGGGATACATTCTATGGATGTGTTCAATTCAAGTTCTAGAGAAATTGCAGGGCTTCTGGGACAGAATATATACACACATACATGCGCTAAAGTAGATGGTTTCAAGATTCCTCAGCTCCCAAAGAACCAGGAAAATTCTCACCCAATATTTACATACAGTCTCTCTAAATGTTCTGATCTGCTTGAGTGCAGGTGCTTACAACAGGCCCAAAGAGAGCATTTGTTCCCAGGGGAGCTGGAGTTATAGGCAGTTGCGAGCTTCCTGATGTGGGTGCTGAAAACTAAACCCAGATCTTCTGGAAGAAGCAGACTGTGCCATTTCTCCAGCCCTAAGAGCATCCTAATGACATACACCACTCTTGACAATTTGTCATTAACATGTGCAAAAAACAAAAAAAATTACACAAGAGCAGCTACTGCACAACACAGAAGTTGAAGTCATAGATGTAAAAAGGATCTAACTCAGAATTCCAGGAGAAGTGACAGCCATATGTGGTTCTTAAACTATGATTCATAACTACTAAAAGTCCATTTTGGGAAAAACCAACATATTTGACAACACTGAAGTATACTTCTGGAAGTCCATACATCTATAAATGTGTTTATAGGGCAAACACCAATTGAGGAAAATATTTGCAATACCAATAGATATATGCCAGTGGCCAGAAGGAGGTTTTTATAAGTAGAAAAATCCCAATATTCCAAGAGGAAAATGTGATGCTACACTGAAATAAAAAGAAAACTATCAGCCGGGCAGTGGTGGCGCACGCCTTTAATCCCAGCACTCGGGAGGCAGAGGCAGGCGGATTTCTGAGTTCAAGG
This sequence comes from Uromys caudimaculatus, assembly GCA_028551405.1. Lineage (NCBI taxonomy): Eukaryota > Metazoa > Chordata > Mammalia > Rodentia > Muridae > Uromys > Uromys caudimaculatus. Next base: position 29,703,542 of record CM052719.1, read on the forward strand.
CCAGCCTGGTCTACAGAGTGAGTTCCAGGACAGCCAGGGCTACACAGAGAAACCCTGTCTCGAAAAAAACAAAAGAAAGCAAGAAGAAAGCAAGAAAGCAAGAAAGCAAGAAAGCAAGAAAGCAAGAAAGCAAGAAAGCAAGAAAGAAAGAAAGAAAGAAAAACTATCCCGACACAGTAGCACATGCCTTTAGCCCCAGCATTTGCGAGGCAGAGGCAAGCAGGTCTCTGAGTTCAAGGCCAGTCTGGTTTATAGGACAAGTTCAAAGACAGCCAAGGCTACACAGAGAAACCCTGTCTCACAAAGAAAAGAAAACAAGATGTTGGAAGCATAGGTAGAGAACTTGATAACATTTGCAATCACAGAAATGGAAAGTTAAATACCAAGATTGCACTGTTCACCAATAAAGCAGACAAGGATACTTCCTTTTAAGGGTGGAGTAACTACCTGTGCTAAAAAGAAGATAACACAAGAGCCCAGGTCTGGTCTGCTTAGTTTGACTAAAGAGTTTTGGAAACCAAAGTTCAATATTTTTAAAAGAAACTTTTGCATCACTACTTGTGATTTCCAACGACTTTATCCTAAGGAAACATACCTTGCAGACAAAATTTTAAAAGAGATAAACGTTGCAATAGCATATCTAATTATAGTAACTGCAAATGAAAAAAGTTCAGCTTGTAAAACAAGGTTAAAAATCACCACATCTATAGAATATAATCTGTACCACTAAATTAAGATTTTGAAGGCTTTATACAATGGGGGGGGATTTTCATAATATTTTACAAAGAAAAAAAAATAGATGGTGGAATTGACTCTTACTTTTCTGAAGGTACCAAACTCTATACATAAGCTATTCATTCCGGTTGAAGTTGGAGCTCTCAGGGTTACTAAGCGACATGCTTCTTAAAAGCTTAATTCTTGTAACTCAAGTTTAGTTTCCAAAAATTCTACATGAAATTTATCCAGAATTTCACAATCCTAGTTAAACACTACAAAAATTATCCTTGAATTCCTAGCAGTTAATTAAAAGGTACAGACCTCTTCCAAACACATTTTTTATTCCCACATAAATCTAGTTTTAAAAGGAACAGGTGGGGGTTGAGGCAGCCATCAGTGACAATTCAGGTGTTTGGTATATACAAAACTTTTGGCTCCATCCATAGCACAAGGGGTGGGGGGGGGGGGGAGGCAGTGGGGAAGGGTACAGGTGGAGATCAATGCAACATTTAAAAAGTATTTCAAACTAAATTCTATGCTTTTTGTTTGTTTGTTTGTTTTGTTTTTTGACTTTTTTTTTTGGTTTTTCTTTTTCTTTCTCTCTCTCTTTTTTTTTTTTTTTTTTTTTTTTTTTTTTTTTTTTTTT
>CM052719.1:29705404-29721600 GCA_028551405.1 Uromys caudimaculatus
CTGTTTGTAGTACCTTTAGACAGCACTCACTGTCTCCCTTCTGTTGTGATTGGGGTGGCTGGGGCAGTCACCAAGACCTCAGCTTTGGTCTTACAAAGGAAAAACCATCAGTCATCTTAAGGAATCACTGACTTCGTTATCAGAAGTAATACTATAGAATTGGAGGAGATAAGACTTAACTTTTCCTCCAGCAAGGAGGTCTATGTGCTACCTTAGCTGAAGAATGTTGCTTTTATATATTCTGGGGTTGTTAAAGATTCAATTACCAAGATGAGAGTAAGTAGGGTTAGCCAAATAGAAGAGAGAGAGAGGAAACAGAGTCAGGGCTGGTTCAAGTCTTAGTTTAAGATTTTAGTTAACAGCTCTCATATTTACCTTTTTAAGACCTTAATTGTTCTCCTATTGTTGACTTTTGGCCCCTATATTTTAAACCGCTTGCCAGGATATAACAAATGATGGATATGCAGTCAACCAGTCTAAAGGTTTCTATATTATGGTTCAGCTTGTTCCCCAAGTCTATTATTATCCTGAAGAAGATGTTATTAATGATTATGATTTTTACCCCTCCAGATATAAGTGAGAACCTGTGTCACTAATCCTGGCTACGATGTTAGGTTTGGAAATCATGACAGGAGTAGGGACAGGGACGGCAGCTCTAATCACAGGACCCCAAAAATTAGAAAGAGGACTAGGAAATTTACAGGCTGCTATTACTGAAGATCTACAAGCCCTAGAGAAGTCTGTGAGCAATTTAGAAGAATTTTTAATTTCCTTGTCAGAAGTAGTATTGCAGAATAGAAGAGGATTAGATTTATTGTTCCTGAAAGAAGGAGGACTTTGTGCAGCCTTAAAGGAAGAATGCTGCTTCTATGTAGATCACTCCGGCGCAATCAGGGATTCTATGAATAAACTCAGAGAAAGGCTAGATAAACGCCGGAGAGAACTAGAAGCGAGTCAGGGATGGTTCGAAGGATGATTTAATAAGTCCCCTTGATTATCACACTCCTTTCAGCCCTGGCAGGACCAATAATAATATTACTTCTTATATTTATATTAGGACCCTGTTTTTTTAATCGCTTATTAATTTTTATTAGAGAAAGAATAAGTGCGGTTCAAATATTTATGATAAAACATCAGTATAATCAATTGTCAAAAGATGATGAAGATCCTGGATTCTAGTTCTAAGATTAGAACTATTTAGTAGGAGAAGTGGAGAATGAAGAGTTAAAATAAAAATGCAGGCAAGACTAGCCCAAACACTCCCGCTTTCCCCCTCCCCTCCTCTCAGCCCAGACTAGCCCAGACACTCCCGCCTTCCCCCTCCCCTAACTCAGGGGCAGCTTGACCAAGGATATTCTGTTTTCCCTGCCATAAGATAAAAACAAACCACAAGGACATTTATGTAACTAAAACCCTGTATGCATGGAAAATTCCATTTGCTCTTTTCTATAAATACTTTTAATTTTAGCTGATAGGGGTCGACTCCTCTGGTCTCTGTATAGACTATGAGTCGGCCCTAGTGCACTAGAACAGGCCCGAATAAACCTCTTGTATTTACATCAAGAACGGTCTCTCGCGCGTTACTGGGGGGTTTGCCATCCCGAGACTTGAGGGAGAGTCTCCCCTCTTCGGGGGGGACCTTTCACTACTACAGATACTGTGTGACCAACCAGTAATGGTTTTGTTGTCATGCTTTCTCTGCCATGATGGAATGTATCCCCTCAAACTGTAGACCAAAATAAACCCCTTCTTCCTTAAATTGTTTCTAGACAGGTATTTTCCTCAGCGATGAAAAGTACTCCCTACAAATGGGGAAGTTTTATTTCTGTAAGGTTGGCATGTCTTTGACATCTACTTTTGATTATAGTCAGATAAATTTCTCAATTTTTATTTGCTCATCTATTCCCATTTCTTTCATCAGGAAACATGAAGGGCAACTGTGTCTCAAAACACTGATAGTCAATGGGAAGATAAAATGCGTCGACTGGGGTTAGAGAGATGCTTCAGACGTTAAAAGTTCTGGCTGCTCTCGGGTACAATAACCAGCACCAATGCGGCAGCTCACAACTATCTGTAACTCCAGTTCCAGGGAATCTGACTCTCTCTTCTGGTCTCCATGAGCAGCAAACATGCAAACAGTACACAGGCATACACATACAGGCAAAACATCCATACATATAGGATAGTAATAAACATCTTTAAATACATTGAATATCCCTGCACAGCGACAAGTTCCTTGATCAAGTTAGACTTGATAGTCATAAGCAGAGAAATTAAAACACATAATTGTAGTGCAGTCACAGAGAAGACTGAACAAAGAACTTTAGATAGTCTTCTCTTTGTTTCTAACCATTTACTCTTACAGAATCCATTCATATGTACAGGAAATCAAAGGGACATTATTCTCTGGGGAATAGCAATGTGGGCAGTGGTGTTTATACTGTGCTCAGAGTTCAGTATCATTTCATTTCTAGGACATACATTTTGGCTTAATCAAAAGGAAAAATGTCAAACCCTTAAATAGACATACTTAAAACCTACTTTTTATTTTCTTTAAAATGAAGGTTTTTTCTTTTCCCATCCTTTCATCTATTAATTTAGTTTTCAGAGGGGAGAACCAGGCATGGTAGCACACATCTGTGCTCCAAGCTACTCAGGAAGTTGAGGTAGAAGGACTGCTTTCACTCACTCAGAAGTTTGAGCCTAGACTAGACAACACAGAAAGACGGAGTTCAAAATAATCAGAATGGAAGACTACATACATGTAAGGAAGAAAAACATAAATAAAAATAAAGTTTAAATATAAACATTCTCAATTATAATCTGTCATTTATAGGTGAATATTTAAAAATATGTTGTCCTGATTTCTTATTAAGATACAGGAATTATCAGATACTTACTATTCATCTCATATACTCTATGGCACATACTAGAGAGATTAGGGTAAAATATAAAAGCAGACATTTTAAATTGATGAAGTGAGTCGTGTTGCTTATCACTGGAACAGGCATAGCTTTCTAGCAAGATGTGAAGTCACCTGAGGGTGGTGGAGGCAAACCGGAAATCCCAGCTGTCTTAGTTAGGGTTTCATTGCTCTGAAGAGACACCGTGACCAAGCCAACTCTTATTAAGGAAAACATTTAATGGGGGCTGGTTTACAGTTTCAGAGATTCAGTCCATTATCATCATGGTGGGAAGCATGGCAGTGGGCAGGCAGACATGGTGCTAGAGAAGGAGCTGAGAGTTCTACATGTCAATCCAAAGGCAGCCAGGAGGAGGGTCTCTTCTGCACTGGGCAGAGCTTCAGCACTACAAGATCTCCAAGCCCGTCCCTACAGCGCCACACTTCCTCTAACAAGGCCACGCCTCCTAATAGTGTCTCTTCTTTTGGGCCAAGCATATTCAAACCACCACACTAGCACTTGAGGAAGCTGAGGCAGAAAGACAGTTAAGTACCAGGCCAGCCTGAGCTATATAGTGAGATCCTAAGTTGAAAACAAAAAACAAAACGGAACAAAGAAAAAGCCCAAAGTCACTGAATGTTTTGTATCGTCATGACATATGAATGTGTAACACAAATGGTTGAAACACTTAAGAATAACAGATTCTGACCTGCATAATGCCTCTTGCCTCCAAGGTCAATGAAACTGTACTCCTGTTCTTTATCCAGGAACTGGACTTCCTTCTCATGCAAGAGCTGTGCAATCGTGGCCTGCTGTTGTTTGACCCGGGTCTCAAGCTGGTGCACCTGAGCCCTGAGCCTCACCTGCTCCTGCAAACAGTTCTCATTCTCCAGGGCCTGCAAGGCAACGTGCATCTTATGTTCTTGGAATAGAAATGTTGCTAATAATCTAGATAACCCTCGATGCAATTTTGTCTCCCACTCCTATTTCAGAATGCTATTTCAACTAGGGAGCCTTATTATTTTTCCAAGAACTTTGAATAAGTTAGTGCTTTGTCTTTTGGGACTTGTAAATAGAGACACAAGTTCGTTCGCTTCAGATAATCTTAGTAGTAGATGCTAATGATGTTGGCCCAAGACCAATTCTATAGCCAGTTTTGAATGCCTGATATCATGTGAAGTGGAAATAACAGTCAGCTTAAAACCATTTCACTGATTTGTTGTGGGTCCTGATTTTTATTTTTAAAGCGTCTAAATGTTACCAACGCGCCACTTGTTTCCACGGAACTCTCTCGTTCCTTCCACCCTTAGGTTTTAGTAGTGGCAAGTTAACAATAATACGTCCTCTGGAAATTAAAAAGAAACTCCATCTCAAAGCAGGCCGTGCTGATACAGCAGTCTGCACAAGAGGCTTACCCAGGTCTCTCTGCCCATTATCAGAGCAAAGGCGACGAGGACGAAGCTGCGAATCTCCCCCATTCTTCCCAACGAGAGAACTACGAGAAAAAGAATTCCTCATGAGACCAGATAAAGATCCAGAGCAGCCGAGGGTTAGCCAGAAATGTATCCCTTACTTACCATATCCAGCCTTCTGACACGCAAAACGATGGGAACCAACCCCATCAAAGCTTAGAAAGAACTGAACCTGCTCAATAACACAGACACGCAAAAGGGTTCAGTTTCATCAAGGGCAAACGTTCGGATTCATGAGAGCGCCTGCAGAAAGACCTGGGACCATATTTTGGCCCAGCCTGCAGACATTTTGAGATATTTTCATTTATTTGGCCATGCAGGTGCTAAATGAATAACAGATAATGATGGGAAATACCAGTTTTCTAAGTAGAAGAAGAAAGTTGTAAGAGGAGGCTGGTGTGCACTGTTCTTTTTCTTTTTCTTTTTTCTCTTGTTTTTGTTTGTTTGTTTTTCTTTTCTTTTTTTAATTAATTAATTTATTTATTTTTGATACTTTATTTACATTTCCAATGTTTCCCCTTTTCTAGGTCTCCTCTTTGGAAACCCCCTATCCCCTCCCCCTCTCCGCCTCTATGAGGGAATTCCACCTCCCACCCACCCACCCATCCCCATATTCCCGCCTTGACATTCCCCTTTACTGGGGCCTCTAACACCCTCAGGCCCAAGGGCCTCTCCTCTCTCCCTGATGACCATCGAGGTCATCCTCTGCCACATATGTGGTCCGAACCATGAGTCCATAGATGTGTATTCTTTGGTTGGTGGTCCAAACTCCAGGACAACGGGGGGGGGGGGGGGGGGTCGGGTCAAGCCTGTTGACGCTGTTGCTCCCTCCATGGGGCTGCAAACTCCCTCAGCTCCTTCAGTCTTTCTCCAACTCCTCCATCTGGGACAGGTTCTCACTATGTAGTCTCCCAGTTGGGCTGGAACTCCCTATGTATGACAGGCTGAGACCTACCTGCCTCTGTACCTACCTCCCAAGTGTCGTACAATGTCTTGATATCTTAATATGTAGGCAAGAAATCATAACAATCCTAAGATCTTTTGTCCTGCTTTGTTAAATTTGTGGGAGAAAGCTAACGTTACAGCTGCTGTTTCTTCTCCCTCTCATACCCCTTCTCTCTCCTCTCCCCATCTTTCCCTTCTTCTCCAAGATCTCATTATGCAGCCTAGGCTGACATCAAGTTCAAGACCCCCTGCCTCTACATAAAATACCTGGCTTATGTTCCCCAAGATTGCCATTATTAGGGCTGAAGATGAAAACCCAGGAGCCTTGTGCATTCTAGGCACGTTCTCTGCTGCTAAGCTGTACCTCAAGCTCCTTAAAACCAACCTTGTAGTTGTGACTCCTGTCGAAGACATTTGCTCACACTCAGTAACTTCTAGATGCTCTCGAAATGCTGAGTTTTTTTATAAACTTTAGAAGCTAATGACAAAAAAAATGTTTGCAAAGTTTTAATTTTTCCACACAATTCCTGCTGGAGTGAAAGTATCTATTGACAGAACATATGATTGTTAATCTTTTTCACCAATTACTTTAAAATAAATGATTCCTAAATTGTGTTACTCACTGAAATCTGCAGAGAGGGTGGGGGACATGACAGAAGACAACAAAGATATGACACGGGATGGGACACCTCAATGTCCAAAGATTAAATTTTATGTCTATAGGTGGTAGTAGTAAGACTTTAGAATTTTGTTGCATTCTGTTTTGTTTGTTGTTATTTATGTATTTATTTATTTAGACAAGACTCTCTCTATAGCCCAGACTGGTCTGGAACTCCTTCTGCTTCCTTGGTTAACACTGAACTTGGGGCAACGCTCCTCCTAACCTAAGACTACAGGTATGAGCCACTAGACTGTGTTGAAGACGTCCAGGTGATTCCCGTGAATCACAAGCAAAATTTGAGCACAGAAATTTTACTTTTGAATGATTATTCAAATCCACACCTACAAATTAGGAAGTTCTCAGTTCCCCTGGCATCACTAAAAAGTGGTTCTAGAATGTTAAGGGTATTGATCAATGGAATAGAATTGAGGACCCACATACAAACTCAGCTTCCTGCAGACACCTGAGTTTTGATAGAGGCCAACAACACACATTTGAGAAAAGATACCATCTTCAAAAAAACAGTACTAGTCAAACTGGATAGCTAAGTGTAGAGGAATAAAATTAGACCCTTATCTTTGTTCAGGATCCCATAAATGAAGGAATTAAGATCCAAAATTGATAAATGGGACCCCATGAAACTAAAAAGCCATGGCAAAGAACATGGTCATTTGAGTGAAAAGGCCATCTGAAGAATAGGGATAATCTTGACCAGCTACACATCTGACAGAGGATTACTATCCAGAGTATATGAAGAACTCAAAAATTAAAACATCAAGGAAACAAACAACCCACCTTAAAAAAAAAAATGGGGCGTGGAACTAAACAGAGTTCTCAAAGGTGAAATATAAATCTAGAGGAGAAACATTTATTTCAACAAAATATATTTATTCATTTACTTTTTAAACATAGCAAAGGATAAAATCTCAATTTAATGCCCAACACTTTATTTTATAATCTTAAAAGTATTGAATTCTCAACAGCTGTACATCTAGAGAAATGATTTGCTTTAATACTCAACATGCTTGGCCGTTAGGGATAGACAAATTAAAACTGCTTTGCTCTACTGCATATATATCCGCCTGCCTTGAAGAGGGCATCAGATCCCCTATAGATGGTTGTGAGCCATCATGTGGTTGCTGGGAATTGAACTCATGACCTCTAGAAGAGCAATCAGTGCTCTTAGTCACTGATCCATCTTACCAGCCCTACTCTGAGGTTTCATCTTATCCCAAACGGTCAGATTAAAGAAGAAAACAAATGGCAATACACACAGGCATGGATACAGGGAAAGAGGAACACTTACCCATAGCTGGTGGGTGTAGTGAAAATTTTGGTTCCTTTAAAAACCCAGTTATGTTATACAAATATGTTTTTGTTTTAATCCCAGGTGTGGGATATGGGATGCTTCAGATTGTCCACAGCAGCATTTGTCCTTTGGTCTGGCCAGGGTCTGATTCTGCCAGCTGAAGATATTTTATGTTTGGAATTCTAGGGACTCTTGAGAGAGTATAAAAATGCCACAGCTTCAAGAAGCTGTAGCAGCTACTGCTGGTCCCTGATGCTGTTTGCTGGATTGCTGCCTGTTTCTGGTTGTTGATATCCTGATGATGGAAGATTGGTTTTCCTCCAAGGAACTCATCAGGAAGTAGACTAAAGAGATCTGTTCTCCTTTCCCCTCTGTCTTTCTTGCCTACCTAGTATTGGGGGGAGTTGGAAGGAATTGGGGTGGAGAAGGATGGTAGGTAAAGGAACCCAATAAAGTAGCCGAAAAGCACGGTTACAGGCAGGAGTATAACTGGTCCAGCCACTATGGGAATCAATGTGAAGGTTCCTCAAAGAGCTAGAAATAGTTCTACCATCGATCCAGCTATGTCACTCTGGATCAGATACCCAAAAGACTCTACATTCCGCTGTTAAGATATGCATTCACCATGGTCATTGCTGTTCTATTCATGGTAGCTAGGAAACGGAAGCAGCCCAAATGTCCAACCACTGATGAATGGATAAAGAAAACCTAGTACATTGCCACAGCAGACTTTTAGTCAGCTATTAAGGAAAATGAAATTATGAAGTCCGCCGGTAAATGGACGGAGCTGGAAACAGTTATTCTGAGTGATGTAACTCAGATCCCAAAAGATACATATCTCACGTTTTCTCTCACTGAAGTTATATGTCTTTCCTCTGGAATACCCATAGAGGTTAAAAAATTAGAAAGGCACCACTGGCAGTGTCACTTTTGAGGGTGGGAAAATACTCTAGTGTGCCACAAAGGGGTAAAAGGGAATAACAGAACAGGAAAAAGTCTTAAGAGGTAGAAACGGGTGATGACTACATTGAGATTGTGTTTTCTGACATGAGAGAGTTCACACATGCACGAATTCATAGAGCCTATGATCACATGTATAAAACACACACAAGATTAGTCCAAAGTCCAAGCATGGGGAGGAGAGGGAGTCACAAAGTCCTGCCTTGGCTGAGGAGCTGTTGGCAACTGGTACCGACGAATGAGAGTTAGCTTTCTTTAGAGCTATGGCCCCTGGGAGGCTACACCCATCCACACAGAGGCAGAGAGTTGTTTTTTAAAAAGTTGGTGGGTTTATTTTTAAAAAGTATGTGATGTTGGGAGGGAAAGGTAGTGGAGGGGATGAGGAAATGATGGATTTGATAAACTTCTTTCAAAAATACACACACTAAATAAAAACTTCTTTTTAAAAATATAAACATTAGGGAGCTGGAGAGATGGCTCAGTGGTTAAGAGCACTGACTGCTCTTCCAAAGGTCCGGAGTTCAAATCCCAGCAACCACATGGTGGCTCACAACCATCTGTAATGAGATCTGATGCCCTCTTCTGGTGTGTCTGAAAACAGCTACAGTGTACTTACATATAATAAATAAATAAATCAAAAAAAAGAAGTGGGGAAGACAAGACTTTAAAAAAAAATATATATATATAAACATTAAATAAAAACTTTAAAATGGGTAAAAAGTGCTTTGGAAGATATATTTGTATATAATATATAGTTTTGTATGCATATGTAATTACTATATATTACATAACACATATAAATATTGTTCAGATATCGCAAGATATCTGATAGTAAAAGACACTTGCTAAGAAGCTGGAGGACAGACACTCCGTCCTCAGAACTACACAATAGAAAAAGAAAAGGGATACCTGAAAAATGCCCCCTGGCCTTCATACACGGTAGCATGTGTGAGTGCACACAGACACATACACACACACGCACACACATACACACACACGCACACACATACACACACACGCACACACATACACACACACGCATGCCACATGTATAAATGAATGATTAAAGAAATAGTTTTTTAAATTAAATATTGCCTAGCATTACATTTAGTAGTAATAAATTTTAAAGCTGATGGAAACTTTTGACAGGTGTCTGTCTTGGTGGACTGGTGTTACCAACTCAAAAGCAGCCCCTTGTCCTGTAGATCTTTAAATAAAGTCATTTCAGAATGTCATATCTTTTTCAAAGGGTTTATGTTAAAATGACTATCAAACATATTCTCAGGAATATGCTAAGTCTTCTAAATTTATGTGTCCTGGTTTATAACTCTACCCAACATCTACTTCATTATGGAAGAATTTTGGGGGGTACTACAAAGGTTTCTTTGAAAATCTGATCTTAGGCCAGGAAATGACTTAGCAGATAAAAACACTTTGCAGAAAGCCTTGTGTGGTGACTTAGATGAAAAATGTCCCCTATAGTGTCAGGCATTTGAATAGTTGGTTACCAAATGGTGGCATTGTTTGGGTAGGTTTAGAAGGTGTGACCTAGCTAGAGATGTGTCACTAAGGGCAAACTTGGAGATTTCAAAGGCTCTAGCCATTCCCAGTTTGTTCTTACCTCTGTCTTATAATCATGCACTGTAACTACAAGCCCAAATAAACTCTTCCATGAGTTGCTACGGTCATGGTGCTTTATCACAGCAATAGAAAAGTAACGCATATATCTGAAGACCAGAGTTTGACTCCCAGAACTCAGGGTAGAAGGAAAAAAACTGACTCTCTGAGTTGCTCTGTTGTTGTTGAGGTTTGGTCTGCTGTAATGATAAATACTGGCCTTGGCTGCCTCCAGGATGAGAGAAGCCTCAAGTACACCAAGTAATGCTATGTGACCTTGCTCCTTAAAGTAAACCGATTGGTTGAATAAAGATGCAAGCAGCCTACAGCTGGGCAAAAGAGAAGTAGGGAGGGTTCTGTTTCTGGTCTTGGGGTCAGAGGAGAGACCCTGACGGGGACAAGAAGAGACATGGTAGAGAGAGATGCCATTGGGTAAGGGATTGTGAGAACTGGCCATGAGGAGTAAGAGAAGCCAAGGCGAAATATGGCAAGTCGTATCTCGGGGTTGTTGTCAGGGAAATGGACATAGAGGCCAGATATCTGCTCAGCTCTAGTGCTTTTAAGAGTTATTATAAATGGAAAATATATTATAAATATAAAATAATTGTGTATTATCTGGGAACTGAATGATCAAAGGTAGGGTAGAATTCCCCGATTGAGATTTAAAAATTAATACAACATTCTGTGACTGGACACGGCTGTACTGACAACCCAGTTTTCATTATTGATGAGACGAAACCATCCGTGTTCTGCACGCCTAGTTTATGCTAACATCATCCTGTCCCTTATCATTCACTATGTTTGGCTGTATTTCTTTTATAGTAGTTTTGCTTTTGGTACTTTGAATTAGAAATCATTATACATAAAATTATTATAAAATTATCCATGGAAATGATCTTCAAATATCTGCTCTCAGACAGGCAGTCTTAGCCAATTTAAATTATTTTAAGGAGGTGGGGGATGCAGTTGAGTGGTAGAATATGCCTCTCACGAGTAGAGCTCTTGGTTCAACTCAAGGAACCTAAATAAATAGTTTTAAGGCTATAAATTTCAATTCTTTACCCAGTAAGTAAGTGTGTGTGTGTGTGTGTGTGTGTGTGTATGACTTTTTTGTGTCAGAGTCTCAGAGTAAAAACTCTTGCTACCCTGGAATTCTAGTGTTGAGCAGGTTGGACTCAAACTTGCAATAGTCCTTTTGCTTCTGCCTCCCAAATGCTGTTACTGCACTAACAGTATAGTTTGCTAAGTCAGCACTAACTTAGCAAATTATACTACATTAAACTTAAAGGCAAAACCATCTAACTTTAGAAACGTGCTACGGGTAAGTGTCTTTTCTAAGTAGAATCACAAAACAAAATATGTTAGTAGCGTATAAAATTGTTTAAGTGATATGTTTTGAATGGGTCACTATGAGAAGACAAGATGAAATAAATTTAAAAGAAGGGACTCTGCCAGTGACATAAAACAGTGCCTTGCTCAACCATCATCGGAGAAACTTCCTCCTGAGGCAGATGGAAAAAAATACAGAGACCCACAGGCAGACAATATGCAGAGAGTCAGAGACTCTGAAACACTCAGCACTAAGCAGTAGTCTCCATCAAATCCCTCCCCTCAGGCTCAGGGACCTCTTTAGAAAAGGAAGCAGAAAAATTGTAAAGGCCAAAGGGAATGTATAACACCAAGAAAACAAAGCCCAAATCAGTCTGACCAGAGCATGTATGAACTCAGAGACCACAGAAGCATGCATAGAGCCTGCAGAGGTCTGCAACAGGTTCTTTGCATATATATATTATAGTTTCCAGGTTAGTGTTTTTTATGGGATTTCTGAGTGTGCAAACAAGTGGGTCTCTGTTTCCTGTGCCTCCTCCTGGGGTTCTTTTCCTTCTTTCCGTCTTGTCCAACTTTGATGGGCTAGGTTTTGTTTTATCATACCACATTTTTTATATTGATCCCTCAGAAGCCTGTGTGTTTTCTAATGGGAGACAGAAAGGGAGTAGACCCAGATGGAAGGGGAGATAGGGAGGACCCAGGAGGACTAGAGGTGGGGTAAAATGAAAAAGAAAACATTTATCGACAGCACTATAGTTTCTAAGTTAGCAGTCACACATGAGCTACCTTAATGTAGACAGTTAAAATATTACCCACAAGCACAGCCTGAGTGACTTATGTATGCTGCTTTTTCAAACTGGCCCACATTTTCTGAAAATGGAATATAGCTATATCCTTGTTGCTTATACCAAGAATTTATGTATTTTCTAAAGAGGTCTAAAAAAGCTAAACATATTTGATCTCCAAGTAGTTGAAGAAAAGCATTTGGAAAGCCCAAATAGCAATGAATGTAGTCTATTCTGTTTTTAATTCTGTAGGCTGGAAAGTTCTACTGTGAACTCCCACCTAACTCAAACATAAAATACAGACTTGGAGCTAATAGATTCTAAATCTCTCGTCCAGATGGCAGCTCTGCCTTATTGTCAACCATCCCAATCGCTCTCAAAGGCCAATGGTTAGTTTTTGAATCCTGGTGTCTGTCATTCACTGTCATGAAGAAAAAAAGTCACCGTTATTACAGTCTAGTCAGGAGTACAGATAATAACTTACCTCAAGTCAAAATGAATCAGTATGCAGCTAGGCTCAGTCCACACAGGCCTCCAGGAACTTCTAACTGAAGTCAGAATTACAAACGGTTTTCCCCGTTATTTGATTAGATGCAGGCAAAGTTGACTCTGGCTTTAATCCAGAGACAGCATGAGGAAATCAGTTTAACTGGAAGGAAAACAAAAAAATTAATGGAGGGCAAACCCCAATACTCTTGTATTTTCAATTTCCCCTACTTGCAGGACATTTTATTGGATTACATCTCTGTATTTCAGTCTTTTAGAGTTGTGTTCATCCAGAGAATTTTGTACTTTATCCTAAAAGCCAAGCCCATCTGAAGCTTCGCCTCACAGATAGTAAAAGTTAATAAACTGCCACCTGCAAAGACGGAAACTAAAGTAACATTTCGGCTAAGACAGGACAGAGGCTGCATTTCTTAGGTATGAGAACACCACCACCACAGGTTTATAATGGACACGAAGGACCCATCAGTTCACTTGGTCCTTTTTTATTATAATTTTTCTTTATTCTTGAGAACCTCAGACATGAAAACATGAAACATGACCATATCCACCTCCCATTCCCCTCCAAGTTTCCCCAAGTCTTCTATAGCATGTCGCTCTCCCAACTTCACATTTTTTCTTGATACCACCCTAAAGTCCCATCAGTGTAGCCCAGGTGTGCGTGGATGTGGGACTGTCCATTAGCAACAGTGTTCTCGGACGGGGAAGATTGTGACACTCACTTCCTGTAAGCGTTAGCTGGGCTCTGAGCTAGCTGTTCTTTTTTTCTTTTAAAGCCTCTGGAGCAGTTTCTAACGTGTAAAAGGTAACTTTTTTCAGTTCTACTAATCTTGTTGTGTAACAATTTCAGACTGGAAGCCAGGTGATTGCTTCTCTTCATTCTGATGTAACTCAAGCACTTGTTTGCCATTTGTTCTGTTGCCCCCTATTTCTTAACTCAGGTTCCAGTAAAAAGTAGAGTGTTTTCTTTCTGTCCTTTGTTTGTTACTGAGCTTTGCCTGTATTTGACCTTCCTGTTAAACACTTTCTGATGATTGACTTAGAAGATTTGGAAGTTCTTATAGAACAGTTAGTCCTGATGACTTAAAAAAAATAATAATAAAGCAATGACATTTAGGCTGAAGTGACCTCCACATACGGTAGGAATGAAGTTATGGCATTTGAAATAGAGAATTCAAGCCACTGATATTAAAAGGAAAGCATGGGATTTTAAAGCGAATGTGATAATGGCCACTGTGGTGAAGTGTAATATTTTGTAATGTATCTTTCTTGTATCTTTACTGCTTCCTCCACATTAACTCAGCCCTCAACACCCTAATAGGCTACCAACATCTCCATTTCAGTGGGGAAATAGGCAAGGGAGTTTAAGTGACTTGCCCAAGGTCACACAGCTAGCAAGAGGTCACGCCAGAACTCAAAGGCAATCTGGCTCGGAATTTGTGATCGTCACTATGAAAACTAGGTTATGCTGTCAAGGACTTGGTTCAAAAACACTGTCCTAAAAGAAATTCAGGAAAAACTAACATGACAGTAAGGACAAAATGTAGGGTCAGTGGAATGTAGGGTCTAGGAATTTCATTTTGGGGGGTGAGGTGGGAGGTGCAGAATAGTGTGGAAGAATGGTCATAAAGATCAGAGGTGAGCTTTCTCTCAGGGCGTGGGTTTCAAGCTAGGCCAGTCATTGGTTGGCCATTCTTTCAGTTTCTGCTCCATCTTTATCCCTGCACATCTTATAGACAAATTATGGGTGAAAGGTTTTGTGGGTGTCTCCCTCCCTCCATTGGAAGTCCAGCCTGGTTACAAGAGGTGGCCATTTCAGGTTACATATCTCCTATTGCTAGGAGTCTTAGCTAGGGCCACCTGTCTTAGTCAGGGTTTCTATTCCTGCACAAACATCATGACCAAGAAGCAAGTTGGGGAGGAAAGGGTTTATTCAGCTTACACTTCCACATTGCTGTTTATCACCAAAGGAAGTCAGGACTGGAACTAAGCAGGTCAGGAAGCAGGAGCTGATACAGAGGCCATGGAGGGATGTTACTTACTGGCTTGCTTGCTTCTCCTGGCTTGCTCAGCCTGCTTTTTTATAGAGCCCAAGACTACCAGCCCACAGATGGCACCACCCACAAGGGGCCCTCCCCCCTTGATCACTAATTGAGAAAATGCCTGACCGCTGGATCTCATGGAGGCATTTTCTCAGCTGAAGCTCCTTTCTCTGTGATGACTCCAGCTTGTGTCAAGTTGACACACAAAACCAGCCAGTACAAGAACCTTCCCCTGAGTTGGTCTGATTGGTAAATAAAGATGCCAACGGTCAATAGTTGGGCAGGGCAGACAGAGGTTGGTGGGATTTAAGGATTCCCGGGCTTGGGACTGGGAGGAGAGAAAAGGAGATCCGATGTTGAGAGAGTGTGGAGGAGAGAGACACCATGCCTGAGATTAGTGCAGGACAGAGAGGCATGGCCGCCATGTGAAGGAGCCAGGAGAGCACGGCCCAAGGGCTGCCCAACTGGGTCCAGGACAGCCAAGATAGAACACAGAATTTAGTAAGTAGTAACTCGGAATTATTAGCAGGAGGTGGTGAAGGTTAGGCAGTGACCCAGCTATTGAGCTGTGTGTATGTCTTTCATTCAGGAACCTAGACCATTGGGACGGGTAGCAAACCCACTGCTAGGATTTTCATAAAGTTTATTTCAACATTTCTGTTCTTTTTAAAATTATTACTAGTTTATTTATTTACTTTACATACCGATCCCAGCTTCCTCTCCCCCGTCTCCTTCCAGTCTCTCTCTCTCCTCTCCACTCCCCTCCTTCCATCTTCCCTTCTTTGTCTAAAACTCCCAGGGGGGGTCCTTGTGAGTGGAACCATCTGTGGGCTGGTAGTCTTGGGTTCTATAAGAAAGCAGGCTGAGCAAGCCAGTAAGTTACATCCCTCCATGGCCTCTGCATCAGCTCCTGCTTCCTGACCTGCTTGAGTTCCAGTCCTGACTTCCTTTGGTGATGAACAGCAGCATGGAAGTGTAAGCTGAATAAACCCTTTCCTCTCCAACTTGCATTTTGGTCATGATGTTTGTGCAGGAATAGAAACCCTGACTAAGACAAATTGGTACCAGCGTAGTGGGGTATTCCTGTGACAATCTGACCATGTTTTGGGGAGGACTGTGGAAGGGCTTTGGAACTTTGGGCTAGAAGATCCATTTGGTGTTAAGAGCTCTGTGGGATGTTGTGTAGGAGCTTGGAAGATAATATTGAGAACAATGCAGAAGAAGGAGGCCTAGCTTGTGAATTTTCAGAGGGAAATTAAAGACTCTTATCAGGGCCGTTGCTATTTTGACTGTGAAGATTCTGTGGTTTTGGTTAGCTGGGGCTGAAGGATCAGCTGTGAATTACAAGATACCAGAACTACTAACGCAAAACCATTGCATTGCTGGGACTATTGATGCTGGTTAGCTGGAGCTAAGATATTAGCAGTGATTAAGAAGAGATCAGCATCATTGAGGTGAAATCTTCTGAGAAGTGTTTTCTGAGAGCACAGAGGCTGCGTTCCAGAGATAGCCAGGGTTGTACCGTTTGCTGTGGCTGAACTTGGTAATGTGTAAGAGTTACTCAGATGGTACTGGTTTTGAAGGCATGAAGGAGTCATGAAGAGCAGCTGAGGCCTGGTTACTGTGAGAACCATTGGCCATTGGTGAAGGTGCAGCCTCAGTTGCAATT
>CM052719.1:29722100-29742504 GCA_028551405.1 Uromys caudimaculatus
AACTTGACACAAGCTGGAGTTATCACAGAGAAAGGAATTTCAGTTGAGAAAATGCCTCCATGAGATCCAGTGGTAAGGCATTTTCTCAATTAGTGATCAAGGGGGGAGGGCGCCTTGTGGGTGGTACCATCTGTGGGCTGGTAGTCTTGGGCTCTATAAGAAATCAGGCTGAGCAAGCCAGGAGAAGCAAGCAAGCCAGTAAGGAACATCCCTCCATGGCCTCTGCATCAGCTCCTGCTTCCTGACCTGCCTGAGTTCCAGTCCTGACTTCCTCTGGTGATGAACAGCAGCATGGAAGTGTAAGCTGAATGAACCCTTTCCTCCCCAGCTTGCTTCTTGGTCCTGATGTTTGTGCAGGAATAGAAACCCTGACTCAGACTGCTCTCAAAAGCTATGTTCAGACACTCCTACAAACTGAGCATAATTAGCATTCATAATACAAGCAGCTATGCAGAAACTCCAAGTGTGGTGGCATAAGCCTATACTATCAGTGCTCAGGAGGCTGAGGCAGGAAGATTGCAGGTTCAAGGCTGGCCTAGGGTACTTACTCCCTATATATTGGAAGGAGGGAATCGGGGAGAGCAGAGATGGGAGAATATGGAGGGAGGGGTTCGTAGTATAAGTAAATTATTAAGGTCATAAAACAGGGCACAAGACTTTGGGTCACCTTCCCACCTTACCTCAAAAAACAAAAAAAGAGGTGGAGGAGGAGGAGGAGAAGAGGAAGAGAAGAAGAGGAGGGGAAGAAAAGAAGGAGGAGGAGAAAAGGAGGAGGAGGAGAAAAGGAGGAGGAGGAGAAGCAGCAGCAGAAGCAGCAGCAGAGGCAGCAGAAGAGGCAGCAGCAGCAGAAGAGGCAGCAGCAGCAGCAGCAGCAGAAGAAGAAGAAGAAGAAGAAGAAGAAGAAGAAGAAGAAGAAGAAGAAGAAGAAGAAGAAGAAGAAGACACAGAAGCAGAAGAAGACGCAGAAGACACAGAAGCAGACGCAGAAGACACAGAAGCAGACGCAGCAGCAGAAGCAGAAGCAGCAGCTGGGCAGTGGTGGCACACACCTTTAATCCCAGCACTTGGGAGGCAGAGACAGGTTGATTTCTGAGTTCGAGGCCAGCCTGGTCTACAGAGTGAGTTCCAGGACAGCCAGGGCTACACAGAGAAACCCTGTCTTGAAAAAACAAACAAACAAACAAACAAACAAAGCAGCAGCAGCAGCTAGAGAGATGGCCCAGTTGTTCAGAGCACAGGCTGTTCTTCCAGCAGTCCTTAGTGCAATTCCCAGCAACCATATATAGTGGATCACAACCATCTGTAATGTAATCTGATTCCTTCCTCTGGTGTGCATGAAAACAGAACACTCATATATATAAAATAAATAAATCTTTTTTTTTTAATGAAATAAGAGGAACAGGTCAATCCCAGCGTTGAAGCAATGGACCAGAAACAAGAAGATCAGGATTCATACCTGAACACATGAGTGTTTGCGTATTTTTTTAAAATTTCATTTATTTATTCATTTATTCATTCATTATATGTAAGTACACTGTAGCTGTCTTCAGACACCCCAGTAGATGGCATCAGATCTCATTACGGATGGTTGTGAGCCACCATGTGGTTGCTGGGATTTGAACTCATGACCTTCAGAAGAACAGTCGGAGCTCTTAACCGCTGAGCCATCTCTCCAGCCCCAAGTGTTTGTGTATTAATAGGCTCATGTGTAGCTCAGGCTGGCCCGGAACTCCGGATCCTCCTGCCTCCCCTCCTTCACTCCCCAGGATGCTGGGATTACAGACATTCAATCCCATGCTTGATGCATTCCAGGCAAGCCCTCTACCAACGGAGCTGTCTCTTCTGACCCAATGTCTAACGGATTTTTGTTTTGTTTTTAAATTTTATTTATTTTATATGTGGGTGTTTTGTCTGAATATATTTTTGTGCTTAGTGACCACAGAGGGCAGAAGATGTTGGATTCCCTGAGACTTGACTTACAGAAACTTTTGAGCTACCTTATAGGTGCTGGGAATCAAACCTGGGTCTTCTGGAAGAGTAGCCAGTGATCTCATCTGATGAGCAACTCCAACCCTGCCCATACATGTTTTTGTTGTTGTTTGTTTGTTTGTTTTGAGACAGAGTCTCACTATGTAGCCCTGGCTGTCCTGGAACTCACGATGTTGACCAGGCTGGCCTCAAACTCACAGATATCCATTGTCTATTTCTCTCAAGTGTATGTATTAAAGGCCTTCACTGATGTGCCTGGGTCCCAATACATGGGTTTTAAACGAAGCTTCACTGAACAAAACTGTGAGATCATTGAAGTACACATTTCATAGAAGCTGGATTTATATGGCTCCCTTAGAGTCTCTCAACTAACTGACTCAATACTTTCTTTCTCAAGGACTGTATGAAACACACATATATATACATTAATAAAATATTAATATATTGATATTAACACATTAGACATATAATATATTAATATTTATATATTTGTATTATATATTAATATAACATTAATATATATTTACACACATTAGAAAAAAAGAGAATTGCCTTCTAACTTGTTGGAGTAGAAAACCTTTTCATTGCAGGCTGTAACTCTGATAAAAAACCAAACAAGGAGACTTGGAGAACAGAGGGCATTGGAAAATTGTGGGAGACTTCTTTTTAAGAAATGGTTAGATTCACTGTTTTTCTCTGGTCCAAGAACATTTTCATTAGGTACAGCCCGTTCAAGACCACATTTCTCTGCCTCTGGGATGGGTCAGCTTAGCAGTGACAGATCCCTGTTTTCTCTTTTCGGAATACCTCACCCAGAGAACTCTTCATTGTACACATCAGACCCAGGGCAGCTGTCACCTGAACCCACGCGGGGCCATGCATTGAGCCTGCTGGACTGGAGGCCTGTCTGCTATGTGATATTTGAGCAAATCCCAGTGTGAAGGTTTTGTTTCAGTCTGCCCATCTCCGGCCAGCTCCAACTACCGCAGTGACAGGTCGGCTCTCAGCCGCGTCACCAAGCAGACCCAGGTACCGATCGTCTGTCTATCGGTTAGTGCATCTCACCAGTATATGGTTCTCTTTTTAAAAATTCTGCTAATTCGTTTTAGTTAACACAGCAAATAACGAGCTTCAATGCAATAGTTTCCTGATATTTTGCTCATATCCATCTCCCCATTGCCTTCTCTTCCTCCCTTCTGCTTCCTGCTGCCTCCATTCGTTCTCCCAACGCATCTCTCTTCTGCTTTCATGTCGTGTGTGTACCTCAAGCTAAAGTCTGTGTGTGAGGAAAAGAAGAGCAGCATTGTTCTATTTCCCCCCATTTTTCTCTTGCCCCTCATCATGGACTCCTCTTTACATTGTTATGTCTGGTGTATAGAGTGTGCAACACACATTCCATGTAAGAGTAGAAACTTCTAGGGTTGGTATTTTGAGTGTGGCTTGTTTTACTTAACATGATGGTTTCCGGCTCTACCCATTTCCTTGCAACCTACATAATTTTATTATTCTTTACTACTGAATGAAGCAGACAAAACAAACAAACAAACAAACAAAAAGAATACAAGTGCTTTTTAGAAGAGGGTCCAAAAGCCACAAAAAATCAAGGATGACAGTCAAGGTAGAAAACAAGACCGGGGAAATACTGTATGTAGTCCAACTTCAAGAGTCCTTTCTCCTCAGCTGCAGTTGCTACCCTCTCCATTCTCTGCTCAACCTTTGCCCTTCTTATTTTATTACTAAGAGAATTTAAATGATCTGAAAAGCATCTTCATTTAAGGCTACCAGGGACATTGGAAGGAATAAGACATGATCAGAAAAAACAAATAAAACCATGCATGATACAGAATGAGACCAGGACTGGAGAGAGGCTTCAGGCCACAAAGTGCTTGTTCTGTAAGCTTAAAGAACCAGAGTGTGAACCCCCAAACCCAAGTATATTAAAAAAACAAAGCAAAACAATCCACCAGAACCAAGTACAAGCATAGTGACACATTAAAAAAAAAAAAAAAAAAAAAAAGACGCCAGGGCATGGTGACATGCGGTTATAACCCTCACACTGGAGAGGCAGGAGCAGGTGGATCCCTGAGGCTTGCTGGATAGTCAGCTTAGCCTACTGGCCAGATTCAGGACCTTCAGAGACCCAGTCAAAAAAAAAAGAAAGAAAAGAAAAGAATCTTCCTCATTCTCCTTGTAGGCCTGTACAAGAAGAATGTAATAATAATAATAATAATAATAATAATAATAATAATAATAAGTTAAGATACAATGAAATAGTACTTGGTTCTCTAGTTTCCCACTTATTTGAACTTTTTGTTTTACCCTTGTACAACCAAGGTTGTATTAATTATCTAGCAGGAAAAAATTTAAATGTCTTTTCTCATTCCATCTTTTTCTTACAAAAGCTGAAAAAAAGCTTTCACCGAGGAAGATGTTTGTTTTCTTTCTCTGTATAAAGGACTCTGGAACTGTGTGTATTTTATGCTTCCAAACAGCACCATCTTTCTCCTTCTAAGATCATACGTCGTATTTTTTCCCACCAAATAAAGGTTAAATTCTAATCATAAATAGATTTTTAAAAAATACTTAACACATAAAAAGAAATTTACCTTCCCAGTGTAAAAATTCTGTGGGGAGAAAAAGAAAACAAGAACACATGGTAGGTAAAACCACATTCTAAAATACGCTTTTTAAAATAATAAAAAAATAATTAATAATAATAATAATAATAATAATGGATTATCAAACACTTCCACGCTTGCCATATGTCAGGAAATGCCCCCCCAAAAAACCAAAAAATGAATAAATCCAAACTGCTCTGTACCTGCTTTGTGTTTAATTGTCAATTAAGCATTCTTAATCTTGTAATTATTGATAGTTTGGGTTTAAGCCACTTTTGGTCGCTGGTTCTCCTTGGTGGTTGTCTTGGGTGTGGCAGGATGCTTCATGGCACTTCAGGCATCTCCTGGCTGCTATTAACATTCTCTGCCCATTCTTCCCTGTTGTGCCAACCAAAATGAACCCAGATGCTGTCACGTGAGCCCCTTAGGGTCCAAACATCCTTCGGCCAAACCCACTATCTTATGGTTATCTCTATATTTTAAAAATGTCTATTGTATGCGTATATATGTTTGTATGTGAGAGAAAGAGGCAGAGAGGCAAGAGCAGAGGGGCAGAGAAGAACTGTAGGAAGAAGATGGGAGAAAACACATGAGATATGATTTCATTCTACTCAATAATGATATACCTGCTTTATTAAAATATAAGTTCGTGGCCCGGTTGTGGTAGCTCACTCACTCCTTTGAGTCCAGCACTCAGGAGGCAGAAGCAGGTGCATCTCTGTGAGTTGAAGGCCAGCTTGGTCTACAGATTGAGTTCCAGGACAGCTAAGGCTACACAATGACACCCTATCTTGTCTCTGTGAGTTCAAAGCCAGCCTGGTCTACATAGTGAGTTCTAGACAAGTCAGAGATAAACAGACTCTGTTTCAAAAAAAAAAATAAAAATGAAGTTCTCATTTCAAAAGGTTATGTTTTCTCTTAAGTGGCTTTGCCAATAACTAGAACATCTGGAGTAAAAATATGCTAAATTTGTTGGAGAGACACTAGACAAATAACAGATCCAATTAAAGACTGATACAGACAAGCAAAAATGCAGCGCATAAGGTTGACTCCAAAAGAGTTCATGGACTTTGTCTGTAGTATGCAATAGATGTACACACACACACACACACACACACACACACACACACACATTTGTGGCTGGCCATGGTGGTGCAAGCCTTTAATTCCAGCACTCAGGAAGCAGAGGCAGAGGGATCTCTGTGAGTTCAAGGCCACCCTGGTCTACATAGTGAGTTCCAGACAAGTCAGGGATACATAGACTCTGTTTCAAAAACAAAATGAGGTTCTCATTTCAGAAGGTTATGCTTTCATTTGAGTGGTTTTACTAATAACTAGAACTCTCTGAAAAACAGATGCTACTGACAGAAGTCATCTAGGAAGGTTATGGCAAGGGAGTTTCCTGGTGATTCCCCCCTCCCCCCCCCATATTGCATGGCTGTGATAACTGCACTGTGGAGAGGTACAGCCCCAGAGACTTCATCCCAAGATTGTTTCTCGCTGCTAATATGCTTTTCCTGCCATTATTACATAGCCTAATGATTCCTGGGTATCAGCCCACCCTACTGGGCAAATTTCCTACAGATCAACATGAAGATAAACTTTCATGTATTAATGCTGTTTAGATGAATTAATGACTTTATATAGCATTCCTGATTTGATTAAAGTAATTTTAAGAAGAAAGGTTAAGGAGATAGTTTTAGTTGTTTTTCCAGAAAGATGTAATAAAGTTAGAATCAGGAATAGAATGTGCCCCCTCCTCATAGAATAGTAAGTAAAGGCTGCATAATAAGAAATACAATGAGATTTCATAAATTACACTAAGAAGAAAAATAGACTTGGGACAAATCTGTGATCAAGGAAAAACATTCCTTCTAAGTCAGGTCCAAGGATGAAGCCACGGGTGTACACTGTGATAAAGCAAGGTCATGTGAGACTGTTGCTTTGAACTTATAATGAGCTTATAGAATAAACATTGCTTTGAACTTTATACTGGCATCCTTCTGTAACTCCCTTTTTGTGTAACATTTTATCTATGAGGTAATTTTATAAAGAACTTTTGTCTAAGAAGGTACAAAAAGGCTGAGAGAAAACATAAAGTATGGTTGTTGGGGCTCTGCTCCATCCACCAAATGTATATATGTCTGTCTATCTATATGTACGTACATACACACACATGTACATGTATATAATAAGTATGCATGTGCACTTGTGAAACTGATGAAATAGGCAGTCAGGCCCAACCTGTGTGTGTGTGTGTGTGTGTGTGTGCGTGTGTGTGTGTGTGTTTGCGTGTGCACATGCGTGCCTGCGCATGCACAAGTGCCTGGTTTTCTTCCTTTCTTCCTTTTCTTTTCTCTCTGGCTCACAAAGAGTTAAGGAACTCTGAACCTCTAACCTAATCAGTGAGGAACCCTCAAACCAAAGAGAGAAGAGTCCAAGTAACTAAGCTTTTTCTTCTTCTTCTTCTTCTTCTTCTTCTTCTTCTTCTTCTTCTTCTTCTTCTTCTTCTTCTTCTTCTTCTTCTTCTTCTTCTTCTTCATCCCCTGCTGCTATCAGCAGGAGTTAAATTGCCTGAAGCCACCAACTTCTGACTCCAGAGAAATCAGCAACTTTTGGCTCCAGAATAGTAAGAATTTAATTGCTAGAAGCAATCAGCTTCTGGCCCCCAGAAGAGTAAGAGAGAGCTACAAGACCAAAGGTCATCAGCCTGCCAGGGCTGG
The DNA here is from genome assembly GCA_028551405.1 of Uromys caudimaculatus. Classification (NCBI taxonomy): domain Eukaryota; kingdom Metazoa; phylum Chordata; class Mammalia; order Rodentia; family Muridae; genus Uromys; species Uromys caudimaculatus. The sequence continues at coordinate 29,729,431 of CM052719.1, forward strand.
CTCACAGTAGGCTTACCTAATCCACACATGCAGGACCAAGAGTATACACGAAATGAGTGACTCCTCTAAAATGGAAGTGGTTTGAGTTGTTTTTCATTGTTGTTTGTTTTGTTTTTTTCCTACTTTCTCTGTTGAAGCACTAAGGGAAAATTCTAGAATACTCATAATTCAAAATTCATTTTGTTTCTGCCATCAGCAATAAGAGATTCTCAAATATTAAGGTCCAGTTTTGTTTTTTGTTACACGCTGACAGACATCATCTTGACATCTGGAGTAAAAATATATTAGATTTGTTGGAGACACACAAGAGAAATAGCAGATCCAATTAAAGACTGACACAGACAAGCAAAAATGTAGCACACAAGGTTGACTCCAAAAGGAGTTCTTGAACTTTGTCTGAATTGTTCAGTACCTTGAAAATGTTTGCATTTCAGTGGAAATTTAGCCTCTATATTTTTCCATGTAAACTTCAAGTCTCAAGAAGAGAAAAATCCATCCAATTAGTTCAACAACCTGTATGTCAGTAAATCTGACATACAGAGCTAACAGAGCTCTGTATATCGGCTATCTGTGTACAGCTCAGTATATAGCTATCTGTATATCAGCTATCCAGAGACATCAGAGCTACCCCCCTGATCTTTTGTCAATTTTGACTGGTGGGGGAATCACTGTATGCAAGACTGTCTCCTCAGTATGTGTCTCCCTTCATACATCCAGAAAACTGAAAGAGCAAGAGGAATCTATTTGGTTAAATAGAAGATGGCTTGGTTCAATAACCATGCCTAGCAAATATATTCTCTAATCTCCCATGACTGTACTTGATACTAGACCAACCATATTAAGTCCTATTTTGTTACGGTTGGGATGTATATATTCTAGGTACTTTTCTACTGTTTCTTCTTTTCTTAGCCAAGCTTTGTAAAGGTGGCTATCTACACTCACTGTCCTCACACTCTCTCTTCCCACAAATTCTTCAATCAAAATCAATGACCATTGACTCCTTTGCAATAGCCACTCACAGTAAAGCCTCCTGGCAATTCCTAATTGATTTCTCATAGTTTTTTCCTTCTGCTTCAAAAACATTTTTTTCTCAGGCAAGAAAGATGGCTCAGTAGTTAAAAGCACAGGCTGTTCTTCCAGAGGACCTGGGTTTGTACACACAGCTATTCCTGAATACTGTAGTGCCTCTCACATGGCTCAGTGTAGTGTCACAGATATTGTACACCCCCTCCCCCCAACACTAGCTGCCATGTGTTTGAAAGCACAACCAAACCTAATGATTCATTTAGAAAAAGATACTTCTCTAGACCATATTTATTATTTTTAAAACCAAACCACACTCTTCCAACTATGGCAAACTTGAGTCCTTATTTCATGTAGTTTTGTTTTCAACAACAGGGTTTCAGTAGTAAAAAGCAAGGGGTTTGCTTTCATATCCTTGGGACCTTTTCTTCGGAGACTATCAATTCTAGTCTCATCTTTTTTTCTTTTCTTGTTATCCAATTTTTCTATTTAATTACAAATCTACATTTAGTTATAACACACACACCCCTTCATGCTGTAGGGATGGGTAGAGAGTAGGAAAGAACAGACTTCCAGTGTAGTCTCTCGTTTACTGTGACTTGTGTCCCTTTTATTTGATCCTAAGAAGTGCACACTCCACATATGAGTACACCGCTGCAGGCCTGAACAGGATTGCAGCGGATAAATGGGACGAGTGAAGGCTTATAACCCCTGACCCCAAAGAGGACAGAGGAAGTGTTGGTAGTTACAACTCTGTAGAGACAAAGCTGGGAGAGGGGAGGGCAAGGCAGTGTGGCTGGAATTATTAGAATCACAAGGATTACATTTATAGGAGTGAGTTTTTGAGAGAAATGGTTGCAAGTCGGTTATGAATATGTGGATAAGTAACCCAAATATAAACACTAATATTCCATCTTAAGAACAGCAGTTAGATATTGTTGCGTTGGTGATGAAGAATCCTAACTGGGCAGTAATGGGAGATGCTGTAGTAATGTGATAGAAGGGAACCAGAGAAGGGTATCAAAGGTTTTGAAACATTAATTATACATGTGGATCAGATCGAATTAGCAGATATAATCACAAAATTGATTTAATTATATATGTTAACACAGTTTTTTTCATGAAAAGAGATACACAAGATCATAATTAATATGATTTTTTCTGAGCAGAGACTAACGGGTGCTTCTCAGCTATGAATGATTTTCTTCTCTCTTTCTCTGCTTGGGGGGGATCTGGGGGGTACTTGGTAATCAAGGTCGGAAGAACCTTTGGTTTCCATCATTGGGAATATAGCCATTTTAGGTATCTTGTGAGTAGACACCAAGCAGTGTGGCTAAATATTCTGCAATATAAAGAATAGTCACCGTCACCCCTAAAACAAAATGACAACACACACAAACACGTGTTGCCGGATATTTGACCATATTGTGAACCCTGAAGTTGTATTATTTACTGAAAAAACACCTTTCTAGTTGTGACTCAGCCCTTAGCACACACCTTTAATTTTTCTGGCTGAAATATAGACACGCCCTCAGTGCACACCTTTAATCCCAAACAATGAAGGTAACGTTAGTTTGTAGAGGAGTACCTATGCTTGAAAATGATGAGTGGCAGACAAAGTGACAAATCAGAGAAAGATTTGACAGAATAGGATATGCTCAACTTTCACAAGGAAAGAGAGGAAGGGAAGCTACTGGAGGGGCAGTGCAGAGAGAGAAAGGAGACAGTTTTACCAGGAGAGTTTTACAGAGACAGGTGGCAGAGAAAGAACAAGCTAGATGTAAATGAAGACAGAACAAGCCAGAGAATCAGAAGGAGCCAGAAGATTAGAACAAACTTCCAGAGTTTGTTTGAGGCCAAGCAGAGCAATTCAGAAGAAGCCAGTTTGGATCAGCGTGGAGAGGAGTTTTGAGCAAGAACAGCTGAGTTGACCAGCCAGCCAGAGTTCAGAAAGATGTAGAGAGGGTGAGTTTACTGAGGCTGAAAACAATTCTTGGCCTAGGTTAGATTATAAGAAGGCTAGAAGCTTCCAGGACTAGGCCTAGGTTAGCATACTGAGGCAGAAAAACTCAGACGCCAACAACCAACAGGAGAATAAAAAATAATTTCACTCAAACACACACACACACACACACACACACACACACACACACACACACACACACACATTCACACTCACACTCACCAGTCAGGCTAGCAAGATAGCTGTCTGTAAAAGCTGTTTCCCAGTCTGAAGACCTGAGCGCTTCCCTTAGAAGCTACATGGTGGAAGGAGAAAAGAAACAGGCAGAAGTTGCCCTCTGATCTGCATGCATACACATAGTTACAAACAAACAATGAAGAAATAAAAAATAAACTCAAGAGTCATTAAGTCCTATATGTTAATGGTGTCATAAGAAACTTGGAGCTAGATTAAATCAGAGATGTAACGTTGCATAAAAGGAGCAAAGGCATAAGAACTAGGTCAGAGGTCTTCAGTGAGCAGCTCACTGGGCATGACCAATATCTTCTTTCATCAAGTTATCCACTAAGCTAATTTAAAATGAGTTATGGTTTTAAAGTATATTTCAAAACTACTTTTACATTCTACTTAGGCTTTGCATGTGCATATATCAACATGGATAAATCTCAGAAAGATAGTGGCAATGAACAAAGCAAGGCAGAAAAGAATACATTCACTGTGATACCATTTTTTTTTAAATCAAATTTGAAAATAAAAAATAAAATAATATTCATTCATAAACATACAAAATTATATGAAAAGTGAAAATGATAGTAGCCAATTCAGGATAGTGTTTATGTTTGAAAAGAGAACTGATTTTGTAGCAAATGGGGAGTTCATAAACACAATTATAAAATACATAAAAATCAATTATTTTGGGTTATTTAAGGAATCCTTAAGGGGTTTTATTATTTTATTATTATTTTAGCTTACCACATATATTTTATATAGTTTTTGTGATGTACCAAAAAAAAAAAAAAAAAAAAAAAGAAGTCAAGTAATATGACAATAAGCTTCAGTTATAATGGGCTGTTAGATACTGAAGATGCTTCCCTTATGTTCTATCACCATCTGCAGGTTAATCTAGCTATTGCAGACAATTGTTTGTTTTCAGACAAAACAAAAATAAATTAAGGAGCACCAAAATAAATGAAATATACAAGGAATTGAGAATATGTACAGAAGTGTAAAGGACAAATTTTCAGTTATAGACATAATCTGTTATTAGTAAACATGCAAAATATATTTTAAAATACAAACAATATAAATACAAAATGTTTTAGTAAGTACCACAAAACCAGTGTCCTACAAGAAACAGAAACAAGTGGTTTTTTTTTTTTAATTTAATTTTATTTTTTACTTATTCACTTTAAATCTCACTCGCTGCCCCCTTCTGGTAACCTCCTCCCACAATCCTTCCCCCTTCTCCTCTGAGCAGGTGGAGGCCCCATTCCCTGGCACTTCAAGTCTCTGTGAGGCTAGGTGCTTCCTCTCCCACTGAGGCCAGACAAGGCAGCCCAGCTAGAACAACATATTCCAAGGACAGGTAACAGCTTTTGGGATAGCCTCTGCTCCAGTTGTTCGGGGCCCACATGAAGACCAAGCTGCACATCTACTGTGTATATTTGGGGAGACCTAGGTCCAGTCCATGTATGTTCTTTGGTTGGTGGTTCAGTCTCTGAGAGCCCCAAGGGTCCAGGTTAGTTAACTCTGTTGGTCTTCTGTGGAGTTCCTATCCCCTTAGGGACCCACAATCCTTCCTCTTATCCTTCCATAAGAGTCCCCAAGCTCCATCCACTGTTTGGCTATGGGTGTCTGCATCTGTCTGAGTCAGCTGCTGGGTGGATTCTCTCAGAGGACAGCCATGCTAGTCATAGAGACAGATGGAGGGAGTAACTTGGAGGGAGGGGGGATGAGAAGAAGGGGAATGAGGAGTGCTCAGGATCAGGTGTGGGGAGGGACAGGAGGGATGGCCAGATGGCCATGAGAATGAATGGAAATCTGCAACTGAAGGGGTGAGGAGGTGGGAGGCATCTCCAGGATAGACAGAGATCTGGGATAAGGAACGGCCCAGGAGTCAACGGAGGTGACCTTAGCTGTGACTTGCAACAAAGGGATAGGAGACCTGAATAGGGCACCTTCTGTAGCCAGGCAGGAACCCCAGTGGGGCAATAGACACCAACCCAACCACAAAACGTTCAATCCAATATTTATCTTATCTACAAGAAATGCAGGAACAGGGGATGGAGCAGAGACTGAGGGAATGGCCAACTCATAACTGGCCCAACTTGAGACCCATCCCATGGGCAAGCACCAGTCCCTGACACTATCAATAATACTCTGCTATGCTTGCTGACAGGAGTCTAACAAGTAGTATTTTACCCAGCATGATGACTAACTTTGTTAATGGAACCCCGAGTAAACTGAATTGTATACATTTAGTTACTCCCAAACACCAAACCAGACACCACCTTTTCCTGTCCATTACTCCCTTTTCTTCTCTTCCTGGTTTGTGCTAAACATGGCCACCATGTTAAACTCTCAACTATTTCATGTTCAGTCTAGAAGACAACGCCTATAATCCCCTTACACACAAAGGGTAGGAGCAGGACAATCATAAGTGTGAGGCCATCCTGACAAAGAAGAAAGGAGAAAGGGAAAGAAAAGGGGACATAGTGGTAGAATTGCACGTGCCTAGGATGTGCAAGGCCCTAGTTCTCTCTCCAGAACTGCAAAAACAACCAAACAACAAGGCTTTCAATATGCCAGGCTCCAAAGTTAGAAATAAAATGAAATACATGGAAGGATATGGCCACAGTAGGCTGGAAGAGTTTTGTTTATATGAACCGTGGTGCTCTGAGAGAGTTGTACTATTTTGTTTTGTAAACAATTTGTTGGTAATTGTGGGGAACAATTTGTTTTTTGGTTTTTCAAAACAAGGTTTCTCTGTGTAGCCCTGGCTGTCCTGGAACTCACTCTGTAGACCAGGCTGGCCTCGAACTCAGAAATCTACCTGCCTCTGCCTCCCAAGTGCTGGGATTAAAGGCCTGCGCCATCACTGCCCGGCGTGGGGAACAATTTATTGTGGAAACACAGAAGCCTATTCTTTTCCAATTATATTATGTTACATTAAAAACAAAAACAAAAACAAACCATTCCATAATTACTGTCTAAAAACGGAATGTGCATGCATGCAACTAAAATTGACAAGTAGTCTAACTTTGGAGCCTGGAATATCGAAAGTCTTGCAACTTTTAAAAAAATGTTTGTTTTGTGTTTTAAAGCCACTACTTATCCATTTACTAACCTCAACACAGCTGTTAGCAAATATAAATTAAACGGGATTTCAAAGACTATCAGTTCAGAGAAAACTTCACAAGATTAAACTTTGTTTACAACCACTTGTTTCTCCCAACAAAGCAGCGGGACAACGTTCCAAGGGGCAATGATCATTGACAATTATTTATGATTCTTCCACCGACACATGACGCACGACAAACTGGTTTTATCTCCTTGTTAAAATTAGGGGTTAGGTTGTAAAGGCCCGTCAGTATCCTTCGTGACAGGAATGTGGGTAGGAACGCACTACAAGAGACTATCCGAGTCTTTCCGTCTCCATCTGGAAGTTCATGCCTCTACAGAAAATTAGAAAGCGCCCGGATACTTGCACTGAGCTAAAGCACTTATAATAATTAGGACAGGCCTCAAGCCTTAACACAGCGGACCCATGTGGAAGGCGCACAGCATACTGGGATTTGTAGTTCCGTATCCTTTTGCTACCCGGTTGAGTGGGCATTCTGGGATGTGTAGTTCTCAGGTTGTTCGTTTGGGTAAATCCGTTCCTGACTAGTGACTCCACAGACTCCCGAGCGTCACGTGACTTCAGTCCCGCACGCCTTGAGTTCGCACTGCGGCTCCAGCCCCGGCGAGTTCTCGCCCCCGCGCGGCCGTTGCCGAGGAGACGGCGCTCGTCTCGCGGAGCGTTGCGGGCCCCCCCTTCTGCAGTTCCCCCGCCCCCCTCTTCTCCCACCACAATGAGGTCCTAAGATGGCGGTGGCTGCGGCGGTTGGCGCCTAGTTAGCTAATGTAGAGAAGGCGGCCATCGGGCTTTGGGCAGTCAAGGGAACTTGTGGGCCTCCCTTTCGCGGTCTTCGAGGAAGAACCGCTGCTGGTGGCGGCTCCTGGAGGGGCCGACCGCCACTCCGCCCTTGGCAGGAGGGGCGGCTTCGTTTACAGGTAATGCCTGCGGGGCTGCGGCCCTTGGCAACCGGGGCCTGGAGAGCAGGGTGGTGCAAGGCGGGCGCCGTGCTGGAAGCGGCCTGGGGCCACGCCTGCCCGTTTAGCTCTGAGGTCCCTTGGCTGCGCGATCCTTCCCCTTCAACCCCCACCTTCAGGCTGACATCGGGTCCTCTCGACTCTGACTGCCACCATAGCTCTGGTGAGCGTCTGGGGCTACGCTGGCGCCTCCACGATTTTGTGGCGTCCGCTCTGGTAGATCTGAGGACCGGGTGGAGGGGAAGCTGTCTGGTAGTTTGGGTGATGAGTTCTGAAAGAAACAGGCCTTGGCGGCCTGAGGCCCAGTGATCTCCCTCCCTCCCAGCCCACCCGCCAAATTCCATCCTGGGAGGGCCCCCACCCCGGCGGCCCGAATCCTCCTGGGCGCAGAGCGTCTGCGGCCGGGAAGTTTCTGCTGCGGCTTTTATTCTTGGAGCAGAAAGGCCCCGGTAGGCGTTCCTGACTCCAGCTTGTAGGTTCTAAGAAAATGTTAATTTAATAATCCTTCTCGGCGCTCCTCCCACTGCCCCTTCTCCACCCCTTCGTGACGATCTAGTTTCTTTACATCTAGAATCGGGGGTCGGGGGTCGGGGGGCAAACGTGATGTCCAGTGGATTCTGGCAGCAAGGCTTGCTTTGCAGAAGCTACTGTTAAGGATTAGGTGTTAGGCCCCTGTGGGGCGCCTGCTTGAACCAACTTTTCCTTTTGCGGCCCGCCCCTGCCGCAGCTAGCCTTGTCCAAAACCAAAACACAAAACATTTTGTTTTTCTTTCTTTCATGGCGGTTTTAGGATTTGTATTGTGTGAACTACGGGTAACAGATCGAGTTTTGGCGCTTAGAAGAAGCGGGCTTTCTGGGTGCCCCTACCACCCCGTCCCTTAACCGCTTTCCAGGCCCCGCCTTCTGTGTGCTCTGGTTATTTGAACCGGTGTTAAAGAGCTTCTTGTGCACCTGCTTCTGCCTTTTCCCTATCACCTTCCTGGTCAGGGCCACTGGCTGTCGTCGTTAATACCGAATTTCGCAGTTGAAGGTACACCTCGTAAATATAGTGAAAAAAAAAATCTCATGCATAAGACTTTTTTAAAAATAGAGAGTAACAAGTTCTTGAGTAGTTTGAGTAACAGAGATTTAATGATTTAATCAGGAGAGTACATTTTCTTCAAGGGTCTTTAAATGGCAGTTGGGGGCTATTTTCCTTATATTCCAAAGTGGGTGTTATATCCAAATTGTTTGGAAGAATCTTAGAGACTTGGGGTATCTAAACGTCTTTGTTAGTGTAAATTGAGTTTAAAATTGTTTATAAATTACATATTTTTAATTATCTGAAACATTTAGGTCATAAATTTAGTGTTTGTTTTAAGTATAAAGTATAAGAATTTACTTTTTTTTTTTTTTTTTAATAAGCAGGCAATTGCTTTGAACCTTGGAACAGATAGGCATTTCTGAAATGGGGAAAATTTGTATCTAAACAAGTTTGACACCGTAGTGTATTAGTTTCATATGTATTAAAGTTGGGAACACTTAGCCGGGCAGTGGTGGCGCACGCCTTTAATCCCAGCACTCGGGAGGCAGAGGCAGGTGAATTTCTGAGTTCCAGGCCAACCTGATCTACAGAGTGAGTTCCAGGACAGCCACAGCTATACAGAGGAACCCTGTTTAGAAAAACCGGAAAAAAAAAAAAAAGTTGGGAACACTTTATAATGGGGTATGCTGTTTAAAAACTGGATTGAAGGGTCTACTTAGTAAGCATACTTTGGCTGTGCTGCCTTTCAACCTGCCATTTTGTCTCTTCATCCTTTGTTAGGAAAGAGCTGTGCTATTCCTACTAGGTAACTAAGAAGATGATTTATACAGTACTTTCTGGGATTCCTTTGTCTTTACATTTTTTTTTTTTTTAAACTCATTTGAGTTTGAATTGTCATATGACAAATATTTGGGCAGCCTCTCTTCCCAAGTCCATTTCCTCTCAAGTTATGGCCTTTCTTGGTTATATTTTTTTATCTGGCTTTATCTTTCATGATCTTTTCTGCTTTCTTAAATTTGTTATACCAACAACTGACAGGCATTAATTTGGTTATCTGAAATCACTTTGAACATTAGTAGGGGTTGTGCTTGCCGCATAAGAAGTTAGTGTTGGGATGTGAGTTCAGTAAAAGTTAGAAGAAACCGTCAAGGGCTGTGTGGCAGGTCACCGGGCGAGCTTAACTGATAGAGCGCTTGCCTAGCATCTTCTATAGCTCTGGATTTGCTCTCCAGCACCAAATAAACAGGAATGATGGTGAATGTTTGTAAAAACTCCCCTCATTAGGGACAGTAGAAGCAGAAGGTTCAAGGTTATTCTTGGCTGGCCAAGTTCACGCAGCCTGGGATGCTGTATAAAATGAATATAATGGCTGAAGGGTGAGAATAGAAGAGATTTTGTTTAAAATATTTTAGAATGAATTGATCTTTAGTGTATATGTATGTATGTGTATATGTATGCATGCATCTATTTTCAGAAGGGATCTGAATTTACTTCTCCCATGCTGTTTTAAGAAAAGCCGGGCAAGTGGCATATACCTGTAGTCCCAGAGTTGGGTAGCTGAGACAGGAGGATCAGGAGTTTGTGATTAGGCTGTTCTATATAGCCAGACCCAATCTTGAAGAAAAAAAAAATCATACACACACACACACACACACACACACATTATTTGTGTGTTTTGTTTGCATGTCTGTATATGTACTATCTTTTTGCCTGGTTCCAGCAGAACTCAAATGAGGGTGTCAGATTCCCTGGGACTGGAGTTAAAGTGGGTTGTGATCAAAATGTGGGTGCCAGGAATGAATCCTGGGCTAACCCAGTCTTTGTGTTTGAAACAGGGTCTTATATTCTCCCTGGCTGGCCTCTAATTCAGTGTGTAGTTGAGGAAGACCTTGATTTATTTGTGCCCACCTCCCAAGCACTAGGATTCCAGGTGTGTGCCACCATGACCTGCTAGAATCCTATTTTTTATAATTGTTTAATTTATTCTTTCTGTGAAAGCAAACAAATATTCAGACTCCCCCATGAGGGCCAGAAGTGAGACTGTTATGCAGAACTACAAACTGGTAGTTGATTTACATCTCAATTACGGTTCTAAGTGTTTTATTTTTTATGCTGGAAGGTTATAACAAAACAGAATAGGAAAAAAATGGAACTTAGAAAAAGTCAAATGTGTTTAATGCTGGCTGACCTTTTGTGAGATAAAAAGAATTACACTTATTATAAAATAATTTTACAAAAAAGGAGAAATTAGGTAAGAAGGATAAGAGGAATGAAAATCGGCCGGAGCAGAGGGGTAGAGCAGTTCTCGGTGGCCCCTGGGTGGGATGGGGTGGGTGGCTGTGCCTAGCCTGGGGCTTCTCGAGACACAAAGCCCTCTTTAAAAAAAAAAAAAAAGAGGAATGAAAATGTACAGTAAAGCCTGGCTGTGGTGGCACAGCCCTTTAATCCCAGCACTTGGGAGGCAGAGGCAGGTGGATTTCTGAGTTCGAGGCCAGCCTGGTCTACAGAGTGAGTTCCAGGACAGCCAGGGCTACACAGAGAAACCCTGTCTCGGAAAAAAAAAAAAAAAAAAAGAAAAGAAAAAAGAAAAAAAAAAAAGAAAATGCACAGTAAGTGACTTAATTCCCATGGGAAGGCTTGGGTTTTTCTTGGTGAGAATTGTTTCATTGCAAAGGAGCAAATAACAAGTGTAGTGGGAAAACCAGAAAGGAACAGTGACATGGGACAGTAACTTTTATTCTCCTGAAGTAATTGTCCTTTCCAAGGCTTTGCTTGGCTTCAAACTATAGCAATCTGTTCTAATCTTCTGGCTCCTTCTAATTCTCTGGTTTGTTCTGTCTTCACCTGTGTCTAGCTTATTTTCTCTTTAACCTGTCTCAGCTAAACTCTTCTGGTAAAACTGTTTCCTTCCTTTCTCTTTCTATACTGCTCTCTGTTAAGTAGCCTCTCTTTTCTCTCTCTGTGAGAGTTGGACATATCCTATTGTCAAACCTTTCTCTGATTTGTCCCTTTGCCACTCAATTAGATATAATTTTCAAGCAAGGGTATTCCTTCTACAACTAACTTTACCTTCATTGTTTTCGATTAAAGGTGTGTGCTAAGGGCTGAACCACAGGACAACTAGAAACAAGTTTTTCCAGTAAATAACACAATCTTGGGGTTCACAGTGTGATCAAACATACTACAACAGTCACATTAGGGAATTGTGTATGAAGGTAACAGGCAAAATGTACTGTGTATTGACAAAGGTTTGGGGATAAGCCACTGAGCAAAACAGACAGAATGTATTACCTCTTGACAGTGCGTTTGTGTTGTATTTCATATATATGACTTAAAGTCTTGTCACAGTCAAAGCAAAGGCAAAATATCACTTTGAATGGGTGTGAATAGAAGCAAAGAAAGTAGGTAGTTGGTTTTCTAGAGTTAACAGAAGGAGCAAATAGGGAAGTCAAGGATGCTAGCAAGACATTTTTGTAATATATTACTTGGTTTGGGGCAAGAATGCAAAAGATTAAAAGAGAAGATAAAAATAATCGAGGGAATTGGAAGTCTTCAGAAAGGTCAAGAACACATTCAGCATAATTAGACAGTGTTATAGTAGAATGCAAGAGGCAGGATCAGAGAGCAAGTTTAAGTTCCAGACCTTGAACAAATTACCAGTTCAGACTGAAAAAGGTATTGGAATGAGGACTGTAGTGGCTATTTCTGATTGTCAACTTGACTATATCTGGAGTGAATTACAATCCAGAATTAGAAGGCTCACCTGTGATCTAGATCTTGAGTCTGGAAGATACAAGTTTCAGGTGTGGTGGTACACGCACCTCTAATCTGGGCCACACCTGCTACTGGAGATCTACATCAGGACATTGGAAGGAGGAAGATTCAGTCTTCTTTGCCTGTGAGCCTTGTGGCACTAAGCGACTGCTAGATCCTCGGGTTTTCATTCACAGCTGCTGCTGACCATTGTTGGGGAGTTGACTGCAGACTGTAAGTCATTAACAAATTCCCTTACTATATAGAGACTACCTATAAGTTCTGTGACTCTAAAGAACCCTGACTAATACAGAAATTGGTACCAGCAAAGTGGGGTATTCCTGTGACAACCTGACCATGTTTTGGGGAGGACTGTGGAAGGACTTTGGAACTTTGAGCTAGAAGAGCCATTGGGATGTTAAGAGCTCTGGGGGGTGTTCTGTAGGAGCTTGGAAGATAATGTTGAGAACAGTGCAGAAGATGGAGGCCTGGCTTGTGAAATTTCAGAGGGAAGATTAAAGACTCTTATCAGGGCTATTGCTAGTTTAAGATTCTGTGGTTTTGGTTAGCTGGGGCTGAAGAAATCAGCTGTGATTAACAAGCTACCAGAACTACTAAAGCAAAACCATTGCATTATTGAGACTATTGATGCTGGTTAGCTGGAGTTGGGAAATTGGTGGTGATTGGGAAGAGACCAGCATCTTTTTTTTTTTTTTTTTTGGTTTTTCGAGACAGGGTTTCTCTGTGTGGCCCTGGGTGTCCTGGAACTCACTCTGTAGACCAGGCTGGCTTCGAACTCAGAAATCCACCTGGCTCTGCCTCCCAAGTGCTGGGATTAAAGGCGTGTGCCACCACTGCCCGGTGAAACCAGCATCATTGAGGTGAAATCTTCTGAGAAGTGTTTTCTGAGAGCACAGAGGCTGCGTTCCAGAGATAGCCAGGGTTGTACCGTTTGCTATGGCTGAACTTGGTAATGTGTAAGAGTTACTCAGATGGT
>CM052719.1:29743004-29769369 GCA_028551405.1 Uromys caudimaculatus
ATCTGGAGCCGTGTGTGCTACAAAGGGCAGAGCTGGAGAAGTGACTCAAGCCCTTGGAGGAATCCAGAAGATTGTGAGTAGATCCCAGACATTGGACCGTTGGAGTTTGATTTTGCTTTTGATTGTGACTGTGCCCTGATATATTTTCCCTCCTGAAGGAAGAAGGTATTTTAGTGGATCCCACAGTTAAGAGACTTTGAATTTTTAAAAGACTTTGAATTTTAAGAGATTGGATGTTTAAAAGGGACTGAAATGTTAATATGTAAGAATTTGTAAAGACTGCGGGAATTTTAAAGTTATTTAGATTTTGGGAATGAATAAGGAAGTAAGGGTCGAGGCTTATTGGTGATGTGTTTGTGTGTCAGGTTGACAAGGGGTCAATTGTACTGGCTAGTTTTATGTGTCAGTTTGACACAAGCTGAACTTATCACAGAGAAAGGAGTTTCAGGTGAGAAAATGCCTCCATGAGATCCAGCTGTAAGGCATTTTCTCAATTAGTGATCAAGGGGGGAGGGCCCCTTGTGAGTGGTATCATCTCTGGGCTGGTAGTCTTGGGTTCTATAAGAAAGCAGACTGAGCAAGCCAAGAGAAGTAAGAAAGCCAGTAAGCAGCATCCCTCCATGGCCTCTACATCAGCTCCTGCTGCTTGACCTGCTTGAGTTCCAGTCCTGACTTCCTTTGGTGATGAACAGCAGCATGGAAGTGTAAGCTGAATAAACCCTTTCCTCCCCAACTTGCATCTTGGTCATGATGTTTGTACAGGAATAGAAACCCTAAGACAAGGACGATAAAATAGACATTGGATTGAGACTAGACTTTTAGAAAAATCATATACACAGTTTATAAAAGCAGGGAATGGTGGGCAAACTAGGAATCACTGTTATCAAGGATAGGATTGAACCTGGGTAGAAATGACATACAAGGTGGGTAGTATTTTTTTTTTTTTTTTTGGTTTCTTTTTTTTTAATTTTTATTCTTTGATACTTTATTTACATTTCAAATGTTTCCCCCTTTCCAGGTCTCCACTTTGGAAAGCCCCCTATCCCCTCTCCCTCCTCCTCCCCCTGCCTCTATGAGGGTATTTCCCCACCCACCAACCCACCCACTCCCATCTTCCCACCTTGGCATTCTCCTATACTGGGGCCTCTAACACCCTCAGGCCCAAGGGCCTCTCCTACCCCTGATGGCCAACAAGGCCCTCCTCTGCCACATATGTGGTCTGAACCATGGGTCCCTCCATGTGTATTCTCTGGTTGGTGATCCAGTCTCCAGGAGCACGGGGGTCAGGCCAGTTGACACTGTTGCTCCCTCCATGGGGTTGCAAACTCCCCAGCTCCTTCAGTCCCTTCTCCAACTCCTCCATCTGGGACCTCACTCTCAGTCCAGCGGTTACTGTAAAGTGAAACTTGGGTATTCCAAACTTTTGGGCTAATATCCACTTATCAGTGAGTACATACCATGTTCGTTCTTTTGTGACTGAGTTACCTCACTCAGGATGATATTTTCAAGTTCCATCCATTTGCCTGCGAATTTCATTAAATCATTGTTTTTAATAGCTGAGTAGTACTCCATTGTGTAAATGTACCACATTTTCTGTATCCATTCCTCTGATGAGGGACATCTGGGTTGTTTCCAGCTTCGGCTATTATAAATATGGCTGCTATGAACATAGTGGAGCATGTGTCTTTATTACATGTTGGAGCATCTTTCCTAGGTTTTCTAACTCCCGGGTTGTCTCCCTTTGTGATTTCTTTATTGTTTCTATTTCTATTTTTAGTTACTAGATGGTTTTGTTCATTTCCTTCGTCTGTTTGATTGTGTGTTCCTGTAATTCTTTAATGAATTTTTGTGTTTCCTCTTTAAGGGCTTCTAGTTGTTTACCTGTGTTTTCTTGTATTTCTTTAAGGGAGTTATTTATTTCCTTCTTAAAGTCTTCTTCTATCATCATGAGAACTGGGTCTTGCTTTTCTGGTGTGTTTGGGTATCCAGGGCTTGCTGTGGTGGGACAGCTGGATTCTGATGATGCCAGGTAGCCTTGGTTTCTGTTCCTTATGTTCTTGCCCTTGCCTTTTGCCATCTGGTTAACTCTGGTGTTAGCTGGTCTTACTCTCTCTGGCTGTGGCTTGTCCCTCCTGCAAGCCTCTGTGTCAATACTCCTTGAAGACCAATTCTCTCTGAGAGGAATTTGGGTTTGGAGAGCTGTGGCACAGGGTCAGCTCTGGGGTGCAGACAGAAACCAGAAGGATCTTGTTCCCAGCTGTCCCTTGGTTCCTGTGTCCTGATGGCTCTGCAAGGGTCCCTCTTGATCCAGTGAATTTGAACATAAGTGGTGGTCTTCCTGTGCTCAAAGGTGTGTTGCCACTCCTGGAATATCAGCTCTCTCCTGGTACTATTTGAGTATGGAGCCCTGTGTCACAGGATCAGCTCCCTGTCCACTGAAAGAA
This sequence comes from Uromys caudimaculatus, assembly GCA_028551405.1. Classification (NCBI taxonomy): domain Eukaryota; kingdom Metazoa; phylum Chordata; class Mammalia; order Rodentia; family Muridae; genus Uromys; species Uromys caudimaculatus. The sequence goes on from CM052719.1 coordinate 29,745,449, forward strand.
ACCAGAATACCACTCCTCAGCCACTGTGTACTGGGATTCCAGGTGGGTCCCTCTGAGCAGACAGGCTTGTCCACACTCCTGGGAGTCTAGCATTCTCCCAGCACTATTTGGCTATGGAGCCCTGGTGGCCCAGGCAGAGGTCTCCCACCACAGATAGAAACCGGAAGGCTCCTGTCCCTGGCTTTTCCTCAGTCCCTGTGTCCTGAGGATTCCGGGCGGGTCCCACTGAGCAGCGGTGCTCGTCTTAACCCCACTCACGGCTTTTCCACACTCCTGGGAAGGTAGCTCCTGGCGCTATTTGGCTATGGAGCCCTGGTGGCCCAGGCAGAGGTCTCCCGCCACCTTGGGTAGTATTTTTGATGTGTACTTTTAAAAAGAGGAAAAGCTGAGGATTAGTTAATAAAAATGGTCTGCAAATAGTATCTTTTCCCAGTTAGCCAGAAGAGTAGGAACATCTTCTTTTAAAAGTGATTTGGATAGGAATTGGTGCTTTAAGGAAGATTTGAGGTTTTACTGACACAGAAGAGAATGTTTTGGAGCAGGTGAGGGATGCGTAGGTCGTTGGCTTATAATACTCTGTTGGAAGTGTTTTTGATAGGAGGAGGTGTTAACTATAGGTATGGATTGGAATGACATTGAAGATGGAGATTTGAGGTTAATAACAAAAGTAGGGTGAAGTGAATTGCTTTTTGCTTAGAAGTGAGTATATACTTAAGAAAGTAATAGATTGAGTGTGTGTAGCTGTGGGAAGGAAATGCCTTAGCAAACAAGTTTCTATATTGGTGGATTGGCTTTAGGGCTCATTCTTGCTCTTTTATGAAGTAAAGATACACTGAACAAATTTTGCTAGTGTTAAAATATTCTGCATAGCTGAAACAAATTTATACCATAAAGAAATAAGGCTTGGAGAGATAACTCAGTGATTAAGAACATAAAATGAGCCGGGCAGTGGTGGCACACGCCTTTAATCCCAGCACTTGGGAGGCAGAGGCAGGTGGATTTCTGAGTTCGAGGCCAGCCTGGTCTACAGAGTGAGTTCCAGGACAGCCGGGGCTACACAGAGAAACCCTGTCTCGAAAAACCAAAAAAAAAAAAAACCAAAAAAAATAACCAAAAACATAAGATGCCTGTTCAGAGGACCAGTGTTAGATTTTCAGCCTATATGGTTCACAGCCACCTTTAACTCCAGCTCCAGGGAGATCTGGCCTACTGGCCTCTGGGGGTACCTGCACTCCTGTGCATGCACACACAATTAAAAATAATAAAAAAAAACTTTTAAAAATGAAATGTGTGTGGAGATAGAAATGTTTAACCTAATTTCAGTATTATATCGTGTATACATGTATCAGAGTCACAATGTATTCTATAAATATGTAAATTTAAAAAAAAATCTTGATCTGGTGGCACACACTTGTTATCCTAGCACTTGGTAGACAGTGGGGGAGGAATTGCTGTGAACTTAAGGCTAGCCTGAGCTACACATAGTGTGATCCAGGTCACTGTGTGCTATGGCCACGGTTCTCAGCCTGTGGGTTGCAACCCCTTTGAGGGATTGAAAAGCCCTTTCACAGAGGTCACATATCAGATACCCTGTATATCAGATTTTTACATTACGGTTTATAACAGTAGCAAGATTATAGCTATGTAGTAGCAACATTTGAGGAGCTGTATTAAAGGGTCACAGTATTAGAAAGGTTGAGAACTACTGTGCTATGGTATAAGACCCTGACTCAAAAAAAAAAAACCAAAACAAAACAAAATAAAACAAAATGGGGAGGTGTCTTAGTTAGGGTTTTACTGCTGTGAATAGACACCAGGACCACGGCAACTCTTATAAAGGACAACATTTAATTGGGACTGGCTTACAGAGGTTCAGTCCATTATCACGGCAAGAGCATGGCAGCATCCAGGCAGGCATGATATAGGAAGTGCTGAGAGTTCCACCTCTTGTTCTGAAGGCAGCTAGAAAAGACTGGTGTCAAGGGAGTTAGGATGAGGGTCTTAAAGTCCATGCCCACAATGACAGTCTTCTTCCAACAAGGCCACACCTTCTAATATTGCCACTCCCTGGGTCAAGCATATTCAGACCATCACAGGAGAGCATAGAGAGATTCCTCAGCAGCTAAGAGTACTTTTTGTAATTGTAGAGGATGGTTGATCAGGTCCCAGCACCCACAGGGTGGTTCACAACTTTCTGTAACTACAGCTGCAGGGAATCCATGCCTTCTCTGAGGGTATTAGACATACAGATGGTACATAGACATCCTTGCAGGCAAAACACCCATACACATAAGATGACTTTTTAAAAAATTACTGAGGAGTAAGAGGGAAGGAGGAGAGAGGAGGGCGAGAGAACAAATGAACGACATCATAAGTAACTATATAGTGAAAGACTTAACACAATAATAAGTTCAGTTGGCAAGGTACATTGTGAGGTTAAATGCCTGTTTCCTTTTTAGATAAGGTCTTGCTGTGTACCCCTGGCTTGCCTAAAATTTCCAGTGATGCTTCTGCATTTGCCTTCCAAATGTTGAAAGTTAAGTTCTTGTCAATTCAAATTGAATGCTACATTTTGTTGTTATTTATTTATCTTATCTTCCACTAAATCTTCAGAGTTTGGAGTTTTGTTTTTGTTTTTTCAGTTTGAAAAAGGTGTCTTGAATTCTAGAAACTCACTCAGTTTTTTAAAAACATTTATTTATTTATTATGTGTGAATGTGTGTTTACTTGGGCACCTAGGTAGAGGTCAGGGGACACCTTGTAGAATCAGTTCTTTCCTTCCTCGTATGGGTTCAGGAGTTAAACTCAGATTGTTAGGCGTGGTGGTAAGTACTTTTTACCTGCTCAGAGCCACCTCATCAGCTTTTATTGAGTTTTTATTTTTTTAAGTCTTAAATAGAAAGAGCAATGGAAAAGATCTCATGTGGGTTTGTTGTTTTAGTTTGTTATTTTGACATTGCCAGTTCCAGGGAGCCTTTTGTCTGTGCTCTTCCAATGTTGAGATTACAGCTACATACCACAGCTATTTTATGTGGGTGCTGGGAATCCGAATTTAGATCTTCATCTTTTATCAAGTGCTTTACCAACTGAGCTGACTCCCCAGGACCCCGTAGAAAAGTTTCATAGGAGATACTAGTTTTTTTGAGAAATTTACTTAATATTGAGAATTGATATATATGCATATGTTATTTAGTTTATACTTTCCTCTTTACAGTTTTATTTTCAGTTCTCTCTCTCTCTCTGTGTGTGTGTGCGTGCTCTGTGTGTGTGTGTGCGTGTGTGTGTGCGCGCGTAGGTTGCACATGCGTACCCATAAAAGCTAGGAGATGATGGCCACTACACCTACACCAGAACCGAGGCCTCCACTGAATTTCCTTCTTTCTTATCTCTGTAGTGAACATAATCCAGTCTAGCAAAATGAAATTTGCGTATCATACACTGCCTTTATCATTACCACATTTTCTGCCTTTAGGTTTTTCTCATGTGTCCAAGTTTGTTTGTTTGGTTTGGTTTGGTTGTTTTTAAATCCTGAGAAGGGTATTTAGCATAGATCTTATTTCTATTCTTTTTTTCCTTAGGCTGCCTCACCAGCTATAAGAAATACCAAGCCAATGACCCATCTCATCATCATCTTGATCCACTTTAGCTGTCACAGCAGAGACTAAAATGGAGGACACTACCTGTATGTCTTTCTTAGGTAGTTCCTCCCTTACATGGGCAAATTCCCTTGAGCAGAGAGTTCATCATCATTTGCATGTCTTGCCTGCTGCTGCAGCTTCTTTACAATCCCATTCCAGATGTTACTTTCAGGCAATGCAGTGTGTTCTCTAGTGCATCAGCCACTTAAGGGGTGTGCTTGAACTCATTTGGAGGGTTATATTCATTAAGAAGGCATGCCATCTTATAAGACAGAGGAATATAGTCCCTAGGAGTTCTGCCCCTGACTTTCCCTTTGGGCAAATAGCTTGCTTTTAGTTACAAGTCTTCTGTCCCATAGTAGGAGCATTGTAACTGCTAGAACAGCAAGGAGGCACACTGTTTAGTGCCACGTGGAGAACTGCCTTAATGGGTTTACCTCCTTGAACATTTCTCAGATGGTTTAACTTTAGTTGTATACCGTAGCAGCGATAATCCAGCTGCTCCTCTTAAACTAATGATTAAGCCCTTGTTTGGATAATAAGTTTTGTTGCTTTTTCTAGGTAGAGGTGAACAAAAACTTAAATCAATTAACTCAATCCCATTATAATAACTAAGAAAATACATAACAGTATTTCCTTAAAAAAATCCAATAATTAAAAAACCAAAAATAACCAATTAGAACCCCATGTCTCAGGATATTCTTCAGTAGCCATCACAGTTGTATAACCAAACACAACCAACGTTCCACCTAAATAAATTAAAAACACTATTAAACCTAAAAAAGAACCACCAAACCCTAAAACCATAAGACAACCCACACAACAACAAACAATTAAACCAAGCCCTCCATAAATAGGCGAAGGCTTTAAAGCCAACCCTAAACACCCAGTTAAAAATAATAAACTTAAAATAAAAATATAATTAGTCATTATTTCCACACAGCATTTAACTGTGACCAATGACATGAAAAATCATCATTGTAATTCAACTATAGAAACAATGACAAACATCCGAAAAACACACCCCCTAATTAAAATTATTAATCATTCCTTCATTGACCTACCAGCCCCATCCAACATCTCATCATGATGAAATTTTGGCTGATCATGGCTAGATGGTGGAGGTGCACACTTTTAATCCCAGCACTCAGGAGGCAGAGGCAGGCAGATCTCTGAGTTCACAGAAGGAGTTTTAGGACAGCCAGGGTTACACAAACACTGTCTCAACAAACAAACAAACAAACAAACAACAACAAAAACGTTCACCCAGTTGCTCACCAACAACAAAGCAAAGAAACATCCAAGTCAGTGAGTCAGTAGTTTCATTGGGTTTACTTACAGGAATATAGGTGACTCCCACATAGTTATGTCACAGAAAGTCACACTGTAGGGCTAGAGGAGAGTGGTTATGCCTTTTTACTCTTCCAGAGGACATGAGTTTGGTTTTCAGCATCCACACTGGGGTGTGAGCTGCCTGTTACAATCTCTTATGCACTGTGTAAAAACATTCACCTGCCAATAAAATGCTTATTGGCCAATGATCTGAGGCCAGATTAGAAGTTGGGACATCTGACAGAGAGAGGAATTCTGGGTTTGAGTCAGGCACAGGGATATTCGTCTGGATATAGAAGATGGTTGCATGAAATGGAAGACCGTGTAATCAGCCACGTGGCGGGACCTAGAATAAATGAGATAATTAAGATATGAGCTACTTTGAGAACAAGCCCAAGCTTATGGCCTAAGCATTGTAAGTCTCAGAGGCATTATTTCGGGGGACTTGTGCGTGAGTGGGAAAGCCCACAGTTAGAAATGATGCCCAACATGGAGCGTGAGGCCACAACGACCCTGAGATTAAGAGTCTCTTGCACTATGACTGAACTAGCTGGGTGAGTCAAACTCCAGGGAATCCAATATGCTTCTGGTCCCTGTGGTCACATGAACATTACACACACACACACACACACACACACACACACACACTCTCTCTCTCTCTCTCTCTCTCTCTCTCTCTCTCTTAAGGTCTTTAGATAGCTTTCCCTCTCCTACATACTAAGGAACTCCCAAGAGCACATTAGCTGGGTGAGGAACACAAGGGTGGTAGGGACAGAAGGAGTAAATTGCTGGAATCTGAAGTGAAGGTCTAATCCGTGATCTCAATGAGGGAATATTAGTGGGTTTAATCTTGAACAGGTCTTATGCAGGTAGCTGCTCTCATTTCAGCAATGTAACAGTCATGTCCTGCCTAGAGGTCAAAGTTCACAACATCTATCTCTCTGACATCATAGCTAGCAGTTTATCTTACTAATCCAGTACACATGATTTTATGTTTTTAAAACATTTCTTAATTTATTTTGAGGAGAGGCGGCTCATGTAGAGGTCAGAGAAGCAGTAGTCAGTTCTCTAGACCATGTAACATCTGAGTGTAATTGTAATTCTGGGTGCTTTTCTATGCCCCTCTTGTTCCCAAATAAAGGACACAGAGACCTTATATTTATTAACAAGCTGCAGGAACTATGGCTGGGTAAATGCTCATCTATTCTAACTCAATCATGCTCGCCTGGACTACTTCCCAGCCATGTGCCCTGTTACTTGCCATCTGAGTTTTGCCCTGGCTTGCTCTGCTCCATGTGTGTCCTTACTCCTTTGGGGACCTACTCATGGTAAATCTTCTGGTCCTTCTCTTCCTCTTTTTCCTTCTCCCTCTCTCTATCCTTGGAATCCCTTGGCTGGGATAGGAAATTCTGCCTTCCCTCTTCTCCTTCCCAGCTATTGGCTAATCAGCATTTTATTAACCAGAGCTAATGGAAAAAAATCTTTACACATCATTGACTAGGAGATGATCCAGTAATCATAACAATGCCAGTGTCCAGACTGCCTCCAGAACTCAGCATAGAAATCAGCATCTGAAGTATACAGTGCTCAAAACCATACTCATTCATTCATGCTCGGCTTCTTTACTTAGGGTTCTAAATTTAGCGAAAGTTTAGAATGTAAAACATTTTCTCCTCAAATACATTTTTAGTTTGTTCCAATATACAAAAATTAACTGATTGTTGAGAAAAGATTTTTTAAAAAAAATATTTGATTTTCTCCAAAATATTTGATTTCTCCATAAAATAAAATTATATACTTTTTATTTTAGAAATTTATATAGTGTTTAAAGTCCATGATCTATGCATACATTTTTAGAACAAGCTGTGACTTTTAGTTATAAATTTAGCATAAACCTAGAATATAAAACATTTTCTTCTCAAATATATTTTTAGTTTGGCAGTGCTGGGATCAAATTCAGGGTCTTACACATGCTAGGCAAACTCTGAACTGCGGAGTTACATCACCAGTCTTATTTTTGGTGTTTTGTTTTGAGATAGGTTTTCACTCTGAAGCTAAGTGTGCCATTGAATTTGCCAGTCTCCTTCTTTATCCTTCCTAGTACTAGGATTTTAGGTTTGAGCTACCATGGCCAGCTTCTTGCCAAATACATTCCTAATTTATGTTAAAGTGGGCTTACTTTATAACTTTACTTGCAGAAAGCATAACATACCCCATTCAAGGAAAATTTCTCCTGTCTGCTTTCCATGTCGTCTATAGGAGCACTGTTTGTATTCCTGGATTAAGCTTTTGCCTGGGCTATGGGGATTTGAACTCCGGCTGTTAAGTACTTTACCTGAAGAGCCACTTTCTCAGTCCCACGTTTTCCTTTTAAAACAGTTTGCTTTTAGTGCTTTTGAATAGACTTACTTTTATTGCCTGTCTAATTTTGAGCTATTTCTTATTAATCCAAGATATTGCATGTAGAATAAGCTCAATAACTGTTCATTGTTCAAATAAGTCTCAGTTCAGTGTGTGTGTGTGTCTATGGATATTATTTTAAAAGTATTTCATTATATTTCTAACATGCAATAGTGTAAAGGTAACCATATTTCTCATTCATAACTAGTATTAAGCATGTATATAATTCTCGATGTTTTTTCCTCTCTTACGTAACTTCCCCATAAATAAAGATGCTGCATTGTCCAACCTTTATTATTATACATTTGGAAAGATGCTTAGCATTCTAAAATTTCAGTGGATGTAAAACTGCTTGCCTAATAGCATTTATCCTGTCATTTATTTCATAGGATAGTAACATCTAGTTATTTTAAATTTAGCACTCTTAAAGTCCCATGTTACCTCCTTCCCTCTTATTTAAGATAGACTAGATACGGAGAGGTATAATCACTGAGATGTAACAGTTTTGGCTGGGCAGTGGTGGCACACGTCTTTAATCCCAGCACTTGGGAGGCAGAGGCAGATGGATTTCTGAGTTCGAGGCCAACCTGGTCTACAGATTGAGTTCCAGGACAGCCGGGGCTACACAGAGAAACCCTGTCTCGAAAAAACCAAAAAACAAAACCAAAAAATAAAAAAACAGTTTTGTTCTTTTTTGGAGTGTGTGTGTTATTGTGTAGCTCTAGCCGTTCTGGAATTTGTTCTGTAGACTAAGTTGGCCTTGAACCACAAAGATCTGGCTGCCTCTGGCTCCCAGTGCTGCTGGGATTTAAGGTGCATGAGCTTTGATTCTTGGTACATTATTGCCAAAATGCCTTTTAGAAAGATGATACCAGTTTATATTCCTGCAGTATCTGAGGATTCATTTTGCTTTTAGTGTCAGTCAGTATTAGAAAATAATTTATGTGAAATTTAGCAAGTTTAATACTTTATTTTAGTTTGCAGTTAGATTTGATTACTGTATTTTATATTTACTTTCTTCTTGTATACTTTTTTTCTTGTTTTTCTTTTTCTCTTTTGTAAAGATGTTGGGGGCTGTGGACGTGGCTCAGCTCGTGAGAGCATTTACTGCACTTGCAGAGGACCCTACTTTGGTTCTCAGCATGTTAACTCTGTGTTTCTCTTTTTTTTTTTTTTTTGAGACAGGGTTTCTCTGTGTAGCCCTGGCTGTCCTGGAACTCACTCTGTAGACCAGGCTGGCTTCAAACTCAGAAATCCTCCTGCCTCTGCCTCCCAAGTGCTGGGATTAAAGGCGTGCGCCACCACCGCCCAGCCTGTATTTCATTTTTCTCAGGTTCCTTCCCCCAGTCTTTCATTTTCTGTTGTCAGAATTTTTGGGACTCACTTTTTTATGTAAATACAATCTGAGATTTTTTTATTTCTTTGTGTTCTAAATTTAGTGAGATTTCTTCTTGTTAATAAAAAGTGCTTTTTCCCCCCTCATTTGGCTTTATAAAAGTACCATTTCATTGACACTTCTGTTTTTAATCTCTTTATTATCTTGGTGTTGGGTAAAATGAACTTTCTCTATGTGAAATGACTAGAGCTTTGAATGACAAAGACCTTTTTTTTTTTTTTTGTTTTGTTTTGTTTTGACATTTTCCTGTTAACTTTTAGGAAGTAATGATGTAGAAAGATACTGGGTTATATCTTTGGGAGATGTGGGGAAACTGTGGCTAAATATTGTTTCTGTGTTCTGTGCTTGAGGTTAAGAGTTGTAGCTAAGGAAATCTGCTAAGACTCTAAATCTTTGTTAGGAAATTGTCCAATCTGTTGAACAATCATATTTCACAAAGTTTGAGGGATAAAAATCTTACTATTGTGCTTGTTGAATAGTAAACAGTTTAGCTCTGTTAACAATTATTACTAAGTTTCTCTAGTTGGATGTATCTTTTGGGTTATTACATATTTTGTCATTAAGTGCATTTTTCCTCTTTAAAATTGTTATTGGTGATATTTTGATGTTCTATAATTTTTTAAATGTACATTCTTTAACCATATCTTTTTTTCTTTTTCCTATTATTACTTGTGTTTCATATTTTTCTGCTTGATAGAGTTTTTGAATAGGGCCAGGTAACAGATACGCAGCATTTTTTTTTTAAAATAAGATTTTCCTCTATGTCTTAAAGAATAATGTTGATAGCATATGGTATACTTTTTGATCTGGGGAGATGGCTCACTTGGTAAAATGCTTACATTACAAGTGCAAGGACTTGAGTGACTTGAGTGTGGTTCCTAAAACCCAAGTGAAAATGCTAGGCCTGATGACCAGCCAGCTAGTTTAACCTAATTGATGAATTTCTGGCTAATGAGAAATCATGCCTCTAAGGTGGCTAGTGGTATTAAAGATAACACCTGAAATTGTCTTGCAGATTCCATATGTATCCTCCCTCACATGAACACACACACACACACACACACACACACACACACACACACACACACACACACTTACGTGTGCATAAAAAGAATAAGATATGCTTCTTTCCAATATTTCAGAGAATTATTGGAATAGTAGCAGTACTAGAGCAGTTGCCTGCCATGTGTAAGGCCTTAGGTTCTCCACTTGGCACCAAAAAGAGAGACAGCTTCCAAAACCAAGAAACCCAGAATAAACTTATATGTAGCAGTAAGCAAGTATTTATTTAAGATTTTCAAGTTAACATTGTGTTGAATTTTATGTCACTTTTATTTTTTGAGATAAAATTTTAATATGCTGCATAATTTGTTATATATTATTCTAGTAGATATAACATTAAAATATCCATAAGATAAATCTTTCTCAACCATGATGACGTTTGATATTATGACATGAAATGAGTTAGGATATTAGAGTCAAAGAAAATTGGGTTTATAATTTTTTGCTCTTTTAAAAACTGAATGATTCTAGTAAAATTATCTGACTGTTGAAATTTAATTCTTTTATTTGTAGTTAGTGACTTTCTGTATTAAAGTTATCTCCATGTTCCCTCCTTTAATCTGCCCCCCTTTCAACTGGTAATTCCATAGCTAGCAGACTATTTAGAAACCCTTCTCATGGTCATTTCTACTTCTGGTCCTCTGCTTCTGTTTCAAATCTGTTGCTTCTATTTCTCCTTTCTGATCCGGGCATATTTAGTACCCTTATTTTTATATGTACCAGTAAAAACTCCATGGGGTTTTTCCATGGGGTTATCTTGCTAGGGTTGGTGGCCCATATCTCTAATTCTTGTACTTGGGGGTCTAAGACGGCCCAGTTCAAAGCCAGCCTGGGCTACATAGGAAGCCTAATCTCAGAAAATAAAACAGGGCCTATGGAAAAGGTCATCAGGTAGAGAGATGCTTGCCCCAAAGCCTGACAACCTAAGTTCAATCCCCAAATTCCACAGTGGAAGTAGAGAACTGCCTCCTCCTGCAGGCTATCTTTTGGCCTCCACACCTGTTGTGGCATGCATCCTCTCCCAATAAATGAATAAGTGATAAATTATGAAATTACTTGTAGATATTTCTATAATAATTAAAATGCTATTTTCTAGGCTAAAACTTTAGAAGCCAATATTATCATCATCTTATACTTTCCACATTATAAATATGATTAAAATAGATTAAATCACTTTGTAAAAACATTATGCAGTTGGAAATTATTTCTGACAGATCAACTCTTACAGTTTTATAGGCCATTCATTTTTTTCTCCTTTGAAATGACAAAGGAAAGTTGACTTCAGTCAAAATAGCACACATAACCTAACCACACGTTTAATGTTACTTGTTTTCAGTAGATTGAAAACCTTACTACTGTCACATTCAACTAGAAACAAATTGACAATTCCTGACTAAATTAAGAGAAAATAAATATTAGTCTTCTCAAATATACAGGACTCACCTCCCTAATGTGAACATGAAATTCAAATACCTCCAATGTTCTCCCTTGAAGATAATGTTATCTTTACTCCGAGCAAAGAGCAACATTCCTTTGCGTTTCCCAAGGCCATTACACTGAGACTCATCACATACCTATAACACTTGCTGAAGTTACCCCTTAAATATTTCTAGTTCTGAAGTGACTATTTCTGTAAAGAATGAAGTGTGGGGTTTTTTTTTTCTTTCAGGACATTTAAGTTTTTTTAATAGTTAAACCACAGATGTAGAAAATAAAAGAATTCAAAGTATTAGCAACAAATAAAATTGTACCAGTGGACTTTGGTAAAATTATATAAAATTGGGGGCTGGAGAGATGGCTCAGCAGTTAAGAACGCTGACTGCTCTTCCATAGGTCCTGAGTTCAATTCCCAGCAACCACATGGTGGCTCACAGCCATCTGTAATGGGATCTGATGCTGTCTTCTGGTGTGTCTGAAAACCACTACAGTGTACTCACATACATAAAATAAAAATAAATCTTTAAAAAATTTCTATAAAATTATAATCATTTCAATTATAATCACTAAGAATGCTTTAGAAAACAATCTCTTGAGTCCTATCTATTCTTCTGAATGTGTTACTTACCTGAACTGTGCCATATTTGTGTATATTAAACATATATTATTATACTGCCTGCAATTTTTATAGCATAGATGTTCAGAGTTGAGAGTTCATCTTGGTAGATTTTTCCTTTGACCAGTAGAAAGTGTCCTGATAGTGTATTTCTTAAAATAAGTGAGAGATACCTTTATATTACTAAGTTTGATAGAATGCTTTAAAATCTGAAGTTGGGGCCAACAAGATGGTTCAGCATATGAAAGTGCTTGCCATACAGACCTGATGACCCCAGATCACACAGTGGCAAGAGGGAACTGACTCCAGATAGTTATTTGCTATGACCTCTGCACACATGCTGTGGTATATATATATATCTGCACTTACATACAAAAACATGCATACACATGATATAATTATAAGTACAATTTAGAATAAAATAAAGTTTGCCTTTATGTGTTAAAAAATTATTTTTTATTTATTTTGCAGAGAATTAGTTAGAGCCAACATGGCCACAGGAGGAGGTCCTTTTGAAGAAGTCATGCATGATCAGGACTTACCAAACTGGAGCAATGACAGTGTGGATGACCGACTCAACAACGTGGTAGGATATTTTACTGTAGGTGGTGTATCGTGGACCACTAAAGCTCATGAGGCTTTCCCATCATTGTGTCCACTGAAACTCTGAAAAAACTACAGGTTGAAGACACTTTAGCTGTAGTTAGTAGAAAGCATGAATTAGCTTAAACTCAAAAGATTATTTATTAAAAGGAGGGGAAAGTGCTTTATGGAAGCCATGTTAAAGGAGTATAGCTCAGCTTTAGGACGGGAAAAAAGGAACTGCAAAGTTGTTTAACATTGCTTTTCACCTGTGTGCCTGTGCTTCTAAGAACCTTTCCCTAACCTAGCACCCTCTTCTAGCTCTGCCTCTTCTTTCTCTGGTTTGTGCCATATACTGAGGTTGCCTTTTTGAAGACCTGCAGCCACGGAGGAAATTATATACTGACTAATTTAACTTTATGATTAGCTAGCTAAATTAGGGTTAGTTTTGTTTTCTTTTTTTTTTTTCACTTATCAGTGCCCTGAAAGGGATAAATTAAATAGTATAAAAGGTTGACAGGGCTACTCATACATGGAACAGTTTCTAGAGAGGCCGAAATGAGGACAGTACTAAGCAGTTTTATTATAGCTAAGTGTCTTCCAGTATGGATAATGTGGGAATGCATAGTTGAATAAATTTAATTATGTAGGCATGAGTAACTGTAGGTATTTTCTAGTTAAAATATAATTTCATTCTGTATGGGATAGTATGTAGTAGATTTTTGCCTATAAAATACTATTGGGGACAATGATAGTTATACGGTGCTTGCCAAATGCTAGGCATTGTTCTAAATACTCATACATAGTATTTTTAATCTTATTTTTAAGATACCCTATTTTAAAGATTAGGAAACCGATCCCATGTGAAATTAAGGGATTTGCCTAGTATTTCTTAGTAATTGCTTTAGAACCTAGGTCAATTGTATTTCTGTCTTCTTTTGTTATACATACAGATTTTCATCTAAAGGAGGACTGGTAAAGATGTATTTATTTCATTATGTAGTTCAGAACAGTTTTTTTACCCTTTTAAGATAAGGTTTCACTACACAGCCTATGCTAGCTGCCCTTGAATTCTTTTAAGCTCTCTAGCTTCTGGTCTCAGTCCCCTCAGTGTTGAGATTATAGATGTATCCTAACAGATAGATGGAAAGAATAGTGTTTAGAAGCGCTTTTGAGCTGAGCCTAGTAGTACATCCCTGTAGTCTTACCCACATGGATGGTTGGTAGGCTGAATGAAGTAGGAGGAGCATGGGTTCAAGGATAACTTGGACTGTATGGTGAATTCAAGGCAGTCTGAACCAACAAGACCTTATTTCAAAAAAGAAACCATTGAAAATATTTAAATTGATTTACATGTTGAGATTTGTGATTTGGAGCTTAATATTTATTATCAGTAATAGGAAGGTAATAGACTTTTTAAAGACCAAGCTAAAATATTAGGTTAGATGTAATAATGAAAAAAAAAAAAACGGGTTGATAGAATACATCTCTGAGGTAGAGTGTTTGTATGTGAGAATGTATATTGGAATTTTAACATCCACACCAAAGTTCTTTTTTTTTTTTTTTTCGAACATACCAAATTATTTTTTTGTTTGATATAGGTCAGATTAACTTTTGCTTTTACTTTTTTAAAGGAGTGGGGTGGCCAACAGAAGAAGGCCAATAGATCATCAGAAAAGAATAAGAAAAAGTTTGGTGTAGCAAGTGATAAGAGGGTAACTAACGATATTTCTCCGGAGTCATCACCAGGAGTTGGAAGGCGAAGAACAAAGATTCCACATACGTTTCCCCACAGTAGATATATGACTCAGATGTCTGTTCCAGAGCAGGCAGAACTAGAGAAACTTAAACAGCGGATAAACTTCAGCGATTTAGATCAGGTTTGTGAATTGCTTTCAAAATAAGATATGACCGTGGGAAATTCTTGAAATGGATTAAGAATATATTTTAAGGATAAGAGATTGGGAAGAATAAAAGTTTCTGTATCTGTGGGAAGAATTTTAAATTCTGATGATGATATTATCTTTGGAGAGAAGCAAAGTTGTACTTTTACATTTGTCAAAGCTACTTCTTTCTGGGCTATTATTATTCTAATAGCTAGCTAAATTATAAAAGTAGATTTTGCTAACTAGATGAAATTGCTACTAAGTTTAGTACATTTATTGGATAAATGTGAATGTGCTTGGTTATTTAAAGTTTAGAATATAACTGACTTACAATAAAGTTCACCAAAATAAAGTTTAGATCTAAAGGCAAATAGAATTGATAATAATCTCTTCACTGGTATTTTTACCAGTATTTTATTGTCATATCTCTGTCTTGCAGAGGTAGAGGTTTCCAAACATGCAGAATAATAGATTCAAGTCTAATATGACAGTGATAGTATAAATGATTATATAAATGTACTGTATACACATATATGCAGGTATTAAACTGATTTGTGTATGTGTGTGTGTGTGTGTGTGTGTGTATGTGTATATATGTATGGTATTGGAGATTAAGCCCATGGCTTTAAAGATACTTTGTAAACAGTCTATCTCAGTCTATGTCAGCTGTATTGCCAGTTCTACACTGCTTTTTCAATAGTGTTTCCTGTAGATAAATCAGTGTGCTTATATTCTTAGTTACTACTGATTCATTGGATCCAAAACCTATGCGAATTTTGTTAAGTAAATAGCAGTATGGATTATAATGTAGCCCATAGTACCTGTGTTAGACTAATCTTAATCATATTTATCAACTGCATTATCTCAAAAGATGGGAATGAGAGTAATACAATTTCGATAGTGTTGCAGAATTTTGTAGATCTGAAACTCAAAGCTCTTTTACAAAACTATATCCTCATCTAATGTTGAAACTAAGAACACTGGAATTTTAAAGTTTTGTTGAAAGATTAATGTTTATGTGATTTGGTTTCCTTTCTGTGTATAGAGAAGTATTGGAAGTGATTCTCAAGGGAGAGCGACAGCGGCTAACAACAAACGTCAGCTTAGTGAAAACCGAAAGCCCTTCAACTTTTTGCCTATGCAGATTAATACTAACAAGAGCAAGGATGCTACTGCAAGTCTTCCAAAAAGAGAGATGACTACGTCAGCACAATGCAAAGAGCTGTTTGCTTCTGCTCTAAGTAATGACCTTTTGCAAAACTGTCAAGTCTCTGAAGAAGATGGGAGAGGAGAGCCTGCAATGGAGAGCAGCCAGGTAATAAAATGGGTTTATTTGGGTGGCTGTTTTACAGATTTGAAAGTATAGACATTAAGATCTTAAAAAGTATTAGGCTATGCATATAGGAATTTCAGTTAAGTAGAATTAGTTTTTCTCTAACCCTCTTCAGTAATCTACCGTATTTATTTTAAGTAGAATAATACTTTATTTCTTAATGGTTGGGAAATTACATATTCGTGTTCATTAAATCTCTAATTTGTGAAATACTGAACTGCTAATTTTTAGTAAAAGGGGATTAGAATCAGTATGATTAGGCTTTTTAAAAAAGAATTTTGTTCATTGTAGCTGTTGGGGCTGGAGAGATGGCTCAGTGGAGAGTGGCTCTGGTGGAAAACCCAAGTTTGGTTGCCAACATACACATTAGGCAGTTGAGAACCCCTGAAACTCTGGCTCTAGGGAGATCTGATCCATTTGCTCTACACAGGCCCTTGTGCTCACATTCACATGCGCTGCCTACATGCGTGGATACAACTAAAAGGAAAGTAAATAATGAAAAAAGAATAAGACAATGCTGATATTTTTGGAAAATACTTTCAAAAGTATACTACTTTTAATTTTATTTTTATAATACTAGCAATTATTTTTAAAGAGATGTGAACATTAGAAGGAATCTTTAGGGCCAGTGGTTGGCTCAGAGGGTAAAGGCACTTGCTGAGCAAGCCTGGCTCCCTGAATGTCATACTTGGAAGCCATGGGAAGGTGGAGGAGCCTCATCTCCTGAGTGCACATACGCCTCTGGCACATGTGTGCACACATATACATATATTGTCCACGTGAGTACCCCCACGCCCGTCGCCACCTGGTGAATGTATAAATAACTTCTCAGCAATTTGTTTCATAAATACAGTTTTGTGGCCTGGCAAGATTGCCTAGTGGGAGGACCTAATCTGCTTGGTCCTGGCACTCTGTGGGGACAGTGAGGGGACGAGGAGAGAACAGGCACATGGCTATGCTGTTTGGACTGTATGTCTTCACTCGGGTCTTTGTTCACTCGGCTTCCTCTGCTGTCTACAAGCTGTACCTGAGCATTCAGTACCCGGAAAACACATGAAATAGAAGGACAACACCAACTTCAGATCATATAAACTAAAATAGTTTTGTAATTACTTTTAAATTGATGGTGATTGAAGTTATTGACCATGATGTTTTAATTAAAAAAAAAAATCTAAGTTTAATTAAAAATTTGTTGCCTGTATAAATTTATGTGGTAAGCCTAGATATATCTTTGCTTGATACACTATTGCTATGGAGTTAATTATGCTTGGTGTTATATGTTGTACGCTGCCATCCTTATGTTTCTTTTTAATATTTTTCCTGCAGATTGTAAGCAGACTTGTTCAAATTCGTGACTATATTACTAAAGCTAGTTCTATGCGAGAAGATCTTGTAGAGAAAAATGAAAGATCTGCTAATGTTGAGCGTCTTACTCATCTAATAGAGCACCTTAAAGAACAAGAAAAGTCATATATGAAATTTCTCCAGAAAATCCTTGTAAGTTTTAGACTTAAAGTGATGGATGTTGAGTTATTTTTATGATGTACCATGTACAAATGCCGATGACATTCTGATGTCACTCCAGAGGAGTTAACATATTTTCAAAAATCGTGCCATCCATTATAACATTTTTATTGCCCTTTTTAATAGTTGTATGATTTATACCACTAAAATATTTCAGGCTAGAGAAAATGAGGAGGAGGAAGTTCGGACTATAGACTCAGCTGTGGGATCTGGTTCTGTAGCTGAGAGCACATCGCTAAACGTAGATGTGCAGTCTGAGGCTTCAGATACCACGGTAAGCGGCTTTTTGGTAATTAAAGTGCTGGAAATGGAGATGTAAAGTTTTCCTCCAGTTTTCAAGATGATAATTTTTGGCATTCTTTAGTAAAAAAGTGTATTCTAGGAAAGAAACCCTCAAACTGTTAATGGTATATATAGTTTCTAAACAGGGAAGTTTGAAAGCTTTATTACTAACATTATTGTTGGAAATCTAATCATTTTTAGATTTCGTTGCACAGAAATGTCAGTGAAGTTTGTTTTGCTCAGCACAACTTTCCTAATTTTAAGAAGCATTGGCAAAGTTAGATTCATTGTAGGTCTAAGAACTGTTAGTATCACTAGGGTGTGATACTAACTCGTGAATGTTAAGCATGTAATTGCTGGAGATGTTTCCACATTCATTTTCTGGTGAGGACTCATTTTAAATGTGCTAAGATGTTTTAAAATTTCTTATGCTGTAGTACTTTAGCAAAGCTAGATGTCCAAAATAACAGCTAATAAATGAGACAGGATAATGTTGACATTATTATTTACTCTCAGTGAAGAAAAAGCAATATGGTTTCTGACTAAAGAGTGAAATTAATACAATATATTCCCCTTGGGAAAGAGTAATTTATAGAACTTTGGAGAAAGAAAAGGTTATAAGATTGGTTTAGTTCAAAGAATATAGTATATTTCAAAACTGCTTTGCTTTGAAGCACTTTTATTTGAACAGTTGTGCACTTTTCTAAAGTGCATGTGATAACCACTACCCTGTTGAAACAACACTCTAATCATAACACTTGTGTAACTGTTAAACAAGTAGTACTAGTAAGTCTTTTCTTTTGAAATGATTAGCACCCATGTATTGATTTTTGTAATATATTTCAAAATACCATTCAGCACTAGGAATTTGAGGGTTTGTTTCCTTTTATTACTGCTCTACAAAGTCTACCTGTTTGTTTATCCTCCCTATCCTTCCTATTTAAACTTTTTTAAAAATAAGAATTTGAATTTTTTCTTTTTATTTAGGAAATACTCAGGGGGCTTGATCCAAACAGTTGTTGAAAAATGGATTCTGCTGTGGGAAATTGTTTTCTTTTCAATAATATTCTGGGAATATTCTGTTCAAAATTATTCTGGGAATAATTTTTCTCTTACAAACCAGCAGAAGCAGAAGGGTTGGGGTTGGCTGGTTAAAGGATTTTATAGTAGAGGTATGGGGAATGGTATGGTTGATTATAATTTACATACTAAAATCCAAAGCATTTACTTTGATGAGAATTTCCTTCATAATGACAAAAAATCATGGCCTTTTGTAAATTGTTATTATGTACCAAGTAAATGTTAAAATATGCTTTAGCAGTTTTCTATACTTTTCACAGATATAGTGCTTGCTTATATTTAATAAATAACTTTATTAAACTTAAAAGTCTAATTAAATTTACTTCCTCTTGGGAATGGCTTTGGGTTAAATTTTTTTAAAAGGTGAAATGAGACATTTTTGTATTTATTTACAAGGCTGGCTTATATGTTAAACAGGAGTTTGTGTTAAGAAATTAATATGTTACACTATTTAATAAAGGAGGCATCTTTTAGTCTGAGAATTCGGCCCTGCATTGAGGACAAACTAGGGCATTCAGCTTCACAAGAACAGGTTTCAGACATTGACCTTACTACAAGTCCTAAAGGGAAAGGTGACAGAGCTCCTCAGAAGGACAGGGAACTGAGACCTAATAGGAAATGTAGCCGAAAACGTGGATTTCCCTCAAAGGTATACTTCACAATGTTAACTTGGGAAGTCTTTAAATGAGCAGCTCTTTAGTTCTATTTCTTCCTTATTTGCTTTTTTGTTAACTGCTATTACTCTTAACTCTACAGATTATCAACTCTGTTAATATACTGTAATCTGTTTTAGTAAAATGCTGTTGCTAAGTGTTTTTAATTATGTTTGCTTTAGAATATACCTCTGCATGGATAAAATATGATAGCTGATTTTGATTTATTATAAATTATAAAGGGTTAGAATAATAACTTGTTCTTTTTGCTATTGAAGGTTTAGCATATAAAACATTTTTAAACCTTGACAATTCTTTTGTTTATAATATTAGTGTTTATGAATTTGAAAGAAACTTTAACTTTTTGTTTTATTACTATAGACGTTCATTAGAGAAAGTGAAAATAGTACAAGGTGTTAGGTTTCCTGTCCTTGGTGGAAGAAATGCTTTTTTCCTGGTTTTGAATTGTATTTGTGGTACTGTTTAAAACCCTTTCTTCTTCCACTCTCTTTCTCCCTCTTGGGAAAAAAAAGATTTAATTAGTTGATTTGCTCATTGATGTTTTTGTGTTTTGCTAGATTTCCTTCTTCAGTGTTTGATTTTAATGTTTTTTGTTTTAGTGTCCTGTAATTTGTATAAAAGCACTTAAGTGAAGAAAACTTTCTGTAGTTCTTCTAATACATTTGAAAGAAATAGCATTTGTGAAAGCTTGTGTATCCTTTTAGCAAGAGCAAAATGCCATTTTAATAGTTTAGGGTATACCATAATAATTTCATAAGTTTTATTGCTAGCTTATTACCAATGATCAATCCTTTACTTTGTAGTTATATTTTCTTTCTTTCATTCATTCTTTTCTTTCTGTCTCTTTTTGATGTTTAAAATGACAAAACAACCTCAAGTATTTTGGCAGGTTTTTTGGTTTTTTGACTTTTTTTTGGTGTGTCAGGGGCCATCTTTAGTTATACAAAGCATTAAGCTTAAGGTACCCCTGTAAGCAGAAAAGTACCTGGTTATCTTTAGACTTAATAGTATAGAAGGGGCAAAAATGAATGTGAGTTACTCCAGGTATGCTTTAAAATTTGTCTTCCTTCCTTATACAATGGGCAGGCACTGCAGCTTGTTTACCAGGTCTTCTGTAGTTCATTAACATTAAAAAACAAACAAAACCCCAAAAGCCCTTCTATTTCTGTCTCTTGGAAAGTATTCTTACGAATAAGAATGATTGTAATTTAAACTTGCTCAGGGATTTGTCACAATTTAACTATCCTTAATTTTGATTTTTTTAAAGCAAATTTTCATTTATTTTGTGTGTGTGTGTGTATGCGTGCGCGCCTGTGGTGGGTCACAACATGCGTGTGGAAGTCAGAGTACAACCTGTATTGCTCTTCCTAGACAATGTGGGTCCTGAGGATTGACTGAGGCCATCAGACTTAATGCTTAGCTGTATGACAAGCTCTCTAATCTGCTGGGCCATCTTGATTCTTAAGGTCATCCTAATGCAGCATACTTGCACATAATTCACAAATGATAGTAATTAAACAAAACCTTAATTCGTATCACCTTTTAAGTTTTTTCTGCTTATAGAATCTGTTAACTCTAATTCTTTCCCTCTAAGAAACTTCTTCCCTCTAAGAAACCTTCCAAAATATATTGTATTGAAGAATAGAGGAAAGGGTTTGAGGTCTTATTCAGGGCTGAAAACAGCCTTATGAGTTGCAGGTTGATATGAAATGATAACTATGAAACTGGTATTTTTGGTGTATTTTATAGATGTAATGTTTTGTATTATGTAACAGCTTCATGTATACGCAGCATTTGTGGGAAGAGTACTGCCCCACTGTGTGTTTGAGACAGCCTCACATTGGCTTGTAACTGGACCAAATAGATTAGTGAGATTGGCCATCAGATCAGGTATCTCCACCTTTGAAGGAGTGAGTTTACAAGTGTGGACCAAGTCTGGCATTTTTCTAAAAAAAAAATAAGGATCTGAGGATCCAACTCAAGTTCTTGTGCTTATAAGGCACACAATTGAGTTTGCCTCCTCCCAATCCCGCCCCCTTTAAAGACAGTGTCTTACTTTGTAGCCAGGGTGCATGGCTAGGGTGGAACTCCTATGTAGACCACACTGGCCTTGAAATCAGAGTTTTACCTGCCTCTGCCTCTCAAGAGAATGAGATTTAAGGCAAGTGCCACTACATCCAGCTTCTCAGTTTTCTTCATAGTTGATTATAAATACCAATCTGAAATGTAAATTATATGTATGTAAAAGTTGTTGGGTGTCATCAACCTGCACTAAACTTCTAATTTCATCTTAACTTTCAGAGAGTACTTACCTGTACTTTCTTCCCTTTTTCCCCATTTCTAAGTCACAATGTAAGATGTTGTCATGGCTACCCATTCTTATTTACAATATTGATGGCTCTACTTGGGAGGAGGTAAATGGAAGAGGGTTTGTGTAGCGCTGCTAAAGGATGTCATCCAGAAGGAAGCTTGTTGAGCTGTCTGTGTTCCCCGTGCTTTCTCTAGAAATCACATGTGCCCAGGGGAAGTAGATCAGTGTATTCATTTTTACTTTCAAAGGGAATCATTTAACTTTTTACTTGCCTTAGTAATTTTATGGGAGAAATCATTTAAAATTTTATATTCCCAACACAAATTTGTTAGTGTGGCAAATTTCCAACCAAGTCAATACATTAAAGGGAATGTTTTATGTCAATGGATTAAAATAATAGAACTTTTAAATATTTAGATGGTAAATATTTATGAAGAATATCTTTACAATATATATTTTATACATAATTGGTCTTAAAAATTTATTGTTTGGGCTGTATTTACACTTCTGTTTTTGATTAGTTTTGTTCAGCTGTTGTTTTAAATTTTAATTTTGTGACTGTGTTTTTTGTTTTGTTTTGTTTTGTTTTGTTTTGTTTTGAACACGTGAGACCTTAAGCAAGAACTTTACCACTAAGCCATATCACCAGCCCACTTGGTCATTACTTCTTCAAAAATTTTTTCTTTTAAAATACTAGTTTATTTTATATGTGTATGTTTTACCTGTATGTATGTGTGTGTATACTATGTGTGTCTGATGCCCACAGAGATCAGAAGAGGGTGTTAGAGCCTAGGAATTAGAGTTACGGATGGATGTGAATCTCTCTGTGAGTGCTCGGTCCTCTGTAAGAGTAACAAGTGTGTGACTGCTGAGCCATCTCCAATCCCATTGGTAGTTGTTTCTAAGTAGTCCCTATTTAAATCTTTTATGTTGCATATAGAAAGGATGATAAATTCTTAATGTATTGGGGAAGCCTTCCAAACTCAGTTTATGCCCCAAACTCAGCTAAATGGACATAATTTAAGATTTAAAAACTAATAAAAACACTTGATACAAAATAGAGTTTTCTGCTTTGTTATATACTTAATGTGCTTCAGTTAGACCTTTTTACGTAAGATAATCAAATATATTTAAAAATTCTTGACCTTGGTTAGAAGTTGGTATGTTTATTTTCTGTCTCTGTCTTCTCCTGCCCCTCCCCCTCACTTATTTTGCTTTTGTCGTATATGTCAAAAATCATCTTCTGGAATGGGTAGACAGTTTTGTTACCTGATAGGTTGTAGAGAAAATCTTTGAGAGCATTAACTCAGTATAATTTGTAATTGGTTCCTTATTATTTTGTCTGCAATATGTACAGCTCCAGTTGCCTTCCTAGACTTTGAACCTTCTGTTTTGTAAGAGTTTTTTTCATTTTCTTTTAATTTCTCATAGTTTTTTACTGTAAAGTTACCTCATTTTTAATGTAGGACATACCAATTTTCTAAGTTTATTAAAACTGTATCTAAGAGTTTTGTATTTAATCAAAACTAGTATCTGCTGTACTTGGCCATTGGCAAATGAAACAGGACTGTGGATTTCAACTGTCAGGTATCAGTGTTGTTGGTCTTATTTTTCAGGCCAGAGATCCTCAGCAGGAGCCTATGGAAGAGACAGAAAATTTGAAGAAACAACATGATTTATTAAAAAGAATGTTACAGCAGCAGGAACAGCTGCGAGCTCTCCAGGGCCGACAAGCTGCTCTTCTGGCTCTGCAGCATAAAGCAGAGCAAGCTATAGCTGTGATGGATGACTCTGGTATGTGACAGGGGTCAGATAATAGTTTTAGGAGAAAGGCTCACTAACTGTCCGTATTACAAAGTGAATGCTATTACTATATAATCAGAGCTTCGCTGTTGACTAGTTTAGCAACCTGCAGGCAGGTTTACTCTGTCCTGCGCTTTTCTCTGGTTATACAGAAGAGGGTGCAGGAACAACTCCTGGCTATCATGCTGTACCATGCAGACAGACAGCTCCATTTCATCAGAGAGTACTTTTGAGAGGTGAAAGAGACAAGCCTGCATGGAGTACTGTTTTGTAACCTCAGAGTGATAGGGCTCTTGTTTCTTTTATTTCCACTTTGCAGGAATTACTGCTTGTTTTTTTTTTTTTTCTTGTTTGTTTGTTTGTTTGTTTGTTTTAAATCTCACTCAGCTAAGATTGTTGTTTTTTATTTGCCTTGCAAAGAAGGTTGTGAGGCGCGCGTCTCTCGCCGGCAAGCAGACACGCGGACACGCGGTAGGCTTCGTCTACAGTTCAGCTTTAATTAGCCGTTGATAGTGAGAGAAGGAAGAAGGAGAACCGCGCGGGGGCCAACATGGCGGCGTTATAT
>CM052719.1:29769869-29806771 GCA_028551405.1 Uromys caudimaculatus
CTTTTTTCAGATGCATTTCTCCGTTTTGGTAGCGCTCCTAACTTTTGGTCCCGCTCTGGCTCAAGTACACTGTCCCGAACTTCCGATGCCTCCTGGTCATTGGCTATGTCTCTTTTACATAAGACCAGAAAGAGGTGGGCAGTAATTACGGTTGCTAGGAGAATCTCCAGCAGTGCGTTGCCCGCCAACGATCTCATAAGAAATTCAGAGTCCAGCATATTATGAGGGAGCTTACCTCGCCACTGTAGCTTTGCGAAGCCTTGCGCCCGGTGGGCGGGGTTCTCCTCGGTGTGAAAAGGTTCCCGGCGTCCCGGGTTTTCGGCACCAGTTGTGAGGCGCGCGTCTCTCACCGGCAAGCAGACACGCGGACACGCGGTAGGCTTCGTCTACAGTTCAGCTTTAATTAGCCGTTGATAGTGAGAGAAGGAAGAAGGAGAACCGCGCGGGGGCCAACATGGCGGCGTTATATAGTCCCGGGGCAGCGTGTCCTCCATTGGTTGGTGTGCCCCGGGAATGGGCGGTGATAAGACGTGTACACCCATGATGCATTTCGGGTTTCGCGGGCTATCCGCAAGTTACCTCAGAACAACAGCGCCATCTAGTGATGGCGAATATTCTAACCGCTCCTTACAGAAGGTTTAAAAAAATCATTAATGCCTGTGATCCCAGTACTCTGAAGGCTGAGGCAAGGAGGCTCAAGAATCGTTAGGGTATGGGGGGATGGTTCAGTTTGCTAAGTGCTTGTCCGTCCCACAAGCACAAGGACCTTAGTTTCGATCCACAGCGAGCACATTCAAGCCAAGTGCAGTGGTGCACATGGATAACTCCAGCTCTGGATGGCACAGAGATGAGGGTCCCTGGGGTTCTGTAGTCTAGCCAGTTGATGACCTTCAGACTCAATAAGTAATCCTGTCTCTAAAATAAGACGGAGAGTTACTAAGGAAGATACCTCAGATCAACCTCTGGTGTACACATCTGTGCACAGACAACCTCCTCTACGAATACTTCATGGTGAGACTGCCTCATAAAATAAAGTAGGGAGAGCTGTAGGTTTGCCAGCTTAAGTATGCCCTGGGTTTGGTCCTTAGCACCTGGAGAAAAGAGAAACAGATAAAGAAAGGCTAATAAGGAAGTAAATTGATGATCTCCTTAGTAGTCCGGGTTAGCCAGTTCTGTTATTTCAGTTCCATATCCAGTTGTATATATGAGCTTGTAAAGCTGCTTATTATACTTCACTCAGTATTCGTGAGACTCAAAACATTTTTTTCTTTCTCCTTCAGAGCTATGTATAATTATAATTTAAGTGACAATTGAGTTGATTAGTATTGAGTCTTAATTTTGTAGTCTGTCTTATTGTCTTCAAACCTGTTTTAAGTTTTTATTGGGTTTAAAGTAAGATTGTTGCCTATTAAAACTCAATAAAGGCTAAGTTGGTTTTTTTTTTTTTTAGTTTTTAATTGACAGATAACAATTGCAAAGTTATTTATTTGCAAAGTGATATAATAGACTTCCATTGGCTTAATTATAATTATGTTTTCTCATCAATTCTAAGTTTATTCTTTGAGCATTACAATTAGGCCAGTTTTTTATTATTTGTTGGTTGTTTGCTATTTGGGAGACATAGTAAGTTTCATGAGGGTTGCTTATAGGATTGGGTTACTTACAGGTTTATGGGCAGCTAACCAGTGGCTGCACTACTGAAGTAGTGTCTGTACCATGCCCATCAGACTCTAACTGCCTGTGACACATCCTTGGGAAGCAGTGGGACTCACAGAGTTCGTGATCTCTTCTCCATAATCTTGAGTAGTTGAATTTACATCATCTTGTTGGATCATCAGAATTGTAGGCTACTGGCTAAGTCTTTTTTACCCTTGGGACTGTTTCATAGAAAAGGATGTCAAACACAGTTTCTGACTTGGCTAGGCTTTACATAGAATATTAGTAGAAAGCTGTGGAATTTTAGGTTAAAATATACAAATAATTTCTTTTACAAAAATATATACTATCACAAATTTCAATAAAAGACTAACTAGGAGATTTAAATTTGAACTTGATATACTTCAACAAGAATTTTAGCTTAATAATTTTAAGACAGTTTTTCCTGTGTTTATGAAATTTTACTGAAGAAAACTGATGAAGACACAACACATCTTACTTGAAGAAAGAGTGCTTTTTTTTTTTAATACTGTCTAGCAAGTTGTTTGTTAATTATCTGAATTGTAATTTTGGTGTTTTCAACAGAGAGTTTAGACTAGAAAAAGGTTTCTGTCAGTCTCAAATACTAGTTTTTAGTTTTTTGGTTGTTGTTTTAGTTTGTTTGTTTTAGCAGAAAATGATGGTATTTTCTAAAAAAAGAAAGAAAGAAAAAAACGCATTTTGTAGGTTTTGGCTTTTAAAATTGAAAAAGTAAAATTAAAAAAGTAAGGATAAAGATGGAGTACTAGGTAGGAGAGCAGTAGGTATTGACAAAATTGTTCAGAAACGTGCTGTAGGAGGATGAGAGGATTTTTGTTGTTTTGTTTTTAATGAAGATGATAAAGCCTGTGGTCTTCAGTGAAATTGCTGTATCACAAGCAACTGCTTCAATTTATTTCTGCATTCAACTGTGGGAGTACAAAGCTCGGCTAGCTGGATTTGGTCACCTTTATGGCATGGTTTTATGGAACACTGCTATTCTTGTTTACATAATGATAATTTTTTTGCCTTTTAATGGGAGAAGGCATTTAATGGGCAAGAACTGTATTACAGAGAGCTGTGCGGATTTTCAGTCTATACTTTCTAGAAAACCATGCCCGTTCCTGTAACGCAGTCTTGGTTTTCTTGGAGGAGGCAGAATCAGCACTGTTCCCTCCATCTGATAGAGCCTTCCTACCTCGGACCCAACAGACGACATTTATTAATTGGAATTACAATCCTAGCCTTCCTTGTATGTTGAGATTGAAAAACATGAGTCACTTTACTAGAGTTTAGCAGTTGTCTCATTATTTTTCCGTTGTCAGATATAAACATCTAATAAAATGATTGGCTGACTCATAAGTATGATAATTAAAAGTTTCAAATTATGTTAGGTTGAAGTTCTCCCCCACTTCAATATTTATGCTTAACCTGATGCTTCTTTATACTGAATATAGTATTTAATTTTGTCTTTAGTTGTTACAGAAACTACAGGAAGCTTATCTGGAGTCAGCATCACATCTGAACTGAATGAAGAACTGAATGATTTAATTCAGCGTTTTCATAATCAGCTTCGTGATTCTCAGGTAATTGGTTTATATAGTTAAGTTTAGAAATCACATTAATTAACCCAGTGAGTCTCAAGCCTTAGTCAACATAAATATCACCTGGCTTGACTGTTTAAAAAATGGAGCTCAGTGGTAGCGGGGCATGGTTTTAATCCCAGCATTAAGAAGGCAGAGGCAGGTGGGTCTCTGAGTTCAAGGCCAGCCTGGTCTACAGAGTGAGTTCCAGGACAGCCAGAAATGCACAGAGAAACCCTGTCTTGAAAAACGAAAAAGGAAAGAGAAAAAAAATGGATACAGAATCTTTCAACCTCCAAATTTATGATTCGTAAGATTTGAGTGGGCCCCATATGATCTCATTGTTATTCTTGACACTATCCTTTGAGAAATTCTAGGTTAGAGGAAAATATACTTTGTTAAGATTTACTTTATTTGTATATGTGTACCTGAATGTGTGCATGTGTGTCATATGCATACAGAGGTCAGAAGAGGGCATCAGACCCCCTGGGACTAGCATTACAGGCCATTGTGACCGCCTGATATGCATGGTAGGGCCTGGGTCCTCTGTAAGAGCAGCAAGTGCTATTAATCCGTGTGCTGTGGGGCCACACCCAGCACAGCTAATTTAATTGTGCTGAGTAGCTTTCTCTGTGGAGACTATTAGATAAGCATTCTTTTTTCCTCTTTTAAACACTAGGTGGTTATAACCTTTTTGACTTGAAGTTAGGCTGGGTGTGGTGGTGCAATAGTTTAATCCCTGTACCTGGGGGCAGAGGCAGGTGAATCTCTGGATTCAAGGCCAGCCTGGTCTACAGAGTGCATTTCAGGATAGCCAGGACTACATAATGAGATATACATAATAAAAACAACCAGAGACTTAAAATTAGTTTTAAGTTTATGCCCTTGCATTGTTACTGACAATTTTAAGAAATGCTTTTGAGAGAGGAGGAGTATTTTTGTTTGGCTTGGTATTGAAGCACAGTCTTACCTGGTAAGACAGGCAGACCTCAAATTTTCCGTCTTTCTGTGCCAGCCTCTTAAAGCACTAGGATTACATGCTTGTGCTGCCATATCTAGCAGCGCAATTTTAGAAGTAATAATGTTTTAACTTTGTCAACTTTGTAAAATAATGACATGCATGTGGATTTTGAGTGTGGGATTTGGAGAATGGGTGAACATTGCCTCATGCTTGTCTTGCTTACGAAGAAAATGAGGAGAGCTACTCATTTTAGACAGTTATCTAGGAAAAGTTAGTAAAGTTTTCTAGTGAACCCTGTCAAACTTTACGTAAAGAAGCTCTCAAGTACTCGAAGGACATAGGTATAAGACTGTTAATGGGAGGGTTATGTTAATAACAGAATAGGAAACAGAAATAAAATCCAACTTAATTTTTTTTGTTTTAAATAATCTTTTCCTTTTTTTCTCTACTTTTTAAACTTAAGCCTCCAGCTGTTCCGGACAACAGAAGACAGGCAGAAAGTCTTTCATTAACTAGAGAGATTTCTCAGAGCAGAAATCCCTCCGTTTCTGAACATTTACCTGATGAGAAAGTACAACTCTTTAGCAAAATGAGAGTACTACAGGAAAAGAAACAGAAAATGGACAAACTGCTTGGAGAACTTCATACCCTCCGAGATCAGCATCTGAACAACTCATCGTGTGAGTAAACTGATTCAGCAGTATTATGTAAAAGGCATGCAAGTATGTATGCTGGCACATAGTAGTTACCTAGTACACATTTGATAAGTTAATAACCAGTGTCACAAAAACATAATATTTGAAAAAGAAACTTGAATCTGAAAAGCCTTTTAATAAGCCAGTATGTGATAAGAGCCAAATAGATGTTAAATCTATTCATAAAAGAAAAAAATGAAGTTGGGATAATTTAGAACTAGTCTCTAGTCACATTCTCAATCCTAGTTCCTGCCCCACAGTAATAGGAGCTCTTAAGTGCTGGAACTTGCGATCAGCTTGGGTAACCCCAGCTAGCCAGTATTATGGCAACATTCCAGTTTTTGTCTGAATAAAAAATTAAAATGGATAAGAACACCATTTTTAGTATCCCCATTCTTGAACTGGAAAGATGGCTCAGCAGCAAAAAGCACTTACTGCTCTTGCAGAGAATCCAGGTCTGGCTCCCAGAACCCACATTAGGCAGCTCCCAACTGCCTGTCATTCCAGTTGCAGGGGATCTGATGGCCTCTGGTTTTTATGGGCACCTGCATGCAGATGATGAATGTACATTCACCAGGGACATATACATGAAACATAAACAAACCATTCAACGTAGCAAAGACGAGGGCGCTCTCTTCTGTGTTTGAGATAAGATTTTATAATGGCCGTCAGGCCCACTTCAGATCTGCAGGGTTCCTGCCTCAGTCTCCCCAGGTCTGCGGCTATATGCTTGCATTACCACATCCATCTTAGAATATTAGTTCTTTATTTTTCACATATCTCCTGTTTCTCTGCCACTTTCAAAGGAACCTATTTCTGCCCTGAAACACACTCATTTCACCCCTCGTAATCTCAGCTACCGTTCTCTTCCTGTAGAGGATAAGAACAGAGGAAGACAACTAAGGAAACTTAAGATTTGAAAGGTCTGTTTATGGCTTTATGTCAGTTTTATATATAAAGAAAGTCATACGTTGCTGCCTGACAAGTCTTAAAAGCCCACTCCTAGAAAACCATGTAAGAGCAGTAGTAGAAGGAAGGACGATAGTGTAACAAGACTGTTGGGGACCAGCTGCAGGAACTGTGGCATTAGAGTGAGAAGTAAACAACCATAGTCCCGTTGAGAAAGAAACAAAGAGCTGTAGTTTTGAAGTAGTTGGAGGTAGAAAATTACAGTCTTAATAATTAGTTACCTGCTAGGATTGGCCATTTGTGTTCAATACATCATACATACTGACACACCCTCTTCAGTCTCATACAAGTTTACTCTATTGTTCTTTTGGTTGTTTTTCTAGCATATAGCATTGTAATTGTCAGTTTCTGTCTTGTTTTAACCTTCTATTTTAATCTAGTAGCTATAATGCAAAAGTTCTAGACAGTCTGGAAGGAGGAAGTAAAAATTTTTTCCTTGTGTATTTTGATGTGTTTAGTTGTTGACCTGTATTAGCAAGTGGCCTGTGTATGTCCATAAGCTTTCAAAATTTAAATCTGTAGCTTTTAAGATGTTAATTTTATTTTATTTTGTGAGAATCCAAACTGTAAATATATGCTGCTTCATACTATGCTTATTCTGGTAATTGTTTATTTTTTTCTCTCTTTCATAGTTGTGTCTTCAACTTCTCTCCAAAGGAGTGGGGATAAGAGAAGTTCAGCGGTAGCTCTCTCTGCTCCTGTAGGCTTTGCACCGGCCGTCAATGGAGAGTCCAGTAGTCTTATCTCATCTGGTCCTTGTCCTGCCACCTCTCTAGTTTCTCAGAATGAGAGTGAAAATGAAGGTCATCTAAATCCAGCTGAAAAACTACAGTAAAATACTTTTTGCAATCATTCTTCACATCTATTAAATAATTAAATAATGAGGATAATATTTTAAACTGTTGAAAATAATAAGATAAACAGTCTTAAGATATATGGTGGAAGAAGGAGGAGATGAATCTTATCAGTTGGCTAAAAGAAATAGGACATTGCTCAGGTAGTTTCTATAAACTGCTGTTAATCATTTTTCAGAGAAAGGGTTACAAATAGCAAGAACTCTAGGTAAAATATTTTAATATTCAGACAAGCCCCATGCTCTTAGAAAGCCTTTGCTGCTGCACCTGAGACAGGGATGATGTAGATGACATTCAGTCCATGCTGTGCGAGTTTTGATTTGCTTTTTATTTTTGTTTGTGTGATGTGAGATGGTGTCTCACTATATATAGCTAGTCTTGGCTGGTTTGAAACTCACTGTATAGACCAGGCTTGGCCTTGAACTCACAGACATATGCCTACCTCTGCCTCCTGTGTTTTGGGATTAAAGACATGTGACAACATGTTCAGCTGAAACTGTTTTTTAAAATTGACAGATGCCTGAGAACTTGGTCTAAATCTGTGTGTGTGGGTTGTGTGTGCCAACTGCTATTAAGTGAAAATAAGGTTTTTTTTTCTTTTTCTAAAATGGTGTTGGTGTTAATGTTATATATTTTTTTAATCAGGAAGTTAAATGAAGTTCAAAAGAGATTGAATGAACTGAGAGAATTAGTTCATTATTATGAACAAACATCAGATATGATGACAGATGCTGTAAATGAAAATACAAAAGATGAAGAAACTGAAGAGTCAGAATATGATTCTGAGCATGAAAATTCTGAACCTGTTACTAACATTAGGTGACAACAAGTTTCTTCTTCCCAATGTATTCATCTGAACAGAAACATGTATGTGGAGTTGGGGCAGGGAGGTACATCAGTGAAGTGTTCATCATTAGCTTCGTATTCTAGCTTTTACCGAGGAAGTTATCTGTTAGTGTAATAATCATTCTTGCCCTATGAAGAAAAAGAAGGAAATACTGAAGGCAATAATTTAGGAAAATTGCTGTTTGTTACTGAATGTAAGTAAGTTTATGAAGTATCAAATTGAGAATTTTCTTTCCCTACTTTTATACTTTAGGTATATTTTGAGTTTTCAGATGCTATCATTTATAAACTTCTTAGTTTATGGAAGAGCTAATAAAAAATCAGGAGTCTGCTATTAACTTCAGCTTAAATAATTTAGTTAATGCTATTCTTAGCTTGCAACTACATTATTATAGGCCTAAGGTAGATTTTTAATTTTTATTTATTTTTGTTGTGGTTTTAAATAACTTGGCTTTGATTTATTTCAGAAATCCGCAGGTAGCTTCCACTTGGAATGAAGTGAATACTAATAGTAATACACAGTGTGGTTCTAATAATAGAGACGGGAGATCAGTTAGTTCTAACTGTGAAATTAATAACAGATCTGCTGCCAACATCAGGGCTCTAAACATGCCTCCATTAGGTATGATTTCCTTTATTCACAGAAAATTTCCATATTACTGTTGTGAAGTAGATTATCTTTGATTTATACTCTTAATGTTTTAAAATCACGTACTTGAATGATACTTGTTTTTAACAGACTGTCGATACAATAGAGAAGGAGAACAGAGGCTGCATGTAGCACGTGCGGAAGATGAGGACGGGGAAGCAGAAGAGGAAGGAGCCAGTGGGGCTTCATTATCTAGTCGTAGGAGCAGTCTGGTTGATGAGGCACCAGAAGATGAAGAATTTGAGCAGAAGATTAGTAGACTCATGGCTGCAAAAGAGAAACTTAAACAACTCCAAGATCTTGTTGCTATGGTACAGGTCAGTTTGTTGAAATAGTCCAGTCATGGAAGATGAAAATTTTGTGTGTGGTTGATAATTATGTTGTTATAACTTCTTTCCATTTTCTTACATTGAGCCTTCTTAGATTGAGGGCAAGCATGTTACAACTGAGTTACATTCCCCAGTCCTGTATTTGTGTTCTAGGTGTTCCCATTGAAGGGTTAGTATTTTACAGGCTATATACATCAGATACTGGCAAACTTGAGAAATTGAACCTGACATGGTGATGCACATCTGTAGTCTTATCACTTGGGATGTAGAGGCAGGAAGATTAGGAGAAGTTCAAGGTTATTCTTGACTGTATGGAGGCCTGCTTTAGGCACAAGAGACTTTCTAAGAAAAAAAATGGGGAGACTGTTAGAGTAGCTATCTTTGTCTTTATAAAGCTTATAATGCCTTTTACAACTTATTGGTGAGAATGCAATCGTATGAATATAAAAACACAGGAGCATTGCTGTGTACCACTATAATTTTATGTACAACCTGGCAAAATTGTTTTTGCTGATGATACTGGCTTCATATATAGATCTTATAAAAGCATCTTGAGGTAGATATTAAACAAATTGAAAAGGTTAATTGTCCAACGTTACATAATTATGGTGGCCAGAATTTAGATGGCCTAGAGCAAGGCCTGAGATATTTATTTTTTAAGATTTATTTATTTTATGTATGTGAGTACACTGTCACTGTCTTCAGACGCACATTACAAATGGTTGTGAGCCACCTTATGGTTGCTGGGAATTGAACTCAGGGCCTCTAGAAGAGCAGTCAGTGCTCTTAACTGCTGAGCCATCTCTCCAGCCCCAAGCCTGAGATCTTAACCTACTTGATGTAAAAAAAAAAAAGGAAAGAAAACCCAAATTTTAGGATGTTAGTAAAGCTCAACTATTAATATATGTGTTTGAAAATAATTTATACATATGTACATGTAGTTACATGTAATGTGGTCCAAAGGTCTACTGAGCCTTTTGCAGTTTACTATGGTAGGTATAATTTTTTTAGAGCAACAAAAATGGTTTAGCTTGGGAAATTATTCCTTTGCTTTCTTTTTCTCTGTTGTTTCTTTCAAGTGTTTTGTTAGATCATTGGCATGC
This sequence comes from Uromys caudimaculatus, assembly GCA_028551405.1. Taxonomy (NCBI): domain Eukaryota; kingdom Metazoa; phylum Chordata; class Mammalia; order Rodentia; family Muridae; genus Uromys; species Uromys caudimaculatus. The sequence continues at coordinate 29,779,533 of CM052719.1, forward strand.
ATTACCATACCTTTTAACTTGAATGGAAAATTTCTCATTGCTTACCTGAATCACTATTATTTTGATAATCTAAGCAAAGTGAGTCCATGTCTTCATACCTTTTATTACATTTTTTATTATATTGGTGTACTATGCCTTGTTTATACATTGGATTTTGGCTTTTTCTAAATTTTCTCTATGAGAAGAAGAGCTATTGAATCTATGCATGTAAAATGTGCATAAACACCATTTGAGGTATATGTGCCTATTTATTTTTGCTCATATATGTGAAGTGTCTTAGTTAGTTGCTGTGAACAGACACCATGACCCAGGCAAGTCTTATAAGGACAACATTTAATTGGGGCTGGTTCAGAGGTTCAGTCCATTATCATCAAGGCAGGAACATGGCATCGTCCAAGCAGGCATGGTGCAGGAGGATCTGAGAGGTCTACATCTTCACCTGAAGGCTGCTAGAATACTGGCTTCCAGGCAGCTAGGATGAGGGTCTTAAGCCCACGTCCACAGTGACACACCTACTCCAAGGACACACCTACTCCAACAGGGCCACACTTTCTAATAGTGCCACTTTCTGGGCCAAGCATATACAAGCCATCACATGAAGTGTGTTGGGAAAAGCACGTAAGTTAAAGAAATCGGTAGAAAGAATGGCCATCTTTCTCGATTTCCACTTTACTTTTCGAACCTAGGTCACATGACTATTACTGTTTACAAAGCATGAAATAGCTTCTGAAACAAGTAGTAGTAACAAGTTAGGCTGTCCTGAATATTCTTATATTTGTATGAACTCATATCTTGCTAATTGCTATTATCTCTTAGTTTTGCATTATTCCTTTAAGACAGAAGTTCTCAACCTGTGGGTGGCAACCCTTTTGGGGGTTGAATGACCCTTTCACAGGGCTTGCATATCAGATATTTACATTTCTATTCATAACTAGCAAAATTACAGTTATAAAGTAATAATGGAGTAATTTTATTGTTGGGGGTCCCCACAACATGAGAAAATGTGTTAAAGGGTCGTAGCGTTAGGCAGGTTGAGACCCACTCTGACCTAAGATAACAAAATAGTACATTGAAAAACTAAAGTACAAGAAATAACTTTCAGGCAGCTTTGTTTCACATTATTTCTCATACTTTAGTTTTTCTGTGTACTGTTTTGTGAAAATACTTCATAGACAGCTTCTTCATTTCTTGTTATAACAGTTCTTGCCAGTCTCCTGTTCATATGATCATTAGGCTAGCTTAGTCTTTTGATTTATTTATACAGAGTCTAGAATAGTATCAACATTTCAAAATTCATAGTTCTATAATTAATAAGAATCAATCCTAATTCATTATGATTTTATTAGAATATTGTTTCCAAAAGTTAAAACTTCAGATGTAATCGTCAGAAAAAGTGTGGATTACAAATGTTTTCAAGAAAATGCTGGAGCTCATTTCCATCCCTACTAATCATTACGTTAGTTCAGCAGCACGAGCCAATCTACTGATAGGACTTCCCTCCCTCCCTCCCTCCCTCCCTCCCTCCCTCCCTCCCTCCCTCCCTCCCTCCCTCCCTCCCCTCCTTCCCTTCCTTCCTTTCTCCTTTCTTTCTTTTTTAAATATAAGCCAACTCCCAACCCTTCAGAAAGAAAAACTCTGATCCTGTGTTTCCTACTGCCTAGGAATCCACTGTCTGTAATCCTAGCAGCTCTTTAAGTAGTGGAGATCCTCTTGCTTTGTTAGCCTCTTTGAGTACTTAGAATTACGGGAATGAGCTACCATGTTCATCTTACTCTCTTTTATATCATAAATATTCATACTTGTTTGGAAAATTAAAGACAAAAATGAGGAAATGAGGGAAATTTTAAACAGATAGTAGGCATGGATTATTTGAAATACCGTAATAGATCAAGTTTCTTGCTCCATGATAATTTTTTAGTTTCTGTGTATTTGACACAATGCTATTCTTTGATAGCTCATTATTTTAGCAAAATAAGAAGTGGCAAGTTGCTGGGCAGTGTTGGCACACTCCTTTAATCCCAGCATTTAGGAGGCAGAGGCTGGCAGAGCTCTGTGAGTTTGAGGCCAGCCTGGTCTATGGAGATAGGTCCAGGACAGCCAAAGCTATACCAAACCCTGCCACCCCAAACCCTTCCTCTCCCAAAAAAAGCAGGTTAATTTTTGTCAAATGTGTTTTAGTTCATAACACTGTAATGAAATACCTGAGATTGTGTCACGTTATAAAAAAATAAGCTTATTTAGTTTATAGTTTTGGAGGTTTTAAGGAACTACATTCTGGTTAAATGTTATAAGGCTGTACAAGACAGTGCATGGCGAAAAATGGGGAATGAACAGTATATTCATGAGTCTGTCCTTTGTGCTCTGTGTTTCTCTCGCCTTCCCTTGCCCCTCCTACAGCCCTTTCTGTACCCTTCCTCTCTTTGTAAAGCCACAAGTGTTCAGTTATGGGGCCTCCACCTTTATGAATTTACCTAATCTGGTAACTCTAAAAGGCTTCATGTCAAAACACCATACCAGGATTAAATTTTCACCCACTTACTATTTCACAGTGGGGGTTAAAATTTAACATATGAATCTTTGGGGAATGCACTCAAGCCTTATCCCAACCATAGCACTAAGTGTCGGCAGTTCAGACTTTAAATGGTGGGGCTAAGGATATCAGTATATCATAGACCACTTGCCTGATGTGCCCAAGCCCTGCATTCAATCCCTAGCACGACAAAAATTGTAACGGACTCATTTTAGTTTTGTCACTTAATTTCTTATCATTGATAGAGGATACACTTCGGTTTTCTGAAGAAATTATTTATATTAAATGTATCAACTGACATTTATATGTCAGCTTTTAGCCTACTAAATTATATAAGGTGTAAATTAGATAATGTCTTTGGATTTCCAGATAGTTTTATATAATTTTGCTGTTTTAGGATGATGACGCAACTCAAGTGGTTGTCCCTGCTCCATCAAATATGGAAGATTTCTATGCAGCAGAAGATACCAAACATAATTCTAATAATGCAAGAGAAAATTCTAACAAAATAGATACTGGAGTAAATGAAAAAACAAGGTATGGTAAGCTTTTGCTTTCATAACAAAAACTCAAGATCCAGTTATTTAGCTATGTGCTTACTGTGTTATATTTTGCTTAGTATGCTTATTTTATTGGAGTCCACAAATATGTCAATTTAATTATAGAGAGAAATTTTATGAGGCTAAACTACAGCAGCAACAGAGAGAGCTTAAACAATTGCAGGAGGAAAGAAAGAAATTGATTGAAATTCAAGAGAAAATTCAAGCAGTGCAAAAGGCATGCCCTGACCTTCAGGTAATTATAAAATGTAGTTCTTTCAGTGTGTTTAAAAACTAATGTCAGTTTGAACTAGTCTGTCTTTACTGGTACTGAGGTGACAGATTATATTTGCCAATTTTCTGATTACTGAAATAATAATGAAATAGATTTGGGCTATTTTTTTACGTTGAAAAAGAGTACATGGGAATTAAATGGTTACTTATATTTTTATATTGGGCTAGTTACCCATTTATTCATGACATGAAAACTTAAAACTATTATCACGTTAAGATACTCTGACTTACATTTGGCAGATATAGATCAACATTCCATTTTTATTGACCTAGGATAAACTTTAACACAGTAAAACTTTTAAACATCATGAGTTATTTTTATTCCATTAATTAACTTATTCATGTTACATTCTGATCACAGTGATCACAGCCCCCCTCCCTCCTCTCCTCCCAGTTCCACCCTTACAACCCCCCCCCCCCCGTTACCCTCTCCCCTTCTCAGAGAATGGGAAGCTCCCCTTGGGTACCACTCCACCCTGTGACATTGAGTTGCAGCAGGACTAAGCACGACCTTTCCCACTGAGGCTCAACCAGGCAGTCCAGCCTAGGAGAAGGGGATCCAGTTGCAGGCAGCAGAGCCAGAGACAGCCTCTGCTTCAGTTGTTAGGGGACCCACATATTGGGGGACCAAGCTACACATCTGACACAAACATGTAGGGGACTTAGGTTGAGCCCCTGCATGTTCTTTGGTTGGTGGTTCAGTCACCATGAGTCCCCATGGGCCCAGGTTTGTTGACTTTGTAGGTCTTATGGTGGCCTTGACCCCTCTGGCTCACTCAGGTCTATCCTGAACTCTTTCACAAGACTCCCCAAGCTCCGCTTGATGTTCAGGTGTAGGTCTCTGCATCTGTTTATATCCGCTGCTGGATGAAGCCTCTCTGGAGTCAGTTATGTTAGGTTCTTGTCTTCAGTAGCTGCGTATCATTAATAGTGTCAGGGGTTTGCTCTCTTCCATGGGACAGGTCTCATGTTGGGCAGTCATTGGTTGACCGTCCGCTCAGTCTCTGCTCCATCTTTATCCCTGTGCATCTCATAGGCAGGACAGATTTGGGGTTGAAGGTTTTGTGAATGGGTTGAAGTCCCCCTCCCTCCATTGGAAGTCCAGCCTGGCTACAGGAGGTGGCCACTTCAGTCTCCATATCCTCTGATGGGAATCTCAGCTAGGGTCATCCCTGTAGCCCCCCGCCCCCCATTCCAGTCTCAGGTCTCCAGCTATTCAGTAGAGATGCCCCCACTGATTTCAGTTCTCACTCACAGCCCTCTCCAGCCTTCTTTCTCTCCAGACTTGCTCTGCATCTCCATTCCCCTCCTCATCCCCTCTCTCACCCAGATCCCTCCCTCCATGAGTTATTTAAAGAAAATAATTATATATAGCTTTAATTTTAAGTTATATGCTTTTGCTGAGTATATAGTACTCTATAATACAGGTTTTTTGGATGGAGCAGAGAATAATTTTTTCCATGTTAGTTACATTAGATATTAGGATGATATAGAATATACTCTTTTTTGAGATATTCCTAAAATATATTGATTTATTATGTATACTTTTATTTATTTGTATGTGTGTGCGTGCGTGCACATGTGTCTGCATACATACAAGCCTGTGTGGAGACCAGAGGTTGATTTCGGGTGCCATCTTCTGTCACACTTCAATCATACTTTATAGGCAGAGTCTCTCTCACTGAATTGGGAGCTTGAATTAGTGATTCGAGTGCATGACCAATGAGTCCCTGGTATTGTCTTGTTTCTGTCCCAGGACTGCGATTGTAGGCCCTTGTGGCTATGCCTGGCTTTCTATGTGAGTCCTAGGGATGGGAATGGCGGCCTCTAAAGCTCGCAAACCAAGAACTTTACCCACTGAACCATCTCCCCAATCTGGTTAACTTGACTGTGTAGTTAAACTTGTTTTTGAAGAAAGAGAAAAATATCAAATTATGTTTCTGATACAACTGTTTCTAAATTTGTACTTTTCCCATTTTTTCTAATTCTTTTGTCCTTTATCCTTAGTATAAATAATGTCCAAAGGAGTATGTGCCATGGTTGGGCTGAGTGTGAACTCTCCCCATGTCCCGTTATTTGATTTATAGTTTTGACTGTTCCAGTTGTTAATTCTTACCACCTTTAGCCTGTTAGCATGTTTGTTTCCTTCTGCTGTCTTTGAATCATGGTGCCAATTTTAGTCGCATAATAGCAGATTAAATATGGCCCTAGAGCTCTAGAGAAGTAAAATAACTACTTTATGAAATAAGTTCAATTATATTAGTGCCTTATAGTAGTATTTGTCATAAATTTATAATATATAAATAGTATTTGTATAATTGTGTATATATGTGTGTAAGTATGTGTATATATTTTTATACATACACATACATATACATTTATATACATATACGATATTTTGTTTTTTAGCTATCAGCCACTAGTATAAGTAGTGGTCCCACAAAAAAATACCTACCAGCTATTACTTCAACTCCAACTGTTAATGAAAATGAGAGCAGTACAAGCAAATGTGTTATTGAGCCTGAAGATTCTTCGGTGGTGGATAATGAGGTATGGTACAGTTTACTGTGTTGTCCTGAATTGGCTCCTAATTCCTGAGTCTGTAAAGATTTTTTTTTTTTTTTTTTTGTGGGGAGGGGTGTGGTTAGGAATGGAACTTTGGGCCCTTTTATTACAGGACAGATAATATATGTGAAATATATTTTCTGTCCTTTTTTCTTTTTTGAAGTTATATTGTTTCAAAATAGTCATATTCCTTATTAGCAAATATAGGAGCAGTTATAGAAACACTAATTATTTCAGTTAGAAGGGCCTATTCTTTGATATTTCAGTTTTATTTGATTTGCTTAATACCATAGCTTTTCTTAAATAGTTCATGTAGTATATTTAGTGTTTCTTGTTTTTATGAACAGTTAATAAATGCCTTTTTTATGTTCCTAAATACTATTTGACCCTTATGAATATCTTTAAAAGATTTTAACTTTATATGTTTAATTGTGTGTGTGTTGGAGGCATGTACAGATGGGTGTAGGTGCCCGTGGAGGCCAGAAGTACCAGATATCCCTGGGAGCCAGGCGTAGCAGGCAGTCGTGGGTCACCTGATGTGGGTCCTGGGAACTGAACTTGGATCCTTTGCAAGAGCAGCACACACTCTTAACCATTGAGCTCCCTTTACTGATGTCTTAGAATGAAAATAGAAACTTTGAAAGCAGAATATTGTTGTACTGATAGTATCATTAAGACTTTTATTCTTTAAGGCTTCAGCGAATCCAAATATTTACTTGACTCTGGTTTTTAAAATAATAGCTGTGGTCAGACATGCGAAGACATGAAATGTTAAGGGAAGAGCTACGACAGAGAAGGAAGCAACTTGAAGCTCTAATGGCTGAACACCAGAGGAGGCAAGGTCTAGCTGAGACCTCATCTCCAGTGGCTGTATCATTGAGAAGTGATGGATCTGAGAACCTCTGCACTCCTCAGCAAAGTAGGACAGAAAAGTAAGAAAGACATTGAAAACATCTTTTAAAACATCACTTACCTAGAAGGTTAAGCCAGGCAGACACATTTTCTTGCACAACCCAGTACAAATCAGCCGTTCACAGAAGCAAGTGCTTTCCAATGTGTGACTAAGAATAACTTAATTCAGCCATTTTCTGTTCTACAGCTTTCCTTTCTATTTCAGTTACTCTGGTACTTGATCAAATGGTGATACAGATTGTTTGTAAAACTTATTTTTCTTGCAAAGTTTTATACTTAAAGAATGAAAACTATATGATTTTGTAGTGCTGTTTTTGTTGTTGTTTTTCAGAACAGAGTGCTATATTGTATTATGACAGAGTCTTATGTAATGAAGACTGGCCTTGAATTCTGTATGGAGCTCAGGATGACCTGTTAACTGCTGATCCTCTTACCTCTGACTCCTCAGTGTCACATAGGCATTCTCTACCATGCCCAGTTGAAATACTTTTTATCTTTAATTGTGGATCTACCATTTGTAAGGTTCTTGAGGATAATCATAAAGTCTTTTTATATAAAACATTAAGCTTTTAGAAATGAGTTTGAAAGTCCCATATTTGGAATATTTGTAAAAGAATTAGTTACTTGTAAGATAGGTTAATTAGCTGTATAGTAATATTTAATCTAAAAATGTGAAATCCAGATATGTTGCAGCCTTATCTTTTCAGATAACCAGATAGCATTTCTAAAATGTTAATACTCTCTTCCTCTTAGGAATTTTCATAATATTGAGGTCTCATTGTGCATTTTACTGAATAAAGTATATTATATCCTGTTCTATTATGGCCACTGTGTATCTGCTCTTTCACAGAATTCTTCAGATATTTTTGATGAACATCTGGTTTCAGAATCATTTGTGTAGAGCTAGCTTCTTAACCTGTGGGTTGTGATCCTCTCCTGTGGGTTCATGCGACTGAATGTTAATTGAATGGGGGGGGGGAGCTTACAAAAATTGCTTATTTCCAACATACTACAGCCAAAAATGTAGTCAGGATTAAATGCTAAGCAAATGCAAGGTGTTTCTAGCATTGCCAAACTTGTGTTGCATCATGTGTCTTAACTATAGCCTTGGCTCTAAGAAACATACATATGCACTGCCTACAAGGCCAATCCAGCCCATTTCCAAAGGCCTCCTGACTTGTTTTTACTGCACATACAAAGTCTTCAGCTTTGAACAGTTTAGTTGTGGGAAACTTTTAAAGTGTTTTCCTATCATACCTTAACATCCTGTTAGTACTAAACTTAGTATATCTTTGGATTTATTTTTGTTTCAGTATTTAATTTAAAAAATTGTTGATATACTGACTTTTTTTTTCTTTTTTTTTTTTTTTTTTTTTTTTTTGAGACAGCTTTTGTTTAGCCAAGATGCTCATTTGAGATAAATATATATGAAAAGAATTTTGTCTTGATGAGGGCAGAAGTTCCAATAATTTCCAAAATGATTTTAAATATCCTTATATAATTTTGTATTACTTACTTGTATAAAGTAGAATTCTAAGGATTTAAAATTATGAGATCAAAATATTACTTAACTGTGAAAAACAATGAAGATATTTTGTGTACTTCAGTCTTAAATACTCCTTTAATTTTAATTTATTTCCATTTTTCAACTGTGTGTGTGTGGGGGGGAGTATGTGCATGCTAGCACATCTGCCTGTGGGGCTGTAGCCATTGGATCCTGCGCCACTGTAGTTATGGGTGCTTGTGAGGTTGGCCTATGTGGATACCGAAAAGTAAACTCAGGTTCCCTAACTGAGCGGCAAGTGCTCTTAACTGCTGAACCATCTCTCTGGCTCCAGAAATATTTAATTCTTCATTTAAAAATAAGCAAGTGTCTCATCCTCTAAGCAGTTTTTAATAAATAGTACACACACACACACACACACACACACACACACACACACATATATGGCTAAATTTTTTAAAAATTTCTTTGTGATTATCAGAAGATGTTTAAATTGTATAACTATTTGATATATCTATATACTTGGGATATGTAAAAATTTCCTGATTAGAGAGGGATTGTGAGAGGAGAGAGTTTAGCATGTCCAGGTCTAGAGTTGTTTTAATATCACAGCTGGTAAATAAAGTGGCTGTTTAAAATAAGTTAAAGTTAAAATTTCATTTTTTTCCCCAGTCATAGCAGCGTTTTAAGGGCTCAGTATTCCTGTGTCCTGTACCTGCTGCCCAGGGCAGTATAGATGGAGATCATTACAGATACTGCAGAACGTGGTGTTAGGTAGCACCGAAGTAGAGGGCTGTCACTTAAGGAATGGCAAGGGCAAGTTTAGTTAAAGAAAAACATTCCAGAAGATGTAATGATTATTTTAATTTCTTTGAAATATTATTTTGTGGAAGGCAAACTACACATTCTGTATGACAGCAATGTAAGATAACGTCTCATAATTACTGTGATGAAATGAAAGTTCGTATGCATGTGTGTTTTCACATATACAGAATCTTAAGCATTGGAGCTCTTCCATACCCCGCTAATCTCCATGATGACGCCTGTTTCATCTCGTTACCCCTAGGACAATGGCAACCTGGGGAGGCTCTACTCAGTGTGCGCTAGATGAGGAAGGTGACGAGGATGGCTATCTTTCAGAAGGAGTTGTTCGCACAGATGAGGAAGAGGAGGAGGAGCAGGATGCCAGTTCCAACGATAACTTCCCTATGTATCATCCTAGCATGAATCAAAATTCTTACACTGTAAAGGAAACCAAAAACAGGTTAGTTGGAGTGTTTAAGTTTTACTTGACTTTAAATATCTCAAGTCTTTATGACACCAAGCAGTTCTGTAGTTCACACCAATTAACCAAATACCCTAAAATTTAGTTCATAATGGCAGCATCTACTCAAAGGTAATGCAGATCTTACAAATTAAAGAACTTAGTCCCACAAGAGTATTCTTTGTACTACAAGTCCCCAAATTAACTATATTCTCCTGTCTTGACTAAAATGAGAATTTCCACAATTTGTCTTTAGATTTAATAATTTGCTACAACTCTGGAAAACACTTTACCAAATTATTATGAAGTATTCGACTTGGCTGCTTAAAGTGTGTATGAGGCCATGTCTGTAATGAATGAAGTGTGTAGATCTTCATTGCCTTCTTTGAGTTCCACCTTTGAAGTTGGTCACCACCCTTGAAATTCTTTGAAGTCATTGAAGAGATTTTAAGGAAGCTTTATTATGTAGCTACGATTGACTAAGTACTGTGCCATTGATAATCAGATTCAATCTCTGGTTTCATTTCCTTCTCTGAAGGTCAGTGGGTAGGTCTGGAAGTAACAACCAGATTGAGTTTCCTGGCGATCACGCTGCTCATCATAAAGGGCTAAGAAGTGTAAACTCTGGTTTTGCTAACAGGAGCTTGTTCTGCGCAACAAAATAGAACCTGCCATTCAAGAGATTCCAGACATTTTAGGGATGGAGAGAACACCTGGGTTCTTAAATTAGATCTTTTGTTTAAAAAAGAAGTCAAAAGTATCTTTATTTGTTGATGATTGCATATATAAATGACAGATTTTTTTTTTTTTACATAAAGATGTTCCCACCTAGACCAGATCAAGAAATATACCTAAGCTCTTGTCTTTGCTGTTGTTTGGGGGAATTAAGCAAAACATGAAAATTTTCAGGTAGTAAAAAATTCTGTTAATAAACTGACTGTATTGCTGGCAGCAGCCGTGTATACCGATAGTTCGGCTGCTGCTTGAAGGTTCACTTGAGACCAGAACAATGTAGTGAGACCTTGTCTTTAAAACAAAGCAAAGCAGAAACAACTGGAAGCAACATTAATTGCATTGTTATTTGTGGGTTGTTTTTAAAATTACATATTTTAAAAATGTTTGTGTATGTGTGTGGTGCTGCACAAATGGTTAGAAAAACTTTTCAGGGGTCGGTTCTCTCCTTCATCCCGGAGACTGAACTTTTCAGGGGTCGGTTCTCTCCTTCATCCCGGGGACTGAACTCTAGGTTATCAGGCTCGGTGGCAAGTGCTGATCCTGCTCAGCCCTCTCTGATCTGCATTGCTGCTGTTAGTAATGATAAACATTCATGAGTAAATGTTAGCCAGATAAAATTGTGCCAGTTGATGAAGTAAAGGATGAAGGATGGAAAAGTGCTTTAGTCTAAACAGTAGTTTTATTTTGTAGAATGTAGTTAGACTATAGTGTAAGAATACTAATAAAGACTAGAACGCAATTAAAGAATAACTGGATGGGCTAAAAATAGGTGATTTTCTTCTTTATTTTTCATATTTAATACTGAATAAAGAAATAACACTGTATAGACTAGGATTTGAGATTTATTGCCATATTTTAAAACTCAAGTTATGTCATATGACAACTTAACACTCTCAATTCTGCATTAGGTGGAAGAACAATCGCCCTGTTTCAGCAGATGGAAATTACCGTCCTTTAGCTGAGAGAAGGCAGCAGAATATCAGCATGCAACGACAAGAAAACCTTCGATGGGTGTCAGAGCTCTCTTACATAGAAGAGAAAGAACAGTGGCAGGAACAAATTAATCAGCTAAAGAAACAACTTGATTTCAGTGTCAATATTTGTCAGACTCTGATGCAAGACCAGCAGGTAAACTTTATCTTTGAAATTATTTTTTTTTTTAATTTATATCATTTTGAAGCAGTACACCGTTTATTCAACACATTGTAACTATTGTCAACATTCTCTTCCAACAGACTTTATCTTGTTTGCTGCAGACTCTTCTAACAGGTCCATACAGTGTTCTGCCTAGCAATGTGGCGTCCCCTCAAGTTCACCTTATCATGCACCAGCTAAACCAGTGCTACACACAGCTAACATGGCAGCAGAATAATGTTCAGAGGTAATCTGTCTGATTAAAAATAGTAATACTGTATGGTGAGTGCTAAAATGGGAGTTTTATAGTTACCTTCAAGGAAAAAGCGGCACGAGCCAAACTGTAGTCAGTCTATTGACTGAAAACTGCAGCCATGATCTGTCACTGTGGGCTTGGCTTTTGTTTATAAAATTTGTATTGAATTGTATACTTAATGTTAGGTAAAGTATATAGTATTTAAATTATACAACAATAAGTCAGTGAGCAAGCAAAAATTTAGGTTCTTATATTTATACCTATGTCTACTGGAACTAAGCCCAATACTTGTTCCAACGGCTAAGTTATTAAATTGAGCCAAGCTAAGTTATTGAGTCAACAGAGCAAGCAAATACTTGTTGAAGGGTCAGAACAGTCTGTTTATTCTGAATGCTATTCAGTCATTTCTTACATGTATTGTTTTTGAACTTCTTTTATTGATGGTACTATAACTGACTTAAATTACTGGCTTTTTTATAGGTTAAAACAAATGCTAACTGAGCTTATGCGCCAACAAAATCAGCACCCAGAAAAGCCTAGAAGCAAAGAAAGAGGCAGTAGTGCATCACACCCGTCTTCCCCCAATTTATTTTGTCCTTTCAGCTTTCCAACACAGCCTGTAAATCTGTTTAACCTGCCTGGATTTACTAACTTTCCATCATTTGCACCAGGTAGGTAACTGAAACCTGAAGGAAAAATAAGTAAATGCGAAGATTTTGAATTGGCTATGATATTGCATGCTTATTATTCCAGCACTCAGGAAGTAGAGGCAGCAGGATTAGGAATTAAAGGCTACTCTCAGATACATACTGAGTTTGAGGCCAAGCTGGGCTAAGTGAGATCTGTCTCTAAAAAGAAAAGAGTTTGAGATTATAATTTATCTGTTGTATGGGTTTTCTGTTTTTATTGGTTGAGGATTTCTTATAATGTGTTTTAAGCAATTACTCCTCCCTGTGGACTCTTCCTTTACTCCCAACTTCATGTACTTTTTTTTTTTTAAACCCACTTAATTTACTTAATATGAGCATGGATAGAGCAATTTACTGGAGTATGAAGAGCATTTTCTTTCTCTATTATCAGCCATCAGTTGACAGCAGCTTTTCAAGTAGGAATAGGACTTTGTGAACCCCTTGCCCATCTGTATTACATGAATGTTTTAAAATACATAATTCTTTTATTCTTTGGAAATTTCCTACATTCATAAATATAATGTGGTCATCCTTCCGACTTGTCCAGATCCACCCTCCACCTCTCTCTTTTTTTTTTAATGGCCAAGCCCAATTTAGCTGCTCATAAACTCCTGAGTCTGGTGCCATATCACTTGCACCCTTAAAGAAAACTGACTATTCCTTCCTTCAAAGCTACCAACTGTCAGTAGTTCCTCGGCTAGTGATGGAGAGGTCAGAGGAGCTCATGACCTTTCTGTTTTCTATGCTAGAATGTTGAGGCTTGGTCTTGTATAGGCCTTCTGTAGACAGCCCTAGTTGCTGTTGAGTTCATGAATGCCACAGTGGTTCTCTTATGTCCAGAGGACGCTGTTCACTCTGGTCCTCCCCAAATGCTAGCTCTTTAAAACCTTCTGTCCCCAGTTCCTAGATATTCCCTGAACTTGTGGGAACAGCCTCTTTATAGATGTCCCATTTGTGGCTGAGCTCTTTATTGGCATGTATTCTCTGTACGCTGATCAGTTGTGGACATGTTGCATGAATTTTTGGCATGTTTTGGAGTTGCCCAGAAGCACTTATATTAAACTTACATATTTTTCTACATTGTTCTTAAAATGAAAGGTTAATAAACATGATTGCTAACAAAACTCAGCTATTTATAAAAGAGAAAGATAGTGGCCTTGTTTAAGGGCTATTGTCACCAGGTAAACCATTAGGGAGGAGAAGATGAGTAAGATACTACTTAAGAGCAGCCGCATCTTGGTGAGGCATTTAGTGTAGGCTTTTGTTAAGGTGGTTTTACTGTTTATTAGCTTGCTTTTCCCCCTTGATTCATTATATGCCAGGTACTATATGCTACTTGGATCCAAAGATGAGTTAAGATAAATCTTTAAAGGAATTCAGAATCTAGTTAGGGAAGGCAATGATATTAATAAATGCTCCTAGCAGTACAGTAGCTGCTGTATAGCAGGGATACAGACACTTGGAGAATATGAGCAAGTTTGTTTTAGCAAATATATTTTATATATTTAAGCAAAAGTTCATTTCCTTAATGATTAAAATGGGAAAGGCCTTTTAACGAATGGAACCACTGTAACCAAATAGAACCACTTAAGAGTTTTAAAGCAACAAAATATCACTTGGAGAATTTAGAGGTAATTAAGTGAGGGAAGTGGTCAACGTGGCTGGAGACTAGCAGAGGCCTTCTGTGGTATGTAAAAGAAGCTTAAGTTTTATATTGTGTTCAAGAGGGACTACAGAAGTACTCTGTGATAACAGGAAAGATTGATTTCAGGAAGATTACACTGTAATACTCTTGAGGAACTGGAGGAAAGGAGCTACGAGGATAACTGACTAGAAGGCTTTTCTAGGGCTGTGAGGGAAAGGGGGATGGCCTGACCAAAGGCACTAAAGGTAAGGAAAACGGTTGAAAGGGTTATAAGTTAAGTGACCAGTTAATCAAGATGGAAGAACAATTGAATTCCTTTGTCAAGGAATGTAGAAAACAAAGGTGGGGAAGTCTTCATGAATGTTAATATCCATATTCCACCGTGTATTTCCTCAACAGGATTTTCAAAGCATGGGCATTAATAACTTGAACAGCCTCTTTTTACTTCTCAAGTAATATTGATAGCAAACATTATTTGAGCAGGCGTTTAAGTAATAAATGAGAAGGTACACATGTTTTCACATTAATAATAGTCATACCTAGCCTAGATGAGTAAATGTACTTAGTATCATATTTATAGCATTAATTTTGAATATTGTTCGTAAAGTAATTTCATTATTGTGAAATTATATATAAAGTACTTATAATTGAGTCTGGCACCCTATCATAATTTGATAAAGGCACTGTTAGTTACGATTTCTAGTTTTTTGAACATTTTATTTTAATTTTTAATTATCTATGTGTGTGTGTGTGAATGTAGATTTGTGCATGTAAGTATAGTGCCCACTGAGGCTAGAAGAGAGTGTTAGATCCCTAAAGCTAAAGTACAGGTGATTGTGGCTCTGTGTGGGCGCTGGGAACTGAGCTCCGGCTGCAAAAGCAGTTCATGCTCTTAACTGTTGAGCCATCTCTCTGCTTGCATAACTTCTAGTTACTTTTTTTTCTATTCTTTTTTTTTTTTTTACATTTTATTTTCAATTTGTGTGTTTCAATTGCATGTGTATCTGCATCACATGCATTCAGTGCCCAAAGAGACCAGAAGAGCACATTGATCCCTGAGAATGGAATTACAAACAGCTGTGAGCTGCCAAGTAGCCCTAGCTGCTCTTAGGGCTGAGCTATCTCTCCAGCCCTAACTTCTAGTTTTTAAGGGAGAACCATTAATTTCTTTAGTATCACAAATATCTCAGATGTAAGTTGGCTGAGCTATAAGTAGTAATGAGAATTAGTTTATTGAATTGACAGTTTGTTTTGATAAGTTTGGACAGGATATTCAGTCAGTTAAATCTCTTAAAAATAAGTTTTAATTTCATTTAAGGCTAAGGTACTTCTTCATTCTTTTCTTCCCTGTGTTTTTATTAGGAATGAATTTCAGCCCTTTATTTCCTTCTAATTTTGGAGATTTTTCTCAGAATGTTTCTACACCTACTGAACAGCAGCAGCCATTAGCTCAAAATCCTTCAGGGAAAACAGAGTATATGGCTTTTCCAAAACCCTTTGAAAGCAGTTCTTCTCTTGGAGCGGAAAAGCAAAGGTACCTGATTGTATCAAAGTCGGATGCTTTTGACATTCACTTAATTTTTTTTAAAAAAATTACATTTAGTTTGTGTGTGTGTATGCATATGGAGGTCAAAAGATAATCTTAGGGATAACTGAGGTTACACCATATGTGTCCTAGGGATCAAACTCAGTGATCAGGCTTGGCACCATTTACATGTTGACCTATATTGGTAGCCCACGGTTCACTTTGTGGCACAGCACAGTTAGGGAGAATTTTTGTGATTGTGAAGCTTGATCTAGCATTGGTTATGTAGAATTTATACATTATGTAGATATTTCTCAATCTTAAGAACTTAACAGCCACCAGAGTTTTAGTCCAGGGTATCTTACAAGATTCATAGAACAATTCTCTTAAAAAAACCTTTTATTTGAAGTTTTGATGGTCCATGGTATCAGTCATAGTTAGGATTTTATATTCTCTCTTTCTCATATTTATTAATTTTTAATATGATAATCTCTGACAAAATAGTATAGAAGAGGAGGTCTGGCTCAGCTATCATTTTTAAAGCATTTTTACAGCTATAGAAATAACTAATTTATATAAGTAAATAATTAGTCTAGAAAATTGTTTGGGGCAGTAGACAAGGCAGCTACAAGAATACTGTCTACAGCCTCATTGTTATTTACTTAAAAGCAAACAAACAACACAGAAGAATGAAAAGCATAGCTATCAATTGGACCCAGTATTCTGTTAGAAGTATCTCTGTGATTCTTTTTCCTACCTCAAGACTTTAGAGACACGCAATGCACACTGTGCTTCCACCTAGTAATAATAAGATTGGGCATGTCTCAGCTTCCTAAATTAGCACTTGCCACTGTCGTTAAATCATGAACTCTGGAGGGGCACTTGATTAACAGATAGAGCTTAGAATTCCTGTGTAACAGTCACTTCTAGGAATTACTTCATGCTCTTGACATTGTTGAATCCTTATTAGTTAGCCTAACCTTTCTTTTTTCTACTAAGTTTCCGATTTATTATGGAAGTGTTCTTTCGTAAGAGCTTGACACAGTGCTTAGTGCACAGTTGCCATTTAGAAAAGAGATTGTATCACAAGCAGTGAATATTTATTCAAGGCTTCAGTGAATTGCCCTTCCTGTTGTGATTTTCTGCTTTATTACCAATGCTTTATATACCCTTGATAGAAGAAACAACTGTGATTTTTCATCATGTATGTCATTGCTAGGATGAAACTACATACCTTGTTTTAGCTACTTGAAATATTTCAAATTAGCTATCTTTATCTTACTAAGTCAGAACTATTCTAGATAATCTGGATTAAGTGACTAAAGATAGATACTAAGAGAGTTAAAACCTAGTAGTCTTTAATAAAGGTCATAAAACTTACTGTAAAGTGCTAGCAAGGAAGTATTTTAAGTTATGCAGACCATACTCTGTCATAGCCATTCATCTATACCGTTTTTATTAAAACAAACAAATACAAAACAGCCAATCAAGGACAATCTATACTTCTAGTTCACAGGTCATATAGAACAAATTGTGGCTGAATTTGTCCTTTAAGCTGGAGATTTCTGACTCTTGTTTTGAGTTAAAACATATAAGTCAATGTCTCCCAAAAATATTCTTTCTAAAACACTTGCTGGGCTCTATAATAAAAAGTTGTATGTTTTTGTGAAAATGTTTTTCTAGCCTGTTGATTTTATTAACCAAAATCTATTCCATTTATGGAGATTACAATAAATATAAATAAATCAAAATTGTGATGCATAAAACTTTTTCTTATTGATAAGGAATCAGAAACAGCCCGAAGAGGAAGCTGAAAACACTAAGACACCATGGTTGTACGATCAAGAAGGAGGAGTAGAAAAACCATTTTTCAAGACTGGATTTGCAGTGTCTGTAGAGAAAGCTACAAGTAGTAACCGCAGACATCAACCAGACACAAGCAGGAGAAGACGTCAGTTTGATGAAGAGTCACTGGAAAGCTTTAGCAGTATGCCTGATCCCATAGATCCAACAACAGTAACTAAAACATTTAAAACAAGAAAAGCATCTGCCCAGGCCAGCCTGGCTTCTAAAGACAAAACTCCCAAATCAAAGAGTAAGAAGAGGAATTCTACTCAGCTGAAAAGTAGAGTTAAAAATATTGGTAAGTTTTGAAATTTGTTGAACATTTACAGTGTAAATATAAACCTTGGTCTTCTCACTTTGACTTACTGTTATTTTTGTACAGCTAGATTTACAGGCATTGTTGAAACCTACTTCAGTCATTTTTAGTTATCTTTATAGTTTTTAAATTCTTACGTAGCATTTAATGTAGATATCTTAAAACATTGCTCTTGTTCTTTGTGTTATTTAAACTTCTTGTTTTGTGTATATGTGTGTGTGTGTGTGTGTGTGTGTGTGCGCGCATATATATATATATATATATATATATATATATATATATATATGTGAATCTATATACTCACACGTATCCACCAGCATGTCTCCCTCTGAATGGCATATATATCCCTTTTCTTTTTCTTCCATCCTTTCTTCATTCCATCTTTTCTTTTTTTCTTACTTTTTTTTTTCATAACCCATAAATCCATTTAGTGAAGTCCCTGTGTGTATGGGTTCAGGGCCATCCACTGGAGCATAAGAAATGCTGCTAGTGGGAACACTTTCAAAAAAGAGTGATTCTCTCCCAGCAACTATCAATGCTCAACAGTTCTTCAAATTTTATGTTACTGAAAAATTGCTCAGATGACCAAATGGTACTAATTTTTGTCTTTCAGTGTTATACCAGGGCATTGCATTGAATTTTAATCATGCATGACTTCACTTTAATTTCTTGATGATTCATTTAATGGGCTTCTAATTCATAATACATTGTTGTTTTTTTACTACCATAAATGAAACCACTTTAAGAACAGACTTACTTCTAGATAAACTAGTGTTTCATTGAATTTTATTGAGTATTAAAGTTCTCTTCATAGCATTGCTATGTGTACCTGCTTTTAAAACACAGGTTCTTCTTTGATTTTCTTAAGACTTTGCTAAAGTACTAGATTTAAAGCAGTTTTATTAGTTAAACTCTGAATAAAAATCACAAGTTTAAATTTGGTAAAACCAGAGAACCATTCAAGTAGAAAATGGTTCATTTCTGAGACAGACCCTATGAATAATCACATAATGTTTGATTTCCTAGTGCTTTGTTCCCACAGATATATAACTGAAGAAACGTGAGCAATTTTTATTGTAACACTCTGAACATTCTTTCGTTTAGCTAGATAATTTGATGTGCTTGGGGAAGTACTCCTTAAACTTTTTTAATGTTTAATATGGGCTCCCTGGGAATACATTAGATTCTGATTCATCAGGAGACCGAGGCAGGAAGATTGAGAGTTCAAGGTCAGATTGGGCTACCTACCAAGACCCTTTTTATTAAGCAAACAAAAACCAGATCCTGGTTTAGTTGATTTGGAAAAAAACTTCATTATTGTGAAATACCTTATTTTTTAATTACAATTTTTCTTTATTGAATTCTAAGAATGTCCTGTTCTGTTCAGCAGCCCAACCGCATGTCCTCCAGCTGCCCCTTTATTCCCCATCAGGTTACCTTTCCAACTTCATGGCTTCCCTTTTTTTGAAACTGTACAAAGAGTTGAATGATCTCTTTCATTGGTAAATGGTCTTGAGTAATCCACTCAAATAAGGTCATTTAGTCCAACTTTATGAAGTCCTTTGTACACTGGTGGAGAAACACTACCGAAACTTGTTCAATTCATATTTCTAGATCAAACTGTAATGGTGTGAGTAGGCTTAGAAAAGCAAGAAACCTGTCCAAACTTACGTGGGTTACCTGAACTTGAATGAGCTGCTGATGACTTAGCTTGCCTTCAGATGGCCACTGAGAAAAGAGACTGTCATTTTTGATAATTCGCTTATGTGCATGGGTGTGGGGTCATCCACTGGAGCACAGGAAGTGTTGCCAGAGAAGCACAGGACATACTGCCCGTGGAAACATCCTCCAAAGAGACTGATTCTCTCTCCTCCAGCAGCTATCAAGTGCCACTCACTCTTAATTAAGAAACAAGACCTGAAGGGCACCTCCCTATTTATCTATGCTAGAAGTTTGTCTAGGTTGATCTTGTGCAGGTAACGATGGCTGCTGTGGGCTTCTGAGTTCAGTGATGGGTCACATCTAGAAAACAGCATTTCACTACACTTTGCTCCATCCTCTGGCTCTTACATTCTTGCTACTGTCTGTTCTGAGATATACCTCAACCTTGGGGCTTGGAGGGGTACTGTTAATAAAGATTGAGCACTCAGTTTCTTCTCATCATTTTGACTAATTTTACATCTTTGCATTGGTTGCTGTCCACTGAAAAAGAAGAAGTCTTTCTGACTAAAAAGTAGTAGTAGCAGATTCAGTCCTAGGGCTTCAGACCTCCCCAACCCTGAGGTATGAATTTCCTCCTCTGGAAATTTCAAATCTCATCAATATCGCATGAGAGGACAGGTTTGCCAGAAGGTCTGTATTGTAGAACACAGAACCTATCACTGGGTAAGATCATTGATGTCTTTTCTCTCTCAGTAGCCTTCGTAGCTCCATCTAGCATTATGAAAGCTAGTCAATAGGAAGGAAGTTTCCCCTATTGGTTTGAGATTGATATTTTTATATACTACAGCCATAGCGTGTGGTGTCTTCAGCAATAGAGTCTTACCATGGAGTTATAGTGGGTGTCTTAATGCCATGGCCAAAAGCAACTTAGGGAGAAAAGGGTTTATTTCATCTGACAGTTACAATCCATCATGAAGTAAAGTTAGGGTAGGAACCTAGAGTCAGAAACTAAAGCAGAGGCCATGGAGGAGGAGCGGCTTACTAGCTTGCTCATCATGGCTTGCTCAGTCGGCCCCACCCACAATAGACTGATCCCTTCTATATCAATTATTAATCAAGAAAATGCCCAAGAGACTTGCCAATTGAGAGTCTGTCTTCCCAGATGATACTACCTTGCATCAAATTGATATAAAACTAACCAACACTGTAGGTAACCAAGGGTAATAAACAGTAGCCTGTGGTGTTTTGTATACCTTTGGAATCTCCCTGACCAATGACTTGTAGGGTGGTGTCTCATGACTTGCATTGCAATTTTCAAATAAGATTTCATGTCCTCTGGGAGCTACATTGCATGCAAACATCTCTGATTTTGAAAGTAACTTGCTAACGTGGTTTCTTTCATTTTGGCTAATTCATGCTCTATACCCCTCTTCCATTCTCCCTCACCTCCATTCTTGCTTAGTCCTTTATACCCCCTCCCTCCTGTATACTCTTCTTTCATAGCACCCAATTATATTTTGTAAATGGATCTTGAGATAGTAGGCTTCTGTAGGGCTTTCCATATACCCTTCCTTTGGCTTAGCCTTTCCCACAACCCCTTGCTTTTACCTATAATTTTGCCCCCCATACCTTAAGCCTTTCTACTCCCAGCACCAGCCCTTCCCAGCCCCAACTAAAAAATGCCCCCTTCTTGCTTCTTTTGCTCTAAGTTAAATACATGAAACAAATGATTTGAAGCTAGAATTTACATAAAAGAAAGAATAGGTGGTATTTATTTTTCTCTACCAGTGTTACTGCTAGTTGTTTTTCTAATTTCTTGTATTTGACCTACAATCATGATTGCATTTTTCTTTACTGCTGAGCAATATTACAGTGTGTTTGCATACTACAGTTTTCTCATCCATTTGTGTATTGATGAATATACAGGTTGACTCCACTTTCTAGTTGTTGTGGTCAGAGTGGCAGTGAACACTGAAATGCAGGTGTCTCTGTGACAGGATATAGTCTGTTGAGTAGATGCCTAAGAGTCATATAACTGAGTCATATAGTGATCTTTAGCTTGTTTGAGAAACCTAAATTATTCCCAGTGTAACCGTACAAGCTGACGTGTCCACCAATGACAGGGTAGAAGAATTCCCTTTCAACAGCATCTGCAGCCAATGTTTGCTATCATTTGTATTGCTGATTATGGCTGTTCTGTTAAGGACATATAGATGGTTCAGCTCTTTTTCTTTACTTTGGGGCAAAGATTGTTGTTCTGATCTTTGTATTGCCTTCCCTCATGTTAATTTTAAAAATATCAGTCCAAATAATAATATACGCTTCTTCAGCTGCCATTCACTGCCATTGTTAAAGTCCTATTTCACAGCAGAATCAAACTATAGCACTAATTTTGGTTACTATATGGCAGAATAAAATTGGTCTTCTAAATTTTTCCTATGTAGAATGTAAGCTATTGATAAGGAACATTGACCTCTGTAAGCTTATTACAAATATACAAACTTTTACAGCCCACCTGTACTAACTGAATCAGTGTACACTGTACCAAGAGCAACACTGAAACCAAAGGAATCAGGAGACAGTTGCATCTTTAGCCATTTTGTAGTCCATAGTATCCTGCAGAAGTGAGACAGAAAGACAAAGTTCTCATGTTTAGTTAGGAGCTGAGAGGGAGTAAGCATCTTTTTGGGGGGGGGGGGCACAGCTTCTCAGACAGAGAAGAAAGCGAGTGAGAAATGGCCATATAGCAATTCTTGTGTTCTAGGAAGCTGATAAACAGTGGATCAGCTCTTCCCTCAGTGGCTGTTTGGAATCATGCAGGGCCTTCAGAATATCATGGCTAATGTATTTTTCATCAGTGAAGGCATAAGTAGAAGTACTATTTCTTGTAGCTATTTCAGTCATGTTGAATAAATCAGAACCAGACATAAGGGACAGTTGTGGACAAAAATTAGAGATTAAAGCCTCATGCTTTCAGAGTACTGTCTCACTTAGCCACTGATAATATGAAGCATTAATCCTTATTAATTCTGCTGTTCTCCTTGGAAAAAAATTGGCCTGGTAGCTCACATCTATAATTAAAGTTATTTGAGAGGCTGAGTCTGGACGGTTTCAAGTTTGGGGCTAACTTGGGCACATTGTGAGACACTGTCTGAATAGCAAAACAAAACCTAAAAACAACCCTAAAATGCCCTAGAGATAACTCATTAGTCACACATTAGTACCTTAACTTAGAAATCCAGACCTTGGATTGGAAAGATAGCTCATCAGATAAAAATGTTTGCCACTAAGCCTAATGACTGACGCCCCATCCCTGAGATCCCCTTTGTGGAGGAGAGACAGATGTCCCAACGTTGTCTTTTGATGTCTACATGCTTACACATCTAAACACATACATAGTAACAAATAAAACTTTAAATATAATATAAAAATTCAAAGGAAATCTAGCCCTTGACCTTGATATTTTCCTTGATTCATGTTTTTTCCTCCCTCTTTGTAAATATTTAAAAATTATTTTTATATATTCTTATTGTCATTATTATTATTCTCTTTCTGGTGTGTGTGTGTGTGTGTGTGTGTTTTGGGTGAAAGTCTCCAGCTAGATGCACCATGGCATATGTGTGTAGGTTAGGGGAAAACTGCACATAGTTTGTTGTTTTCTTCCACATTTATGTGTTCTAGGATCAAATTCTAGTTTCTGGTAAGTGCCTTTAGGCTGAGCCACTTCTCTGGTCCCCCCATCTTTGAAAACATTTTTAGGTTATTTCATTTTACATTTGAGTGTTTTTCCTTTATGTTTATATGTGTACCACATGGCTGATGCCCTTGGAGGGCATTAGATCCCCTGGAATTGGGAGTTATAGATGGCTATGTGTCAAGAGCAACAAATATTCTTAACCACTGAACCATCTCCAGTCCTGACTCTTAAAGAACATTACTCATTCTTGGACTCTCCTCTTCTACTCTTTCCCCAAACCCATTCTTCTTTTTCTTCATGTCCTCTTTTTTAAAACATAACTTACTGTATTAGTCACTTTTCTGTTGCTGTGGTAAAATACCATGACAAAGACAACTTACAGAAGAAAGGGTTTATTTGGCTTATGTTCCAGAGGGCCGAGAATCCATTGTGATGCGAGAGCAACAGGCATGTCAGCTTGAGAAGGAGACTAAAGGTTTATGTTATGTTTTGACCTGCAAGCAGGAACCAGCCTGAAATCAAATTGTGTGAATCTTTTAGCTCTCAAGAGCCTGCCTTCAGCGGCATGCCTCCTCCATCAATGCCACAGTTCCTAAGCTCCCACTGAAACAGTGCCATCGACTGGAGATCAAGTATCAGATGTCTGAGATTATGGGGACATCTCATTCAAGCCAGTGAATACAGTTAGCACTGACCATGTTTACATGTTCCCTGTCTCATCCATGCTATATGGTTGACTGGCTTGTGCACAGTAAATGCAGGTAACAGTGGCTCTTTGAGTTAATAAGTGTAGTTAGTTGTCATGTCCAAAAGACAGCATTCGACAGCAGTCCTTCCTAGGCTCTGGCTCCTATAGTCTTTATGCCTCCTCTTCTACAGTATTCCCTAGGCCTTGCTTGAGAGAATGACAAGGATGTCCCATTTAGAGTTGAACACTTAACAGTTACTTTCATAGAACTTTTAACTAACCGTGAGTCTCTATATTAACCTATGTCCACTGCAAAAAAGAAGCTTAACTGACTAAAGTTGAGAGCAGCATAAATCTATGGCAGTGAGCATAATATTTAGAAGATGGCTTGAGAACATGTCCTTTAAGCAAAACAGTGGTTGTAGGTTCTCATGTAGGGCTTTTGATCTCCCTAGTTATGGACTTTCTGAAATAAGTTTACAGTACCAGGCAATAATTCCCCCCTGCAGCTCAGGCCTCATCCAATAAGAAGTCAGTTACCACATAATGGTCATCCACTGTTTTACCAGTGACCTGACAGATAGCTATTGTAGAATTCAGGGGCCACCACTAGGTGGGACTATTGATGGATGATTCTCCTCTCCAACTGGCCTACTTAGCTCCTTTAGCACTATAAAAGTTAGCCAGAAGGGAGTAAGTTTCCAGGTCAGTTCCAGCTTAATTTTACTATGCCCTGGATCCAGAATGTGAGGTGTCTTTAGTAAAGGAAATCTTACCTAGTTGTAGTAGACAATTTCCCTCTGTCTTAGTTAGGGTTTCTATTGTTGTGGTAAAATACTATGACCAAAAGCACCTTGAGAAGGGAAGGTTTATTTCAACTTACAGTTCTACATCACCAAAGGAAGTCAGGGCAAGAACCGATGCAGAGGCCAGGGAGGAATGGTGCTTACTGGCTTGCCCGACTTGCTTTTTATCACATCCAAGGCCACCTGCCCAGTGTTGGCGTCACCCACAGTGGACTGGGTCCTCCCACATCAGTCATTAGCGAAACAGTGCCTCCCAGAGTGTCCTATAAGCCAGTCTTATGGATGTAGCTTTCTAGTTAAGATTCCCTGTTTACAGATATGTCTAGATTTGTATCAAGTGGATAAAAACCAACCAGCACATTCATCTTTATAGCACCTGAATTGTAGGATGTTTCTCTCTTAATTTCTTTTCTTTTTTTCTTGGGGGGGGCAGGTTGATGGCATGTATGCCTTTGTAAAATATGTAAAGAGTATTTTGCGTATATATTTATAAACTATTTAATTTCAATTAGGATTCATTTAATACTTTTCATGTAATTTGGTAATAAAGTCGAAAGCTTAATTCCATTTATGTAAATCTTTTTTTCCCCTTCACAGCAATTTGGGTTGTTAAACAACCATATGTGTGGCACTCATATCAGTTTCCACAATATTTTTGGTAGAATTCCCTTTATCTATGGGCCTGTTTTATGTACATACAGTAGTAAACTAGCCTTTAAGAGAACCATTCCCAGTAAGTTTCATGCAGAATGGGTAATTGTGCCTAGGTTTCAGCCTGAAAACCAGTAAAGAACTCAGAAATTTAAATTTGAGGTAATAAAATATTAAATTAGAAATAGAAGAGGAGGTTTGAATCCTCATAAGATAACACAAAGACAGTGCAATAATATGGGAGTTTATTCGATATCATCAAAGCAGTTGCTTCAATCTGGGGAGCTTAAGTAGCAAAGATTCTTCTCTCACTTATGTAGAATGATAGTGGTATTCTTAAGGAAAGTTTTATTCTTAATAAAAGCTTTAGTGAAAGTGATGTGACTTTTTTTTTTTAATTTATTTATTTGTTATGTAAGTACCCTGTAGTTGTCTTCAGACACCCCAGAAGAGGGCATCAGATCTCATTACAGATGGTTGTGAGCCACCATGTGGTGGCTGGGATTTGAACTCACGACCTTCAGAAGAGTGGTCGGTGCTCTTAACCGCTGAGCCATCTCTCCAGCCCAAGATGTGACCTTTCTATCTTTGCCCTTCTTATCCTGATTCCTATCTTGTGTCTCTTGGAGATATTAATTGTCAGAGGTACTAGTGAACAAGTGAACTAGTGAACAGTTATGTGGCTGTTCTTCCTACCCTGGCATACAAGTAAGCATTAGCTTCGCAGCTGAGAGGCTCACCAGAGAAAAGTGGAATGTAACCATTAAAGTGACCCAGCATTTCTTTTTATCCTTAAGGTAGTTAAAACTCATAACTGGGCCAGTAGCTATAACAGTGCATATAAGAAGAAAACTAGCAACCAGAGAAAACTCACAGATGTACACTACCAGAGCAAGCAAAATTTAGCAAAAGAATTTTTTCAAGAAAATACATAGTTGAACAAAATAGGGGCATGTAGGCAGATTGAATTATAATGTGTAAATTCTTTAAAAATAGAGAAATGCTTTTGTTACTCTTAATATTGTTTGTTGAAGAGGGTAGATAGATACCATTAACTCCCAAATTACAACTTTGAAAATCAAAGAATTCTGTCATCATATAGACCAAAAGTTGTAGGTGATAAATGCTATTGGAAGGGCTTATTTTAGAGTCTTAAGAGAAAATCTTGGAGCTCTAAAGTGTTATGAGCAAGAAGCAATATTTAAATATATAATAAAGATGATGAAGGATTCGAGAGCAGCAATACAGTTAAGTATAGCCAGCTTTTGTCCATCCATGGAGGGCGTGGGAAAGCTGCATGGACAGGGCGAGCAAATTCCTGACTATCAAAGATTAGTTTAAAAAAAAAATGGCTGTTTACAGAGAAAAGAATAAGTTTCATACAAAACCAAACCAAACCACTAGCTGGCATCAAGCATTCTCACATTGTATAGAAGAAAGAGGAATACATAATTCAAATATAGACGCAGATATCTAATACTAGCATTTGGGAGTCCAAGGAGGACTTAATTCATTTAAAGGCATCCAGATCTATGTCCAATTTATTAAAAACAATAGAAGCAAACAAAAAGGGGTACAGGTTACATTGGGCTGAGACTGCAGTTTAAGAATTCTATATTCAGCTAAGAGACCTGGCTTAGCCTGTTTGAAGCAAACCATGGGAACCAGATGTGATTCACAATAGAGTTACCTTTGTCTGAGAAAGATAAGATAGAACACTAGCTAGTCATGGTCTTATACATCTGCAGCCCCAATGCTATGGAGGGAGTCAAGAAGATTGTTGTGAATCTGATGAGTATCTGGGCTACTACATCCTGTCGCAAGGAACCAAAAAGAAACAGACACATACACACACACACACACACACACACACACACACACACACACACACACACTTTGTTGTTTTTTTTTTTTGTTTGTTTGTTTTTTATTTTTTTTTTATTTACATTTCCGATGATTCCCCTTTTCTTTGGAAACCCCGT
>CM052719.1:29807271-29847102 GCA_028551405.1 Uromys caudimaculatus
GAGGTTTCCGGCCGTCGCCGGAAGCTGCTGGCCGTCAGTCTCTGTGGCCCGCAGAAAGCGGGCAGAGTCAGTGAGCTCTGGGGACGCTTTGCCCCTGCTATGGGCTTTTCTGCGTTCCTCCCGGAGCTGCTTGTCTATGGAATCCTAGTGTCCCAGGCAGAAGTTTCCTGCCACAGCCGCCTGCTTTTGGGATCCAGGGCCACTTTGTTGTTTTTTGAGACAGGGTTTCTTTGCATTTCTGGAATTCTGTAGAACAGGTTAGCCTCGAACTCAAGAGATCTGCCTGACATTGCCTCCCAAGTGCTGAGATTAAAGGCATGCACCACCACTGCTCAGCTATGAGGTATATATACTTACAAATTTGTACACACAAACCAATCTCAGTGTATATTCAAAGGTAAAGGCTGAAGCAGGAGGATTGAGTTACCTTTGTATAAGAAAGATAACATAGTACACTAGCTAGTCATGGTCATGTACACGTGTACCCCAGTACTGTGTTCAAGGGCAGATGGAGTTTTTAGAGTAAGACCATGTAGCAAAAGAAAAAAAAAATAAATAGAATACTAGCAACTGCTAATGTATCAAAAGAATATTAGACAATTGGCTGTACAGTTAACTTCAGAAACATTCTCATGATACATTACCAGAAAATCTATCTTAAAAGGAAAAAGTCATATTCACAGTAGTAGGTTAGATTTGAAGTCATTCCTAATTAAATTAAAATATATTAAGCAAAACAAAACAAAAAACGGTTAAGGATGATAAAGCCTTTAGCTAGTGTCTATTACACACAGAACGGAAACACTTCACAGGCATTTCTGTGAAAATGGCAAAATAAAGAGGTACTTTGTCTATTACCAGCCTGTTTAGCTTATTTGGAAACTTAGGACCAGAAATATTAGAGTAACTACTAGTAAAGAGAAATATTTGTTTCTATTAGTATTTTTACTAATGTTAATAAGGTAAACTGTTGAAGTGGTTGGTAACTGAGTAAGTGGCCAAACACTTTTGTTAACAAGAAAAATAGTAGTTCAATAAAAACCTATATTTTTGGAAAATATAAAAAAGATTAAGTATAAAAACAAAGCTACTTCTGAGATAAAAATGTATAAAAATAACTCTTTGGATTAAGTGCATTTAATTTTAGTCTGTTTTGCATTGCCTTTGGGTTTTTGAAACTGACCAAAAAAAAAAAAAAAAAAAAAAAAAAGGCTCTCTGCATATATGGAAAGATAAATATGTAAGAGTAGCCAAGAAAAGAAGCTAAGTAGGATTTGCTTACCAAATGAAAAAAACATATTGTATAACTTCTGTGACCAAAACAATAAAAAATGACTTTGGAGGTAGGGCAGTGGTGTGTGACACATGCCTTTAATTCCAGTACCTGATGGTAGAGACAGGCAGATATTTGTGAGTTAGAGGCCAGCCTGGTCTACAGAATGAGTTCCAGGAGAGCCAGAGCTGTCACACAGAAAAACTGTCTCAAACAAACAAACAAACAAGCAAGCAAACTTTGAAATAGAAACTAAAACAATGCAAGAAATAAAACAATGAAATATGAGGGTTACTATATCACTGTTTATTTTAACTCAGTGGGAAGAGGATCGACTTAACCATCAGTCCATATAGAATAAAAGAAGTTGAGCTGTGTCATACAATAAAATGAATGGGAAATATAAAAACCTTAGAAAGAAAATGTAGTAGTGTGGGTTTTGTTTGTTTGTTTTTATTTCATAACCTTGAAAAATGTGTTACCTTGGAGTCTAGTAGAGAATTCAGATCTTATGAGATTTGCCTTACTGTACTTTTAGTTGAGGTGTTGTGATGAGTGTCAGAAGATAAAATGAACTGTTAGAATTGATTATTGTCACCCAGTCTTCCTAAAGGTTATTCTGAAGGTATTCAAAGACATTCTTTTGTATGCTGTTTATGCCAGGCCATGATACCACTATAAATTGAGTTACTTGTACAATTTTACTATGGAAATCAGTTTCCCTTTCAGATTAAGTTAGTTGCAACTGATAACAGCTGTCACTTTTTTTACCCGAGGGTATGAAAGTGCCAGTGTGTCTAGCACATGTGAACCTTGCAAAAGTAGGAACAGACATTCAGCCCAGACTGAAGAGCCTGTTCAAGCAAAATTATTCAGCAGAAAGAATCATGAACAGCTGGAAAAAATAATAAAATATAGTAGGTCTGCAGAAATATCTTCAGGTATGTTCCTCTTTTTTTGTTTGTTTTTATCCAGGAAATTCATCTTAATTTTGAAAAGCTACACTAAAGCAAGTTTTAATAATAGACGATCACAGATTCCTATCATGTGAAAGGTTTTAATCATAGAGAATGTAAACTACAAATAGTTTGTGTTGCTGTGATCTCATTAGTGTTTCTGACACATTAAAAAATACTTTGTAAACAAATAATTGTTATTACTACGGAATTCCTAATTGAAATTCTAGAAATCTTACCTAAATAGGATTTGATATGAAATCTCATTACTTCTCTTCTTAGAACATTTGCTGCATCATGCCTGTGATAAAGTGTACAGCTAGCAAGGAATTAGTTCCTTCTTGCTTTGTATATTCATATCTCAATCCTTTGCCTTGAAACTTTTTCTTTAAGTGATACTGAATTAGAGCATTCCCTTGACTGCCATGTTATTTCTCAGCTTACCATTTGTTAATTTTTTTGTTTCTGTTTTTTCTCTCTTTTCACTCATAATAAAATTTGAATTCCATAATCTTGAAATTGTATCTGAATCTAAGGTTGGGTAGCTTTCCCTTTCCTCTTTCATTTCCATTAGTGTCAGTGTGAAGTTTTTCCATTTTCTGAGTCACAGGATATAGTATTAAGTGATTTTAGATGTTTGTGGTGTTCTTCTGAGTCCTTTGGGGGCAAGTAAATATTTTTTATATTTTTACACGAAATGTCAATATAATATGTGATTGGTGGTATGATCACAGTAAGTGTTTATTGAATGGAGTCAA
Source organism: Uromys caudimaculatus (assembly GCA_028551405.1). Taxonomy (NCBI): domain Eukaryota; kingdom Metazoa; phylum Chordata; class Mammalia; order Rodentia; family Muridae; genus Uromys; species Uromys caudimaculatus. The sequence continues at coordinate 29,810,259 of CM052719.1, forward strand.
TGACTATCACCATTTTAAGTATTCACCAATATTTGATGATTTATATAAAGAATAGGTACATCTCAAATACATAGAGTTGGTAAATGGAGATCCAGTCTCATTTGTCTCCTTGGTGAATATGCTATCATCTATTTGTATCCCACTTTGATTATAGAATTTTTATGCATGTCATTTGAGCCTTATATTGCTACATTATTTTATTTTTATTTTTCAGTTGTGGAATTATAGGGAAGGCACCTACTTGCTTTCTTTCAACACTTTTTAAAAAGGCTGGCAGTACAAATTCTACTTTTCTGTAAAATCTTTGAAAACGATGCCCTTAGCTTGTAACTATTCTCTGGAATTCATCCTAACGGAGAAGTGAAAAAAATGAGAGTTTAGTGTTGGCTGAACACCGTAAGTCCATCTGTGTATGATAGAAATTTAAAGGAAAACAAGCAGAGGAAAAGATGGACCAAAACGTTTGCAGGGATTTTATGGACTATGTTTTCTGAATTGTATGGAGTAGATAGTTGTTAGTTTTTTAATCAGAAAAGAAACTTCACAGTTTGAAATGGCTTTCTCATATTGCCATTAGTAGCACCTAACTTTCAGCTGTAAAGTTCAAGATTCTTTTGGCAAAAATAACAAATCTATTGCCCTGTACTCAGCAAAATTTTTAAATTTTCATCTCCTTTCACTATTTTTACCCAACAGTGTTATTGTCAAAGAACGGGGTGAGAGTTGAGGAAGGGCACAGAATTGAATGTTTTAATAAAAATTGAGTAGTAGTATATTTATTGAAAGTTAGTATTGCTGACCTTATTGTTGTCATTAAAAAAAAAAAAAAAAGTCTGGCACAGTGGCACATGCCATTAATCCCAGTACTGTGCAGAGACAGGCGTGTCTGTGTGAGTGGTGGCCAGTCTGGTCTATATATCAGGGGCACATACTAAAAACCTACCTCAAATAGTTTATTGAATTTTTGGTGAATTAAATAGTTTGAGGGTGTAAATAAGCTGCTCATCAAGATTCTGAAAGGTGTATTTTTCATTTACTGTGACCCTACGATTCTCTATATTATTTATTGATGCTTGTTGTGACTTGGCCTATAACATGGTAATTAGAGTGCAGCATTTACTGCTATTATTGGATTATGCTTTCCTCTTTTCCCACGGTAATTATAGGAGTGTCAGTGTTTTTATACTCCCTGCCCTCAAAAATCAGTATTTCTATGGATGTTTGTGTGCATATATGTTTATGCACCAAGTGAATGACTAGTGCCTGAGGAAGCAAGAAGAGGGTATCTGATCCCCTGGGACCATAGTTATAGGTGTTTGTGAACCACCATGTGAGTGTTGAGAATCAAGCCTAGGTCCTCTGGAACATCAGCCAATGCTTACTCTTAACCATTGAGCCAGCTCTCCTGACCATCTAATGAGAATATTTCCAAAGACAGCATAAACTATTATTTGCAGTAACATGTAGGTAAATACCTTTTTAAAAATTATCTTTTTTTTTATCCTTTACTTTTTCATATTATAATAAGCCCTGTCTTCACAACATTTTATGCCTACCCTATGTCTACCCTTCCTACAGCATATGCTAGAATTTTACAGCAGTCTAACAATTTGAAAGAAATTCTTGTGGTAAAGTACCAGGAGGTAATAACCTACTTAATTTTAGTGTCCATATTTGTTATTGAACTTAAAATCCTTATAGTATCCTGAGTTTTGTTTGTTTGCTTGTTTTAGTTTTATGAGTAGGTCTCTCTGTAGAGCCCTGACTGCTGTTCTGGAGCTCTCTGTGTAGAGTAGTCTGGCCTTGAACACAGATCCACCTGCCTCTGCTTCCTGAGTGCTGGGATTAAAGTTGTGTGCTCCTACACCCAACTTGTTTTGTTTTTTACTTTTATGTTTGTGGGTGTTATGTCTGTGTATGTCTGTGTGTTGGATGCCTGATGCTGGTACAGAGAGTAGTTAAACATCATGTGGGTGCTGGGAATTGAACCTGAGTCCTCTGAAAGAGCAGCTAGCACTCTTAACTGTTGAGCCATCTTTCCAACCTTTGAATTTCTTTTCATTTTTAGATTTAGCTTGGTGTATTTGGTGTATATATGTTACTAAACTAACAAAAAATAAAAACCTCATATTCTGAAGTCTTTGACTTATAGTTGACAGTTGGCAAAACAGGCCACCTTTGCTTTATAAACATGAAACCTAGCCAGCACATCTGTAAAGGTAATAGAAACATTTTTTGTGACATAGTGTTTAAAAATTATTTGTTTCATATATCTGAGATATTGAAACACTTAAGGTTTTTGTAAATAGATACAGGTGTTTTTATGCCGCAACCAGCTTTTGCTACCAGTCAGTATCTGAAAAAATAATAAACCATCAAAAAACCCTAACTATGATGGGCATAGGCTATAATAAATAAAGATTGTTAGAAATTTAGAAATATTCCAAAACGCTATTTAGATTCAGAAGTATATATTTGCATTAGTACATATTTATATTATTTAGAATTTAAAAAATATTTTACCTCCTGCAGCAGAACATAAGAGGATTTTTTTTTTATTTAATATGATTTGCATATGATTTACAATTACAAAAAAAAAATCTTAACTCCTTTCTGCAGTGATATATGAATAGAAAGTAAAGTCCTATTTGAATCCTTAGAGGACTCTAAAGAAGGTAAAACAAGGGCAAGAGAGATGGTTGAGCTGTTAAATGCTCAACTCACAACTAGATTTCAGATAAAACAAGAACCCAGACCTGACAAAACTAGATATACAGTAGTAGAATCAAGATTAGGTTGGCAGAGAGGAAGGAACTTTCTAGCATTCATTTTAGTTTAGGAGGAAAGACTGACATGAAATTCACATCTCTTAACTACATAAAAGGAGAGATAAAAGTTAGAATTAATTAGTAATTTTATTATAGAATAATAATTTATCATAGCAAACTACTAAGCCATTAATATACTATTTTCTTAGAGCTCTGAAACAACATTTTAAAAATTAAACTAAGATTTAACTTGCCATTCATGAATTGAAAGTTTACATAACAAATAGTATATCCTGATCTAGATTTTTTTCCTTTAAGTGGGGATTTCTTGGTTTTCATTTCTACTTTTATTTAATGTCACATTCATTTTAATATATCACATGAGGACATTTTGAAACTCTGAGGAGAAATTGAATATAGCATCCTTTAAAATGTAGGACTGTCTTAAGGACAGATCAAATAGGTTGCATGTGTTTACTCTTATCTTATGTTTGTGGAAATTAACACCTGGTCTTGTAATGCAACTTAGCTAATTAGTACAAAGGTTATTTGTATTATTTTTTTTTATTCTGTATTATCTTATTTCTATTCTGCAAAAGTAATTATATCTTCATGCTTTTTGCATGCTTTTAAAAAATATATAGAAATATTCAACCTTTTTTATCTCTTAGAATCATTGATTTTTGAAGAAAAAAACTAGATACTTGCAGTTCTATTGTTCTAGTAAAATTACAGTGTTTGAGAGCTAGAAGAACTACTTGGGCATGGGTTGCTTTTGGTTCCATTTCTATTTCTAGAAAGAACACAAAATTTCCTAATTTTTACCTTGAAAAAAAGTTTAGGGCTAATCATACGGTTCAGAGTAGCATATGTGAAGACCAGGGATTGTTCTCCATTACTAAACACCCACCCTAAAGGAGCGTGACTTTGAAAGAGTGTTGCCAGTAAGTTCGTGGGGCAGTATTTTATTTAAATAATTCAGTGATGTGGAGAGTCTGACAACTGTGGTTGGGCACCTTCTACTCTGATTTGTACTAGTTAAGTAAATATTACATCGTAGTGAAATTGACTAGTTATGACATAATTATGCATTAAGCCATAGTATTTTTTCTCTCAATATTAATAAGTAGATTTCCCCTTTTTTGTTATGAAGTTCATATTACCAAAATAACCAAAATTATTTTAATTTAGCTTATTGCATTCAAGAGCTTTTTGATTTTCAGTGATTAGTCCCATTAAGTACATTAAGTCAGTTTTCTGGGTTTTGTTTTTAGTTTTGGTGTGGTTTGATTTTCAGACCAGTTTGTGGCTATGTAGTCCAAGCTGCTGGCCTTTAACTTGTAGCCCTCCTTACAATCCCCGGTTCTGGATTATAGGTAGGCTCTACCATACCTGGTCATTTCATTTAACTGAGAAATTAATAGGATTCTAAGTGCTATCAGATATTGCTATTCTTGAATTTAAATATTTTAATACATAGTATTTATCTTAATAGTTTAATGTTTTTTCTTTAAAAGCCCTGAAATAGGATTTGTTGTGTTAAAGCTTAGAAAACGGTGTAGATTAATAGGAGTCATTATGAAGGTATTTCATTGTCATTATTTTCTTGATCTTTTTTATCTTCCAGAAACTGGAAGTGATTTTTCCATGTTTGAAGCTTTACGGGATACTATTTATTCCGAAGTGGCTACATTAATTTCTCAAAATGAGTCTCGTCCACATTTTCTTATTGAACTTTTCCATGAGTTGCAGCTACTTAATACCGACTACTTGAGACAGAGAGCTTTATATGCATTGCAGGTATCTCGTACCTCATATTCTTCTATTAGCTTATTCAGTGCTTATATATGGTTACTTCCTAAAAGAAGCTTGTCCTTTTCTCTGTATATTTTGATTTATTTTCTGCCCTTTGTGACATTTCATTTAAAATTTCTTACATAGCTTTAGTACGTTTTAGTTTATCTTTACATGTGTTTTCTGTGGATTTTAAAAAATATTCTTTGCTTAATAATATTTAATCTATGAAAAGTACTTTATTTTTTTTCCATCCACCTCTACTCTGAAGTTTATCACATAAATTTGGAATAAAGTATATATGTGTTGTGCATAAATGTCTTTATTTTATTATTTAGGATATCGTATCCAGACATATTTCTGAAAGTGATGAAAAAGAAGGAGAAAATGTAAAGTCTGTGAATTCTGGCACTTGGGTAGCATCAAACTCAGAACTTACTCCAAGTGAGAGCCTTGTTACTACCGATGATGTAAGCCAATATGATATGTTAAATGTGGGCACACTTTCAATGCATAATAAAGAAAGATTGAAGTTATTGTCAGATTGTGGATATAGATAATATTGTTGATGTTTTAAAAAATTACATACTTTGAAGCCCCCAATAGCCACATGTACCTTTAAAAGGTATTTAATAAGTCATTGTTTTATTCTTCAGAACATTAGGTAGACCAAATAGCAGTCAAGTCAGAAAACCTTTAAATATATAAATCAAGTCTTTGTGTAAAAGAAAATCCTGGACAAAAGAAAATCATCCAGGAAAAAAATAGTAGTAGTAGTAATATGTGTTTGTGTACCTGTGTATACAGGCCAAAAGTTGACATAGAGTGTTCTTTCTTTCTTTCTTTCTTTCTTTCTTTCTTTCTTTCTTTCTTTCTTTCTTCCTTCCTTCCTTCCTTCCTTCCTTCCTTCCTTCCTTCCTTCCTTCCTTCCTTCCTTTCTTCCTTTTTTTTTTAAAAAGATTTATTTTTTATTTATATGAGTACATTGTAGCGGTCTTTGGACACACCTGAAGAGGGCATCAGATCCCATTACAGATGGTTGTGAGCCACAATGTGGTTTCTGGGAATTGAACTCAGGACCTTTGGAAGAGCAGCCACTGCTCTTAACTGCTGAGCCATCTCTCTAGCCCCAAAGTGTCTTTCTTGATTGCTTTCTACATTATCTTTTGAGACAGCATCTCTCATTGAACCTGGTACTTGCTGATTACTGGATATTGTGATCACTTGGGAAAGACTCAGTCCCATAGTTTTTATTTTTATAATGTTAAATATAAATTAGGAAATGACTATTTCAGTTAACTGAAAGTGATATGTTCCTTTTTGCAGGAAATGAAAAAAGGCAGACAAATGTCTCTATCTATCTATCTATCTATCTATCTATCTATCTATCTAATTTATTTGGGGCACAGGAAGGAATTACTGGATTATACTAAAGGTTATTGGATATTGTGATAACTTGGGAAAGACTGAAATCAAGTGATAGAAATTGTATTGATGAGAGGTGATGGCTATTAACTATAGAGAATGCAAAAGGACCTTCTTTCTTGTCTGTTGCAAATTGTCTTTTTTTTTTTTTTTTTTTTTACTTGATTTTGTGTGTGTGTGTGTGTGTGTGTGTGTGTGTGTTTGGGGGAAGGTCTCATTTTATAGCTCTGACTGACTTAGAACTCCTTATGTAGACCACGCTGGCCTTGAACAAATAGAGATAAGTGTGTGTCTGTCTCCTAAGTACTGTGTCTAAAACCACTATATCCAGAATAGTGAAAATTATGAATGTCATGTTTTTCTTCAGATATAAGACAGTGAGATACATACAGTAAGGATATAAAATGTCCATGACATGTAAAGATAATTTAAAATGTTAACTATCAATTTATGATCCTTAATGAAAGTTGGCTTTCTTATTTTTATTTAGCAAAAATGTTCTTTAAGATTACTTAATATTTTAATGTTTATTATGGTTCTTTAATAATGGGTTATATTGCAGTCTTGTCTGAATAGAGTTCTCATTGCAACTTTTTAGTATCCCTTTTAAATGTATGGTTTTATGCAAATAACAGTTTCTGTGTTAAATCTTTAATGTTTATAAAATGTTTTAGAAGGAGTACTTAGGAATTGTTTCTTTAACTTAGGAAACGTTTGAGAAGAACTTTGAAAGAGAAACACATAAAGTAAGTGAACAGAATGATGCTGACAACGTGAGTGTCATGTCTGTGTCCTCCAACTTTGAGCCATTTGCAACAGATGATCTAGGTAAGCCAGTTATTTTCATCACATAGCACATGGTTTAGATGCTCTCTTGTCAGAGTTGATCAATTAAGGAAATAACTAGGATGTACACAAAAATACCCATCAGTCCAAATCCATGACTCTTTTGTTAATTCCTTGACCTGGACCAAATCATCCACTCTCTATGGCTATGCAAATGCTAACAAAATGGACTTTTATCTAATTTGCTGTATTCTTGGGAAAAACATAGACCTTCAAATATGAATAATGGTGTCTTTTTTTTAAATTGAACTTTATTTTACCTTAAGGAGAAAGGTCATCTACTTACTGAAAATTCACAGTTTCTCTAAATATTTTCATTTTCTTTTTCTTTTTTTTAATTTTATGTATATGAGTACACTGTCGCTTTCTTCAGATATACCTCAGAAGAGGGAATCAAATCCCATTACAGATGGTTGTGAGCCACCATCTGGTTGCTGGGAATTGAACTCAGGACCTCTGGAAGAGCCGTCAGTGCTCTTAACCACTGAGCTATCTCTCCAGACCCTCCAAACATATTTTTAATAAAATAAATTAATAGTTTAAGGTAAAAACTCAGATTCTGTAATAATCCCTTTCCTTAAGTGGTTGTGCAATCTGAGGCAAGCCACTTAAGTTCTGTTATTTGTAGGATCATTTAAGGATTAAACAAATAACTATGATGACGTACATGAAGCGTCTTATTAGTACAGTAAATGGAATACTTTAAAATCTAATTCTGGGCTGGAGAGATGGCTCAGCACTTAAGAACGCTTTTGCTGCTCTTCCAGATGAACCTGGGTTTGGTTTCCAGTACCAACATCAGGTGGCTCACTACTGCCTGTAACTCCAGTTCCCAGGGAACCAACACCCTCTTGTCTAAGTGGGCTACCTGCACACGTGTCATTCACTTACACAGACACATACATACACATAAATAAAAATAGGTCTTTGGAAAAAGCTAATTTTCTTTTCCTTATGCTTATGTTTTTATCTTTTTGAGAGTATGCAAAAGGATTTTCTTTTATATATTCTAGAAATATTTCTGTTCCAAATTCAGGTAACACTGTGATTCACTTGGATCAAGCATTAGCCAGAATGAGAGAATATGAACGCATGAAAACTGAGACAGAAAGTAACTCAAATATGAGATGCTCTTGCAGAGTTATTGAGGATGAAGATGGTGCTGCTGCCACTACCACAGTCAATAATTCAGAAGGTATATTTTTAGTATGATCAAAAGTAATAATGAGAGCTTCAAATAAAAACTCTAAAGCTCACTAGGCATAGCTATAATCCCAGAACTCAGGAAGATGAAGTATTAGGAGTTTAAACCTAGTTTTTACTACATTGCAAATTCAGGACCAGTTTGAACTGTATACTGGCCACCCTGTGTTTAAAAAAGTTAAGCCTCTTTTAATGCTAGGGGTTTTGTTACTGCTTTCTTTTAATTATAAGGACTGCTAAAACTACTTGGCTTTTCCTTTATATTATTTTAACATAAAATTATTATAATATTCTATAAAGATCTATCTATGTACATAATGTCATTGGCTTTTGTTGACATATCATTTTTCTTAAAAAATAGAAACTCCCATTATTGAGAATCACAGTTCACCACAACCTATAAGTGATGTTTCTGCCGTCCCCTGTCCTAGAATTGATACTCAGCAACTGGACCGCCAAATTAAAGCAATTATGAAAGAAGTCATTCCTTTCTTGAAGGTAAATGGTACAAAATAAAGCAGCATATATAACTTCTAATACTGACCATACGAGACTTGCTTATAAAGAGTGCCATTAAAATTAACAGGGCAAAGAAAAAAATGGAAAAGTGGAATGTGACTGAGTGTGGTTGTCAGTTCTAATTTTCAGGAGTCATAGGCAGATCTCTGTGAGTTTGAGGCCAACCTGGTATACAGAATGCTTCAGATGAAGAGGTGAATTTATGCCTGAAATTGCACCCCATGTTTTCATCTAAAATAAGATTTTTAAAATTGCAATCATTTAAGGAATTTTAAAAATTGGAAATGAAAACATAGTTTGCATTGCACCCAGATATAGAAAACTATAAAAATGTGTTGCAGTCAGGCTCGTTTTAACTTTTTTCCTGTTACTTTTTTTTAAAAAAGGTTTTTTTTGTATATTATAATCATTGTTTCCCCTCCATCATCTCCTCCTAGATCCTCCCTACCTTCCCACCCATCCAACTCCACGCCTTCTTTTGAGAGAGAGAAAGGAGGTGGGGAGAAACCATAAAAATGGGAAACCAGAGTGTCTAAGCAAAAGACCAGGAGAGTTAGAAAGCCCAGCCCAAGCATCATGAGACCCCTGTTAGACACACGTATCTGTAATGTCATTTAACTCGATGACTTGTCTTTGGTAAGAGAAGGATATTGATATCAAATACTGTTGTTTTGGGGCTTGATCTGCATGTGTACATCTAGTAGTATGTTTCATTAGTAGGGTTCACCTGTGCTTGGAGGGATGAAGCTCCGTGGCTAAGAGAACCCACATGTTGTTTCACAAGTGTCTACAAGTTCAGTTCCAGGGGATGGGATGCTATTTTCTGACCTCAGACACTGGGAACAAATGTTGTACACATACGCACACTTGGGCCCCACACATACCCTTGGTATTATCTAGTTTGGCTACCTCGCTGTTAGTGGGGGAGGGGAATTTGACCTGGAGAAAGGGTGACAGGACCTGCTTAAATGAATTAAATAGCTGAAAAGGAATGAGAACCTTGAGATGGTTTCAGGTCTATTCTAGACTGACCTTGAGAAGCCAACCAGGCTCAGGTTTTTTTCACAGTTCACACACACACATACATACATATATATAGTTTGGTTTTTTTGAAACAGATTTTGGTGGATAGCACCGCTTGGCCTAGAACTTACAACAATCCACTTGTCTATCCTCAAAGTACTAGAATCACAGGCATGTAACCACACTTGGTTTTCACGAGGTTTTTATGGTACAGTTAAGAAGAGGCTTGCCTTAAATGTCATTTGAAAAGAGAAAGATATTTCATAATATCTAAAGACATTTTTAGTTATTTAGGTACAGGTGTGCTGGTGGAATTACTAGGACACCATACGTCAGCAACTCTTAACAAGAAGAGTGTTTAATTGAGGGCATGTTTACAGTTTCAGAAGGACTGTCCACCATCATCATCGAAACAGGGAATACGATGACACGCATGGAAGACATGGCAGGCATGGTGCTGGAGTAGTTGGAGAGCTCTGAGCCATAGGCAGAGAAACTGGGCCTGGCATGGGTTTTTGAAACGTCAAAGCCCCGTCCCTAGTAACACTCTTCCTCCAACAAGGCCATGCTTCCTAAACTCTCTAATTCTACCAAAGAGTCTCACCCCTTGGTGACTAAGCATTTAACTATAGGAGTTGCTGGGGGCCATTCTTACTCAAACCACCACAGATATAATAGGAAATTGGTAGAAGGTGGGTAAGATTTTAAGAGTAATTGAGATTAACTGAGCTACAAGCAGGAAGTGGCATGCATAATTCTTCTTACTGCAGAAGGGAGGTCATGAAGATTATGGGAAATTGGTTTCATTGGTCATTTTCTGCTGTGTGGGTTAAAATCGCCAAACCTTTTAGTGTGTATACTCTTACGAATGAATCTTTCAAATCTTTATCACAAAAATGAGAAACTGTACAAGAGAAATAAGTTTATATCCTAACCTACTAGGATTTTTCTTAGGAGCACATGGATGAAGTATGTTCTTCTCAGCTTCTCACTTCAGTAAGACGTATGGTCTTGACCCTTACCCAGCAGAATGACGAGAGCAAGGAGTTTGTGAAGTTCTTTCATAAACAACTAGGAAGTATATTGCAGGTAAGAGTTCATTTTTGTATGAATTACTTATACCCCATTTGGTTAGGACTCCTGTCATTTTCTGTTATTATAGAACTGATTCAGTAATCCATCCTGATACTCAGTTTAGATGACATTTTAATATTATCTCTACTTAGTTAAAAATTATAAGAGGCCTTTCTGTATTTTCATTTAATATGGCTATCTCCAGGGACTATCCCGACTTCAATAAAATATTATTGGTTAGCCGGGCAGCGGTGGCGCACGCCTTTAATCCCAGCACTTGGGAGGCAGAAGCAGGTGGATTTCTGAGTTCCAGGCCAGCCTGGTCTACAGAGTGAGTTCCAGGACAGCCAGGGCTATACAGAGAAACCCTGTCTCAAAAAACAAAACAAAAACAAAACAAACAAACAATATATATATATTTTTTTCTATATATATGTATTTATATAATATATTTTATATATACATAAAAGCAGTTGCTGCTCTTCCAAAGGATCTGGATTTGGTTCTTAACATCCTGTCAGGTGGCTCACAACTGCCTGTGACTCCAGCTCCAGGGCTTGGGTATTAGGCAGTCTGTTCTGATTTTTTTAAGGCATCTGTACATACTTGGCATACTCACAGAAATAGGTACACATACACGTGACTAAAGATGTTTAAATTTGCTGGTTTGGTATTCTACCAGTAAGAATAGTTCAAGACTAAAATGCTTAGATAGCATGCTCTGATTTAATTTTAAATAATATGAAAAATTTTAGACACTAGAAACCAGCCTCTTTAATTAGAGAAACTTCTTAGAGCATAACACTAAGTTTTTAAAACTCTATGTCTTAATAAAATTTGGATATCTGGCATTTCAGTCTCATCACTTATTTTGGGGGCCTTTAAGCTCCTTTAGATACTCATAGAGCAGGCGAGAGCTATCCGTTACTGTGAACTATGGTTATGCCACTATGACTCACAGTGACCCTTTTGTTTTATACCTATTTTCTGGCTTCCTTTATTTCTTTTCCTCTTAGACTGCTCAGCCTCTAGTAATCACTATTGTTTATAATAGAATGTGGTGACAGGTTATCTTTGGCGGGCTCGAGCCAAGGTGTACCTCTGAGAAAGAATGGCCAAGCAACAGATCTGATGTAAAAGGAGGTTTATTGAGGGAGGGGAGAGAAGGGGACCTGGGGAAGGAAGGCAGACAAATGGACATGTAGACATGCAGATGGGGAGCAGAGCCATAAGGGCGGGGGGTAGGGGAGAGGGAGCACACATGAAGAACAGAGAGAGGGGACACCAGAAACAGAGACAGCTAGGGTGGCAAGAGGGTCCTTTATCTCCCACTGCACATACCTGCCATACTGCAGCACGCATGCCATAGGAGTCTGCCAGGGCCCTGCGAGCAGGCCTGCGGGAACTGTCTCTGCACTAAGACCTGTCCTGTCCTATGTCTAGATAAACCGCAGCTGTCGATTATATGAGGCCATGGTTCTCTACTAGAGAAGATTTTTGTTGCCTGGAAGACATTTGACAGTGTCTGTAGCTGTTTTGTTTTGTTTACCAGATAAGATGGGGGAGAGATAAGAAAAGGAGGGAGGGATGTGCTAGTTAGAGGTCAGGCATGCTACTAAACCTGTGAGGTGTTTATCTTTTCCATTATGATGACCTAAATATTTTCACATTGAGATAGTTAAGTGATGAATATTGTTACTCTATATTAAGTAATACATCTTTCTCTTAATGTGAAGTTCTCTAAGAAATTTTGTTTCGCTTCCTGTTTCAGAGGTTAAACTTTTTTTTTACCAACATAATATTTTTATTGATTATTTAGGAATTTCACATAATGCACCAAAATCACATTCACTTTTCAGCCTTCCCAGGTCCACACCTTTATGATCCCCTCCTCCCAAAGAGAGATGAATTTTAAAAAGACAGAAAAAGAAATCCACCAAGTTCAGTTTATGTTGCCCATATATTCACTGGACCATGGTTAAAAATGCCAGTGGACAGTTCCTTACCGAAAATTGAGCCTTTCCCCATCCCACTCCACAAGAAGCCATCAAAGCTGGGCGTTGGTGGCGCATGCCTTTAATCCCAGCACTTGGGAGGCAGAGACAGGTGGATTTCTGGGTTCGAGGCCAGCCTGGTCTACAGAGTGAGTTTCAGGACAGTCAGGGCTACACAGAGAAACCCTGTCTCAAAAAACCAAAAAAAAAAAAAAAAAAAAGAAGCCATCAAAGTGTAGAGCAATTTTTAAGAGTTCTCGTCAATGACTTCTTGTTTAGACTCTGTGTGTGTGTGTGTGTGTGTGTGTGTGTGTGTGTGTGTGTGTGTGTGTGTGTGTGTGTGTAGGATGGAGAAAGAGAAGTTGTCACAGAAGTCTTCTACATCTCTCATTTTCAACTGTGAGTCTGCAGTCATTAATAACACTGCAAAAGAAGCCTCCTTGCCCTTTATAGTCAGCAGCAGCTTGGATCATAGATTTGCACATGGTTACTGGGGACAGCACGGACTGCAGACATCCACATGGCCTCTAGCGGCAACATGGCAACCTCAGCTTGGTCTTCAAAGGCAGTGCAGACCATGGACATTGTCATGGTCTTCAGGCGCAATGCAGGCCACAGACATCAACATGACTTCTGGCAGCAGCATAGACACAGACATCCACATGGCCTTCATGGGTATTGTGGGATGGCCCCAGGCCATGGACATCCATTTATCCTCTGGCAATAAAATGGACCAAGAACACCAACATCATCTCAGGCGGTAGCACAAACACCAACATAACCTCAGTGTAGCATGGACTCCACACCACCACAGGCATCAACATGGTCTCAGGTGGCAACACAGACCACAGACATCCACTTGGACCACAGGCATCAAGACAGCCTGGACAGGAGCACGGACCATGGACCTCTTGCCCTGGCAGCACATTCAGAGGCAGAACCTGCTCAAACTCTAGGGTGTAGCCCTACTCAGCAACAACAAGCTCACAGCTTTACATGCAAATAGTCATTGCAACTAGTTGTTGATCTGGTTCAAGGTTTCTGATTTTTGGCACACCATAAATACTGGACCGTAACTGATACTCATCTCACATATCCAGAGTCAGGGTGCTCTTGTGGCTAGGAAGGGCTTCTGGGAGCAGGATCTACCCGAGCTCCAAGCTGCCATGCAGCTCCCTGCCCTCAGTGCCTGAGGCTCACCAAGCATGACAGTTGTGCTTACAGCCTGTGGGTAATAATGTGCCTTGTGCTCCCTTTTTCCCAGCAAAGTGAGCAGCACAGGCTCCAAAGCCCCTTGCTGGGGGCTGACTGCTCTATTCAGTAATGCCTGGTTCTTTGTTTGGTGCTGTTGCACTCTCATATCATGCCCATGTCCTTTTAGAGCCTCCATGAGCCTCTTAGGCTGCTCTGAGGTCTCTCAGGTGCCATATTCAGTCAATCCCAGAACTCTGTCTTACGCCTTTAGGGGCTTGAAAGGATAATCTGTAGGGAAGTGGATGGTCAGGGAAAAAGACCCAGCTCTTTAAGGACAGTCATTAGCTATTACCCACAGGTCCTACGAACACTGAGCAGCAGGATCCCTCTGTAAGCCCGTCGGTTCCTTCTGGAGCCATTTCAGCACCATGGTCCTGTTACTTGGGCCCAGTTGACCCCACAAGCTGCCTCTTAAACTGGTTAAGTATAATACTATCACTTTGCCTGTTAGCTAATTTTAAATCTGAGTGAGGTACTAATTTTCTTCATTTTAATCTTCTATTTTGTTAGTATTAAGACTAAAGCACAAATTCAATAATAATCTCAAAGTTGTTCCGACTTTTGTTTAGAAATGTTGATACCTAATTTATACAGTGTATACTTTATCACTGATCTTTGTAGAATAGGCTTTATTAGTATGAAATAGAAAGATTATAAATAAGGTATTCTTAAGGAAATATCTGAAGTATTAAAAATACTTAATATAACTTATAGGTAATGAATTTTTTTATAAATTTAGCTAGCTTATTCTAAGAGAAAAAAAGAACTATTTTAGAATATGGTTAAAAGAAATTATTCATAACTCATTTTTAATCAATATTTGTTCAACCCTTTTAAGAAAATTTGACTACATTTGTTTCTTTCCTGATTTTTATCACAGGGTCAAGTCTGTTAAGAACAAAAGCTAATTTAAATTAAATTTTACCTAGAATCTTTTCTCTCTCCCCTCTTTTTCCCTCCTCTCCATCTTTATTTTCTTTCTTTTGTGAGCTTCTAATTTTAAAGTATTGACTTCTCATTTTTTTCTTCTGAGATCTGTTCTGACATTTTGTGCTTCGAGTCTCTTAGCATGCATGCTCCTCTTTGTAGTGCTGGAATTCACTCTGAAGACCAGAGTGGCCTCAAACTCAGATAAGCCTGCTTTTGCCTCCCGAATACATGCTCTTTCTGTGGTTATATAGATAGTGGTTTTGTGTTGTTTTCTTCTGGGGTTGGGGCTAGGTTACATCATAGTTACCTTTTCTCTAAGTAACATAGCTCCTAGTTTTGCAGGAAAGAAAAAGGGAAGTCCTTTATATAAAATAACAGATTTGTTCATTTGATGATGCTGAATGTTAGCTTGAATAGAACTAATGCTACTTGTAAACTTACTTTGAAGAAAATTTTAAATGAGAACGACTGGTATAAAGAAAAAACTAACAATAGTTGGCGCCATGTAGATGAGGAAAACTGTCCTTACTGAGTATTTAATGACTTACTATTGTAGGGCATAACTAGTCCCACATGTACTCTCTGGGAACTTTTGGGGAGATCAGTAGTCTGTTTTACTTGTTTGTGCCCAAGAATTATATTAAGGAAGTACTGTATTAATAGATGACTGTATGCTCTTTTCTTCCCCAGTTGTATACTCTTAAGTGGGGCTAAGAATATTCCTGCTTTGTAATAAGAATATTTTATAGTAATACTAATCTGTCTTTATATAACTATGGCTATTAATTTCAAGTTTTCTAGTACTTAAAAAAAAAATTAGGAACCAGGACAACAGTGCTAGACATGTTAGTGTAGATATGGGGAACCTCAGGAGATCTTACCCATACGCAGAGAACTCCAAGTGGACAAGTAATAATACAGCCTAAACGGTATCTGTTTATGTATTTAGGAATATATACATATGTGAGTGTGCATACACGTTCATTAATCTGCACATACATATACATTTATATATGTGTCTTTAGAGTTTCTATTGCTACAGCAAAATACCATGACCAAAAAGCAAGTTGTGTATGTGGGGGGATTATTTGGCTTACACTTTCATGGATTTGTCAACAGCTATGGTAGGAAGGTATTGAGGGAAGTCAGGACAGGAACTCAAACAGGGCAGGACCCTGAAGGAAGGAGCAGATACAGAAGCCATGGAGGGCGCTGCTGCTTACTGGCTTTTTTTTTTTTTTTTTTTAGTTTTATTTATTTATATGTGAGTACACTGTCATTGTTTTCAGACAGACCAGAAGAGGACATTGGATCCCATTACATATGGTTGTGAGCCACCATATGGTTGCTGAGAATTGAACTCAGGATCTCTGTAAGAGCGGGGAATGCTCTTAACTGCTGAGCCATCTCTCCAGCCCCTGCTTACTGGCTTTTTTCACATGGCTTGCTCAGCCTTTCTTATAAAAGCCAGGACGACCAGCCCAAGGATGGCACCACCCACAGTGGGCTGGGCCATCCCCTATTTATCACTTATTGAGAAAATGCCTTACAGTTGGATCTTATGGAGGCATTTCCTCAACTGAGGTTCCTTCCTCCCTGATGTCAGGTTGACACACACTACCACCCAGTACAGTATGCAATAATAATTAATGAAAAAAAGTGAAAGAGAGCAAGGAAAGGTATGTTTGAAGGGAGGAATGGAAGGGAGAAATATAGTCATATAAAATCTCAAAAAACAACTAACTAAATATATCTATATACATAGAAAATATTAGGAATAGTGGTTTTCTCTAGGCAACTTTAACCTTTAACATTACCTATATTGTTTTTATACACAGTGGAAGTTTAGTATGGATCTTAATATTTGTTTTCCCTTTAAACAGGATTCACTAGCAAAATTTGCAGGCAGAAAACTGAAAGACTGTGGAGAAGATCTTCTTGTGGAGATATCTGAAGTGTTGTTTAATGAACTGGCTTTCTTTAAGCTCATGCAAGATTTGGATAATAATAGCATCGCTGTAAAACAGAGGTGCAAAAGGAGAGTGGAAGCAGCTGGGGTCACACAGTCTTATGCAAAAGAGGTGAGTTTCACTTTGCCTTTAAGAACAGCTATCGTTAGTTTATAAATACAGTTCTTGGTCATTATTAATAAATAAACTCTCCTTTAACCTTAACAAGAACAGTTATTTTTAAGTCAAATTGTGTATCAGTATGCGGTCTACATACCAAACTTAAGATTCACAAAAGCAAGATAAAAGTGCAGTCAGGAATTGGTGCTCACAGTGAATTGTGAGATGTCCAGGTCATTTTAATATTGCTTATTAAGAGCTCCAAAGAGGGGAGAACTGGGATCTTGTTCCTGGCCAGCTTTCCTACCATAGCTGTTGACAAATGCCATAAAGTTTCCAAGAATATGTGTCATAAGGAAGTCGCTTCCAGTCAGCAAATACATGTATTCATTGGCTAGGGTTTGGGGTTTTTTAAAATTTATTCACTTTATATCCTGCTCACTGCCCCTACTCTCTGTTACCCCCCTCCCTTTCTCCTCTGAGAGGGTGGAGGCCTCCCTAAGTATCCCCCAACCTTGGCACATCAAGTCTCTGTGGAGCTAGGTGCATCCTCTCCCACTGAGGTTAGACAAGGCAGCCCAGCTAGAAGAACATGTCCTATTTACAGGCAAAAGCTTTTGGGTTAGCCCTTGTTCCAGGTGTTTGGGACCCACACGAAGACCAAGCTGATGTTTTAGTTTTTTATCTCTAGTTTTTCTGCCTCGTAAATTGTGATTAGATCAGTTAGTTCTTCTGAAATGTAAAGCTTATTAGGAGGCTTTCTCATAGTAGGCACCCTTTTCCTTTCCCTCTGACCATGAGAAGGGGAAGCAAGCCAAGACCCAGACAGAAAAAGAGAGAGAGAAACCCTTCTAAGAATCTAGAGTTAGACCATCTTTGCCACATTGCTCCTGTTTTTATTCTAGATATAGATTCATTTCAAACATTGCCAAGTACTTAAGGAAGATAAAGCAGCAGAATACCATAGTAAGTTACTGGAAAGAAGTCTTTCAGTCTGTTTTGGGTAGGCAATCTCATGAAGGTCTTCCCAGGTCCTGAAATAGGAGTTGACCTCAAAGACAGGAGTCGTCATGAAGAAAACTCGGTGTAGTGATTCTAAGGCAGGGTTGAGCAGTTGAACAAAGTAGGGCCATAAAGGCAAAAGTACACTCAGGAGAGTGGTAATGTGGGCTGGTGAGAGAGTGGGAATCGGGGACTTGCCTGCATGCGTACATGTAGGTCCTGAACCAAGCTAATGCCAAAGGATGTGGTGTGCTAAGAATTTAAGAAGTGAGGTCATGGGGATAGTGAAGACAAGGTTAAGGTGTTTGAGAAATCTTTATATGGTCAGTTTATTCTAACCATCGTGGGAAAGTCTAAAGTAGAATAACATTATTTCATATAAAGTTTAAAATAATCTTCTAGATAGCATATTAAGTGGGGGCTGTCAGAGTAGAAATGGAATTGGGTAGACCAATTATAATTTTCCAGATTAGAAATTATAACGGAGCTAGTTGAAGTTAAGTTTGGTTCTTCCTCTTAGCCCATGCTTTCAGACATAAGACTCAGACTCAAAATAGTTTGGCCATATTGCTAGGCTCTTATCTTACTAGAATCATAACTTAAGATAACCTATTTATTTTAATGTACATTCTGGTCCGTGGCTGGTTACTGTGCTCAGGTATCGTGACTCAGTCTTGTCACATTTCCCGGGTGAACGCCCCTGCCTGGCTCTATCTCAGAATTCTCTCTGCCTCCCAGACGGTCTTCTAGTCTACTCTTTCTTACAGATTCTCTGTTGTCCCCCCCCAACAGGTGATGTTTACATACAACACATAAGATATTCTCTCTCTACAACCTAGAGCAGTGGCTTAGAGGTTAAAGAGTCCTTATTGCTCTTGCATAAGAGCTGGGTTCAGTTCCCAGCATACACATGGCTCATAACTACTTATAAGTCTAGTTCTAAAGAATCTTACATTCTTTTCTGGCCTCCTTGGGCACCAGCCAGGAATGTGGTACACATACATACATGTAAACAAAACTTTAATACAGCTGGGTGTGGTGATGCATGCCATTAATCTCAGCACTTGGGAAACAGAGAGGCATGAGGATCTCTGTGAGTTCAAGGCCATCCTGGTTTACATTGTAAGTTCTAGAACAGGCAGGGCTACTTAGAGAGCCTCTATCTCAAAAAACAAACAAACCCCTCATACACATAAATAAATCTTTTTTTAAAGATTTATTATTTATTTCATATATGTGAGTACACTGTCGCTGTCTTCAGACACACCAGAAGAGGGCATTGGGTCCCCATTACAGATGGTTGTGAGCCACCATGTGGTTGCTGGGTATTGAACTCAGGACCTCTGGAAGAGCAGTCAGTGCTCTTAACCTCTGAGCCATCTCTCCAGCCCATAAATAAAAAAATTTTTAAAAGAAAGAAGTGTTAAGCTGGGCCAGGGAGATGACTCAGTGGGCAAAGAAAGAACTTGGATTAAGTATAAGAACCCATGTTCAAATATCTAGAACCCATGTAAAACACAGGCATGGTTGTGCATGCCTGTAACTTCAGGACTTCTACAGCAGGATAGGAGAATCCCTAGAAGCTTGATAGCCAACTTGTCTAGGTATATAGCAGCAAACAACAAAATGAGACCCCCTCAAGGTAGAGTACGAGGAGCGCAGTATTTGAGATTGTCTTCTGATTTCCACAGATACACACAGTGCACATATAGTTTTTTAAAGAAAGACAAACACTAAGAGAGGATAATGAGCGGGTGTGATAAAGTATATCATTTATATGTGTAAAATTGAGAAATAATACATTCTTTAAAGGAATGATAAGCTAAAGTCTTTAGTGGTTTAGATGTGGGTTATGACAGGCAACAAAGACTGGTTTATTTATTGAGATTAGAAAAACTGGAATTACAAAAGTGTTCTTGCTAAATTCTTCTTAATTGATTTGCTCTTAGGCCAAAAGGATTCTTGAAGGAGATCATGGCTCGCCTGCTGGAGAGATTGATGATGAAGACAAAGTACGTGCTAATTAGTATGTCGATAATGCTTTTAGAACAAAACATTTTTAATAGTGTTCATCTTTTTTTACAGTTAAAGTATGTAGTTAAATCTCTTTTCTTCTGAAAAACCATGTTTTTTCTTTTAAAACAAACTAGAATATCAAAAGTAATCAGTTCACAGTGACTTGTTGCTATGAAAGCTCCACCATATACTTTTGTAAGTACACTAAGGAGTTAATTATCTACATTGTTTACAGGACAAGGATGAGACTGAAACTGTTAAGCAGACTCAGACTTCAGAGGTATACGATGCTAAAGGTCCCAAAAATGTGAGATCAGATGTTTCTGATCAAGAGGAAGATGAAGAAAGTGAACGGTGTCCAGTGTCTATTAGTAAGTTTAAAGGCTTTGAGACACTTATACATATATTTTCTACAGCTCATTGAAAGTTGGTAGGGGTGCAATGAGTATTATGTCCAACTCTGGTTCTGTATCCCAGGATCGTGCTGACTGAATGATCTGTGTGACCTCGTTAGACTTACCTTGCCATTCAGCACCACAGCTGATTTGATAGAGCGTATAAAGGCCCTGTGCCACTCGGGGATGCAGTAGGCAGTAACCATTTCTAAGACTGAGTGCGTAGAGTGGGGATGCCCAGCAGGAGGAGACCAAGGTAGTAGTAGGGTATTTAGTCCAGGCGTTAGCACCAACAGCACAGTGAGACTCTCATCTACACCCCATCTCCACTCCTGAAGATTAAGTTGTGAGTAACTAAACTTTGTGTGTAATCAACTTAGATCTATCTAAAGCTGAAAGTCAGGCTTTAACTAATTATGGAAGTGGAGAAGATGAGAATGAGGATGAAGAAATGGAAGACTTTGAAGAGAGTCCTGTGGATGTCCAGACTTCACTTCAGGCTAACACTGAAACTACAGAAGAAAATGAACATGACAGTCAGGTACTTTGTTGTTACAAACGAGTCCTATTTCATCTACTGAGAACCTTCTGAAAGCTGTTAAATAGTGTACTTCTTCCCATGGTTATTCTCATGAATAAAAAATATTAAGAAAATAGTATATGTATTTATTAAATTTCAGACATGCCAAGCATATGGCATTTGTCTTTAATCCTAGCATTCTGGAATCAAAAGTGGGCAGATCTCTTATGAGTTCAAGGTCAGCCAGAGCTACATAAGGAGACCATGTCTCAAAAGCAAAAAAAATCTGAAGCACTGGTTTTATTTTATATCTGATAATCTTTAAGACACTTTATCTTCTTTGTAACAAGTTGTAAAACTATAGAATAACTTTAGAAGATCTGAATTTTTAGTTAAAGTTTCATATTTCTCTCCTAATCATGAATTAGAATAGTATGCAACAAGCATAGATCATTCTTTTCCTGCCTTTACTTTAGCCCAAGAGACTATACCTGATATAGTTTCTCCTGCTGTAGGTATCTATCTGCTGAACCTTGAGTGTTTAAAATTTATAGATATACTCTGTATGTGAGATAGACACACTCATACATATTTTTGAAACAAATGACTTAGTTTTCTTGGAGTTTCTCTATAAGGCATTTTTGTAGACAGCTTGCTTTCTGATAGAAAGTCCCAGTTGGTCTGTGTTGGTACTTCCTTGGAGTGGTTTCTTCAAAAAAGGTTCTCCATTCTCTACCTTGGATCATAGAAGTTTCGTTGCTGGTATTCTTAATTTAAATGGATAAAGTAGGTATTCCATCTTTATGTAGACTTATACTAAACCCTTATTTTCAGTGTGATTTTTTTTTTTTTTTTAACCAGGTCCTTTTTTATGCATTTGTTTTTTATTCTACCTCCCTCTACTCCTACCTTTTATCTGAAGCTAATTCTCTAAAATGTAATCTTCCATGAAAAACTAGAAGTCGATCCTTCTTTAAAAGACTAGAACTACCACCAGCATCACTCTTTGTAATTGTCAACCACTACCTACCATCATAGCCCTCCCTAGTATCGGGTACTTTCGTGGAGGGATGAATCTCAGATTCTGTTTCTCCCTCTGCTACAAGCACTTGACTTTGGTCATCTTCCTCTTCTTTCTCACTTCTGTGTCATTCACTTAAAGAGTACAAATATATCCTTTAATTTTGAGAGAAGATCCTGAGAAAAATAATAAAAACTTGTAGGATCTGTTTTAGTCTAGTCATTTAAATGTTTTGTCTTTATTTAAGTAGCAAATGGTTTTAGTTACCCATCTTTTTTTTGGTTTTTCGAGACAGGGTTTCTCTGTGTAGCCCTGGCTGTCCTGGAACTCACTCTGTAGACCAGGCTGGCCTCGAACTCAGAAATCCGCCTGCCTCTGCCTCCCAAGTGCTGGGATTAAAGGCGTGCGCCACCACTGCCTGGCTGTTACCCGTCTTTTAATTGTTAACTAAAGCCTCCTTGAAACACTTCAGATACTGTTACATTTCCTGTTTTATAGTCCTGGGGTTGGATAAAAACCATATTTTTTTTCTATAGGGAACATATATTTTAAGGTCTTGCTATTAAAACATATTTCTCTTTTAGGCTCTGCAACATGATCTTGGAAAAACACAAGAAAGTACAAATGTACCATCCGACCAAGAACCGACTAGTAGGAGTAAGAATCTAAACAATCCTAACTTTGAGTCTTTAAAATATTTTCTTTGTCCTTAAACTAAACAAAGTAGTTTTTAATTTGTAGCTAATGTAAGTGCATGTAGAGTCATTTTGGACTTGATGCCTATATTTGTTCTCCTGGTAAATATTTTGTAAAAGAAAAAAATGTAAGAGAACACTGATTGATTGATTAATTTTTGTTGTTTAATTTAGTATAGTGTTTTGAAACGGGATCTCATGTACCCATGAGATGGCCATGGGACCTTTGCCCAGGACAATTGTTTTTATGTCTGTGTATTCACTTTTTCTAATGCATATGTACCTAAGCATATGTACATGCATCACATGTATGTAGTGCCCTCCGAGGCCAGAAGAGGGCACTGGGCAGTAGGTGATCTGGAACAGTTGTGTGCTGCTGGGTGGCGCTGCTGGGGCCTGCCCTCCAGTCCGTGGTGAAAGCAGCAGGTGCTTTGAGCTGACAGCCATCTCCTCAGCACCCTAGCCCTCTTGGTAGATATTCGACAAGTATTTCCCTCACAGAAAATGTATCCAGAGTTTTATTTTTTAGATACAAGTGAGAGGGGTGTGTTCCGTTTCAGTTTGTTTTAAAATAATATTCATTCTAGGGCTTTAGTCTTAAAACAGTTGGCCTTGAAAATTTTAAATTAAAATGTTCATGCTAAATCTGTTTGATTAACTTGGGAACTATGAGTAAGGAAAAGGGATAGGGATCATTTCTTTTGGAGCTTACATGTCACGATTACTCTCATTCATATATTTGGTCCTTAGTGTTACAGAGTAAAATTGAACAAATGTTTCATTCCTCTAATGCTAAGACTTTCTTTTAATGGCAGATGATCAAGACAGCTCTCCTGTGAAACCTTGTTATCTCAATATCTTGGAAAATGAACAACATTTAAATAGTGCTACCCATAAGGATCCACTCACCACTACTGATCCATCTAAACAGCCTGACCCTATGCCATTGCCCTTGACTACAAGTGAAACCTTAGTGCCCAGAGTCAAAGAAGTTAAATCTGCTCAGGAAACTCCTGAGAGCTCTCTGGCTGGAAGTCCTGACACTGAATCTCCAGTGTTAGTGAATGACTATGTATGTAATGTTTATACTTCCACAGATTTTTGCTTTTGCATGTTTGTATATTTCATTTCATTTTCAAGAGTAACACATTGAATATATAAATCAAACTCCACTTTGTGCTTAGGTTTAGAACCTATCGGAACATTTATTCTTTAAAACTTACTTTGATAGTAAAGGGATAATAAATTAAATGGCCAATTCAAAATCTGAAAGATTGTATAGTTTTAAAAACCAAAAAATTAGTTTTGGGTAAACTTGGAGTTCATGTTCACATCTGAAATGCTAATGATACGTGATAAATCAGTTCATCTCTTACACTATCCTTTTTTCTTTTTTCTTTTCTTTTTTTTTTTTTTTTTTTTACTTCTTAGCTATTTAGAGCATTTTTAAATTCTTTGATATACCTTAAGGTTTAAATTTGGGGTATGACAGAAACCTGGTCGACTGTCATTATTTTTATATAGCAGATTGCACAACAATGTACTAAGGAATTACACTTATAATAAAAAGTACTTTAGTTTTGCTCTGAATCTTGATTTCATTTAAATTTTATAGCAGACAGGTTAGTTTGCAGATGTGTGGGTCACATATTTTTAATATAAAATTTTCAAGCAGAAATGAAAAGTTTGTAGCACAATATTTTACCCCAGTGGGTACAGTGTCCTCTTCTTCTTTTTGTTGTTATTTGGTTTGCTTTCTTGAGTTTGTTATGGGGTTTGGGCCAATCTGGAACTTGATAGGTAGACAGACTAGCCTGGAACTTTAGGTGTTCCTCCTGCATCTGTGCCTTCAGTTCTTTTTTAAAAACTAAAATTTTGTTCTTAAAGATGTTTTCATAGGTATGGCTTACCGATTGGTCGGAAAGGGGTGTTTCAAGAACATCAGTAGAAACTTACACTTTTAAACTGCTCTGTTTTCGTGCTGTGTATACTTAAGCAATACTTGATTTAATCTTTAAACATTTTTGCAATGTTTATTTATTTTATGTGGATGTGTCTTGAGTATATGCATGTGCACAGTGTGTGTTCAAGAGCCCATAGAAGTCAAAAGTGGCCATTGAATTCCCCTAGAATTGGAGTTGCAGATGGCTGTGAGCGGCCATGTGGAGAATCGAATCTGAGTCCTCTAGAAGAGCAGCCAGTGAGGTTAACAACTGAGTCAGTTCTCCAGCCCCTTTCAAAAATATGATATTTAATTAATTAGTTGAGAATGTGCTTGTGCATGCATGTGCTGTACCGTGTGTGAAGGTCAGAGGCCTTCAGGAGTTTGTTCTCTCATCCACAGTGTGGGTCTGGGGAGTTGACTCCGGCTTAGCAGCATGTGCCAGCTGAGCCATCTCAGAGCCTCTGCAGATTTATTCTTGTTTGGTTGTCTTTGAGAGATGTGGTCTCTGTGTATTCCTATTAGTCTGGAGCTTGCTATATAGAGCAAACTGGCCTCGCACTCAGAACTCTGCTTGCCTTTGCCTCCCAAGTGCTGGGATTAAAGTCATGTGTTCCTACACCCAACTTGATTTATTCTTACTATCATTTGATGAGTATAAATTTACCATAGGAGATTTTCTATTGTTTATATTGATTCTCAAAACTAGATTACAAGGTTTTTTTGAGTTTGAATTTTTAGGCAGAGATCCATGCAGAAATTTTTTTCACAAAACAGCGAAATGATTAGTGCCCTGTTTTCTGAAGATTAAATGACTGTATAAGAGATATCTGGGAGCTGGAGAAATGGCTCAGTGGTTAAGAGCACTGGCTGCTCTTCCAAATGATCCTGGCTCAATTCCCAGCACCAACATGGCAGCCCACAACTGTCTGTAACTCCACTTCCAGGGGATCTGACATCCTCAGACAAGTGCACATAAAAGTTTCTTAAAAGTTAAAAAAAGATGTTGTCAAAGGGAGGTGTGACCTGAAGAAGAGTGTGAATGATGCCGACGGTAGAGGAGAAGGGAGAATAACCTCAGGTCCCACTTGGGATGCTGAGAGATTAAGGCCTTTAAAAATTGCAAGGGATAATTAGGGAGAGAAGAGAATTCATGTTGAAAAAAAAATTGAGGCGTGAATTTCTAAATTCACAACTAATATTTCCGTATGAACCTAACATGGTAAGTTAAAAAGCTTATTAATATTATATTCTGAATATAATTCTGATGCATTCTATGAACATAAATTATAAGGGATAATGAAAGACCTTTTGTTTGTCTAGCATATGCAAGACCTTGGGTACAATCCCCAGTACTACCAAAAAAAAAAGAAAAAAAAAAGGAGGAAGGAGGAGGAAAGGAATAATTGTTGGTTAGTTATTTAGCTTCTAGCGTTGTAACTACTATCAATTATTCATTCAGCCTTTGTAAACTGGTTTTTCAATGGAGAAAAAAAGCCCAACAGTATGTTCATAGTACATATGTGCCATTTTGCGAACTATACATTTTATATAAGAATCCATTTTATTTCTTGAGATGAGTGATTTAGATTTTGATACATAGAAGGTGCTGTGATTTTTTTGTTTGTTTGTTTTTTTATTTATTTTTTTAATTATCTCTAACTTATAGGAAGCAGAATCTGGTAACATAAGTCAAAAGTCCGATGAAGAAGACTTTGTGAAAGTCGAGGATTTGCCGCTCAAACTGACAGTCTATTCAGAGGTATTGGGCTCTGTTCAACTGAGCTTACCTTTATAACAAATACTGAGATGAAAGATTATATTTTTAATTTTTGTTCTTAAGGAAGAGCTAAGGAAGAAAATGATAGAAGAAGAACAGAAGAACCATTTATCTGGTGAAATATGTGAAATGCAGACTGAAGAATTAGCTGGAAATTCTCAGATACTGAAAGAACCTGGTAAAAGTTACCAATTTTAATTTTGTATTGAAAAATCATGATCCTACCAGTTTAGTTTTACTTCCTAGATAATCTAAGCCTACTATTGGAAAAGGAGATACCCTGTCAATTCAGGCGCTTGATTCTTTTCAAATTATGTAAGATTATGTTTTTTTTAAAATTTTTTAAAATCTTTTGTTTAATAAAGTACTAGATGCAATGCTAACACTAATGCTTTTGATTTTTTTAAAGCTTAAAATTCATGTAATATCTTTTATCTCCCTTGTAGAAAGTGTATTTTCCCCTCCTGTCATTGTTCACATTATTTTGGGAGTTTTGTCTTTATTGTTTTAAATAATCTTTTAACCTTCTTTGATGTAGAAAGTAAAAACCCCTATTTTTACATTATGAGTTTTTATTCAGATAAACACACATTCTTTATAATTGTAATAATTACACCTTGTTTCCCAAATACATACACACACACACACACACACATATGCTCAGAGTATTCCTCGTATCAAAATCAAAGGATTTTCTTTTTGTTATTCTCTATCAATAGTTAAAAATCATCTAAGATGGAAATGGGATGGTGATCAGAACATTTATAGACACAGCTTTCCCTTTCAACTCAGTTCTGCCCATCGGAATACATGGCGTCCAGAATAGAGACAGCCTGTCCTAGTGGGCTAGGTGCAGCTCCCTCTGGGTACAGCCTCATGTACTTACATCACTCAAGGAAATTGTTGCTATCTCTTCTGTTTTCTTCCAGCCACTTTTCTTTTGTCTACATTTAATCATTTTTATAGTTACTTTCTTTTTCTTCTAATAGAGTTTTATTTTTTTAAGAAATATTTGGTCTGCCTCCCACCATGAAAAACAAATCCTCATTCTTTGTTTTGTCAGGAAATTTGAGCCAAATACACGTTTTTAAAATTGTGATCTTGTATGTAATATAAAGACTTTTATGAAAAATAATTTTAAAAGTAAATTTTAGTACGTAGTATTTTAATTCACTAATTTATGAAACATTGATCATTATTCTTCTTTTCAGAAACAGTGGGAGCCCAGAGTATATGAAATGTCTTCAGAGACTCATCTCTCTTACGTAGTCAGCACATTAAAAAAAAAAGACACTAAATAAACATTTGTTTTGATCTGTATAAAATGTAAATTAGTTTGACACTGCATTTTTGATGGGTGTGCTAATTTCTGCCCATGGCAGTTTAAACCATTAGAATCTGAATCCTGGACAGATTCAAACCTTGACACACTGTGGGATTTTTCTTTTGCTTTTATTATTTTTTTTCTTATGATCTTGACCCCCACCCCTCATTGTGACATTTGGTGTGTTAACTTTAAAATGTAGTTTTAAATAAAGTTTGAACTTATCTGTAAAGTATGGTTTTGGGAAATTTTGTTGAATTCTATGCAGCAAGTTGCTGTTTTATGTAACAACACTATTCAGAACCAGCAGTGGTCAAGAACTTGAGAAATTCTTATTTCTTCTGCTTCTTATTTATTCTAAAGCTCTGCCTTAGACTAGTCTTCCAAATAAAGTCACTGTTGCTGCTGTTGGGTCTGCTGTTTTTGTAGTCCCTGCTCCTGTGTAAGAATAAGGCCGACTATAAAGGGAGCCAGGAATCTGGGTGGTCGTAGAACACGTTAGGAACTCAGACTGAGTACAGAGTGTAGACACTGTTAGTAACTAGAACTTAACAAAATTGTCTATTAGATTAATATTTTTCAGAATTGAAAATCCTGTCTTATGTTGCCTCATTCTAAAAATTTTTATAAAAAGCTCTATATGTATTTCTGTACAGACAAGTAGCATTCTAATTAAAGTAAAAAAAAAAAAAACACACCAAACTCTTTAAGTTAGGATAAATAGAACTAAGTTTATGTAACAGAACATTAAGATTTTTGATGCCTATGGACAAACATGCCTTTTGAAATAATTTAAAACCAAAGCCTAATAATTGTTTTTGTGTGTTTTGAGAGAGAAGCAGGTTCAAGTGTTAAAGTCTCCATGAGTTGTTCATCACTAAGTAAACCAACTTTTAAGAAGTACTTTGCCTTCTGATTCTATGTATACTTACCACCTCCCGTAATATCGCAGAGTCAGTTAACCATGAATTTGTCAGTCTTAGAGATTTTTACTTGAAAAAGTAGTAGTGAGAAGGACTAATTATTTATTCCAAGTATTTCCTTAAATTTTAAGTAGTTATCTATAATATTCTATAAGAACTTATTTGATATTCTTTTAAAATTCTTACTCGAAGCTGGGCAGTAGTGACACATGCCTTTAATCCCAGCACTCCAGAGGTAGAAGCTGGTTGATCTCTGAGTTCGAGGCCAGCCTTGTCTACAGATTGAATTCTAGGACAGCCGATGTGACATTAAGAAACCATGTCTCGAAAACCAAAATAAATAAGTAATAAGATTCTCACTTACTTGATAGCTTAATATAAATGTCCAGTCAGTAAATAACAAATGATGGTTCTTCTCTGAGGACTTTTATTGTATTGCTATTTAATTTAAATTAGGACCATATTTCTCAAACTTCATTAAAATTTGTAAGATTTATAATCCAGAATTTACCCAGTTGAACAGACTTCAGGGACATTAGACCAGTAATTTATATTATATGTACAAACAAGTAGTGTATTTTCCAGGCTCAAAACAAGAAACTTCATTTTAATCCTCAAGCCAGGCCTTCCATACTGTGGTGTGTTCTTCCCCCCCCCCCCCCCCCCGGTCCTGCTTTCTCTCTTTGCATGCATCCAGTGGAGGAGCTGCATTTAACGTTAGCTACTATCATAGTACCTATGAGCTTGATCAAACTAGTTTATTTGACTTACGTTCTACCTGCTTTCTATATCTAGTTTGTTGTTTTCATATTTTAGTGGATAATTTAGTTTTAAAATGCCCAGAGATTGAGAAAAGGCAATGTGTGTAACATGCTTTTCCTAGTAAGTATTGCTTGTAAGGAAGACAAAGTATTTCTGTTTGTATTAATTTGTAAGTTAAAACTTCTGTTAGTGATAAAGAGAAAATAAATCCCAATAAATAAGATACAACTCTATGTAGTTAGAGATAAAGCTACCATAATAAACTCCCCAGACTGTGGCGGTACTCTGTATTTTGTAACATTCTCTTTGGGTAAATGTTTTTCTCAGTTAATAAATGTATATCCTACATAAATTCTGAATTGCATTTTATTTTAAATTGACATGTTCACAGTAGTTTAGAATTTATTCCAAAATTATGACTTAATCAAGGTTTTCTGTTTTGGTTTTTTTTTTTTTTTTGGTTTTTTTTTTTTTTTTTTGGTTTTTCGAGACAGGGTTTCTCTGTGTAGCCCTGGCTGTCCTGGAACTCATTCTGTAGACCAGGCTGGCCTCGAACTCAGAAATCCACCTGCTTCTGCCTCCCAAGTGCTGGGATTAAAGGCGTGCGCCACCACTGCCCGACTTTAATCAAGGTTTTTTAATGTTAAAAATTCAGGACATGAAGAATAACGGTACACTGACTCGAAGGTGTGAATGGACAGTATTTTTCTTGTGAAGATCACACACTTCATTTTTTCTTAGTTGTATTGCTTTTTAAAATAAATACCTTGATATATACATAAAAGGGATTTTGACTCTACCTTCTGTGGTTTGAAAATATCAAAGAGAACATAAATATTAAGTATGATGCAGTAAAGTCTGTGTGAACATGAGAGGGAGCACTTTCTCAGATTTGTTCTAGGAGAGGGGTGTTATTGTAAGCTCACCTGCCATGGACTGCTAATTACTAGCTTCCAGCACAGGGCAGAAGAACACAGCTGTATGTCAGCTCTCTGGAGGAGTGAGAACTCTGTTGTACCTCCCCCCTCTGACCTTAACAACTTTGAGGCCAAGGTCAGTAGACTCTTCTCCTCAGTGTTTTCCTGCTACTGAAGAAACTGGGTTGAGTAGGGCACTGTAGGGAGTGCACTGATCAAATGGCTCAGGAACTAGCCTGCAGCATTCTCAAAACAGTAAACCAAAATATCTGCTTGCTTTTAAACAAACATGTACATTAAAGTGTTAATTTTGTGGAGGATGCGTGTGTGTACTATGGTGGACAGTGGGGAGGTCAGAGGACAACGTGCAGAAGTCTGCTGTCTACTCCATCCTGTGGGTCTGAGGAAGGGACTGAACTCGAGGCAGGTCTCTAGCCTTGGCAGCAAGCAGCTTTACCCACACAGCCATCTCACGGCCCAGTGATTAGAGTTTTAGTTCTCTGTCTTATTTGACATTTCCCAGATTGTTTGTTTCTAGGTTTTTTAAATGATGGGATAGGACAAAGACTGTAATACACATTATGCTTCAACTCCCTAGTAACACTGTATGGATTAAATAGGACATCTGTCATTTGTCAGGCCTTCTAAAGTCCATGTCTGTAGGTCACCTATGGAGATTTTTTGTGTGAAAAATGCTATGAAATTACTGAAGAAGCAGGCTGATAAAGGAGAAATTGCGCAATGTCTGTGTAGAAGATTTCAAATCTCTCAGTAGAAAGTATACTGTAGAAATTATTTTTTAAATGGGAGTAAGGCTAGAAGAAATGCAGCAGTTAGGAGCGCTTGCTGCTCTTGAATAGGACAGGGCTCAGGTCCCAGCACCCACATTGAGCAGCTCACAACTTGCAGTTCCAGCTCCAGTTCTAGGGGATCTGATGCCCTCTTCTGGTCTGTGAGTAGTAACCTGGTACACATAAACGCTGGTACACACATCTAAAAGTAAAATCTAAAAGGGTTAAGACAGATAACACAGAAAAAAGTCACTAGACAAAGTAAATGGAGTTTACCAATATTAGCCCACATGATTTCAGAACAGCATTGACTTGCATTTTAAAAACAGCCATTTAGGGGGAACAGCAGGTAGAGGGGTTGAGTTCTGACTGCTGGCTTTACCACTGTGATGGTGACTGGTAACAGTGACTGAAAAGATAGTGAGTAGGCTTAACTGCTAAGGAGAATGGAAGGGTTAGGCATGTGTCTCAGGAGCAGAGTGCCTGCCATGAGGAATGAAAAGGGGAAGTGTTTCTCAAATAGGTCAGTTTGATGTCTGGATATCATGGCCATCTAAGAAAGAACAGTATGAAGAGATGAAATAATATAGTTCAAGTTTATTCATTTAGCAAAATGAATTTTGTTGAATTTATCCCATCTATCTGAGGTAGACTTGTCACTACTAAATAACCCACTAATGTGACTCCCAATATGTGTAGACCAGAAGACCAAAACCTTAAGACCACTGCAATAAAGGGGGTACTAGTACTAAAAGGTTGTTTTTTTAGAATGTAAATCCTTTTGAGTTTCTTCTTGTTTTTATTTATTTATTTTAAAAGTTTTTCAAGACAGTGTTTCTCTGTGTAGCCCTGGATGCCCTGGAACTAGGTCTATAGACCAGGCTGGCCCCAGACCCAGAGATCTGCCTGCCTCTGCTTCCCAGAATTCTGGGATTCGAAGCTAATTGTGCAGCACCACTTGAAACACTTGACAAGATTTCTATTGGGTTCACTCATGCAACTCTGAGTAACACTCTAACAGTCTTGAGCCATGTCAGGTATTGGCTTCTGCTGAACTGCCTACAAAGTTTAGAATTACTTTAAATCTAGATTTCTAAACCTAAAGGAACTTGGAGAAAAATCATTGTTGAACATTTATTTTACAACGGCAAATATGAAACCACAAGGCAGTTAACAAGTCACTAGTCAGCCCATTGGTGAAGCAATCAGGGCTGATGGAACAGCTCAGGGGGTAAGGGCACTTGCCTGCAAGCCTGATGACGTGAGTTCTATCCCATAATCCACGTGGTAGAGGGGAGGCTGAGAGCCAATTCCACAAAGTTGGCCTCTGACCACCACAGGTGAAATAGTATATGCCCATACATATTAAATAAATGTAAAGGGATAGTGTTTATAACACATGCTGAGGTAAACTGGAGGGGACATAGTAAAAAATTTATTACATTTCCTTTAAATTATGAAATGAATATGAGAAGTATGAAGGAAAATTACATATCAAATATTCAAAGATACAGACTTTCCAAACAGTCTATCAGAATACTTTATGTCTGAAATTAGAGCTGCAATTCTTGACCAAGTCTTATTCACATCTTCAGTTTTTTTTTGTTTTTGAGACTAGTCTCAACATAGCCCAGGCTGGCCTCAAACTAGCAAAGTAGCTGAGAATGCCCTTGAACTTGACCTTCCCAAATACTAGGATTATAGATGTGCTATCAAACCTGACATTAATTTTTCAGGCACTGTGAGTAAATTTAAAAGCAAAACCAGGTGGTAATTAAAATTATAGTTATTGTGTGTGTGTACACCATGAAGTCAGAGGACAACTTCATGGAGTCGCTCTCTTCCTGTACCAGATAGGTACCACAGATTGAACTATGCCCTACTGCAGATGCATTTTTGGAAGTCTGAGCCACCAAATTGGATGCTTCCATGGCAGCTGCAAAGGCTCTAGTTGTGATCTGGGCCAAATCTACGAGGATCTAATGCCTCTGCACCTCCTATTCGTTTCTCAAAAGTGCTGTATGCACAGCTCCATGGTACTTGGAGCCTAAATTCTAAATGCTCCTTATTTTGGTTTTTGAAGACTATCCCATGTATCGCAGGCTGGCCTTGAACTTCTGATTCTTCTACTGACACTTCTCAAATTCATGTACCACCTTGCCCACCCTAGTATCTTACGTTAATACAAAACCTCTTGTGAATTCCTGTTCCTTCTCTAAAACAATCTTGGTGATGCTGGCCCTGCAGAAGCACCTGTGTGCAGTCTCCGGGGGAAAAGCTGCCTTTGCATACCTACAAACTAGGTTAAGAGGTAAGTATTAGTCATGGCAGATTGTGACCATTTAAGTCAGATGTTTAGTAACCTCCTTGCATAACTCTTGTTGTTTAATCCAGATATTATGTTCAGCTTTTATCTCTTGATAATAACCCCCCCACCCTCAAACCAACACAGGCACACACCCAATCAGCATGCATGACTGCTGACATGACTGACAGTGACTGTTTATTGAGCATCACGAAACTAAGTAGGTACAGTCTGCCACAAGATACATCTCACTGTCAATTGTGAAGGTTAGAAAGATGAACAAGTTGTTTTCAGTTTTCATAAATACATTGATTTCTGAAAAATATTGTTAATGAAAATCTAAAAAAATATGATTAGAAGAAAAAAACATTACATTGATTATACATATAAGCATTTAAAATAATGAGTTTGTGCTAAGTTCTTGAAATCAAGTTTTTGAGGCTAGAAACTTCCTGGGGTTACTGGCAGGCAGAATAATTAGGAAAGAGAGAATACATTCTTTTAAAAATACTGTTTGCATAATAGTTATAATCCTCCAAAATACCGTTTCCAGAGTTAGAGGTCTACTGATTGCCCATTAAAATAAGTATCAAATGTCCAACTCAGGAACTCCAGCCAAGCATAGTGACATTGTACTGCTGTCAAAACAGCAAATGTGAATGACATGCTGGTGCTAAGAGAGAACCAGGAAAAGGGAAAACTCCAGTGTACAGAAAAACATAAACATGTAGGTTAAAAAGGCAAAGGTGAATGGCTTTTATGTTCACCACACAGGGCGCTGGATTAAACACCATCAGAGAATGTTGATGGGTTCCATAGAGGTCACGGTCACTCCTTCCGCAGTGTCAAAGTGAAATGAACTGGCAGTTTCTACATGGCGTCCCTTAACGAGTTTACCTCTGAGTAAGAGTGAGGAGGATGATCAGACAAACAACCAACAAAACAGTCTGTAAACAACAGAGCCATGTGAGACAGTCCTGACGAAAGATGAGAGGCCTTGGGCCTTCACCTGTGGAAGAAGACCAGGCACGCCGGAGAGCACATCTTCAGGTCTCAGTATGTCCTATTGGCTGGCTGATTGTGCGCTCACCAGCCTATACAAGGGTCTGGGCAATCTCGAAGGTGACTTTCAAACTGATGTTTGGTAACATCGATCAAGGTTGTGTATACAGTCAGCTGAAAAAAAAAAGTTATTTTCATTTTAAAGATATTTTCAAGTCTAAGATTTTCTTGTACATATTAGCATATGTGCCCCTCAAAGAATTTGCTTTATAATGATATTTAATAGTAATCAGTGAACACTTTAAGATTCATTTAACACTCTCCACTAGCTGGCAGTCATGCAAAGTCCAAGGATACACTGTGTAGCAGAACAATTTGGTTTTGGCTATGCTTGTCCTCAACCCATTTCCACTACAGTAAAAAAAAAAAACCTGTTGGTACACAGTACGAAGCGCGCACACACACCAATGCCTCCTGCTCACACAGACCACACAACGCACCCCACTGTGACACTGCATGGAAACACTGTGCAAAGCAGAAAGGGTAGCTTGACTGAGGTAAATCAAGGAGGGCAGTCCCTGGTTAGCTGCAAATGCTAAAGGGAAGAGGACTTCGTTGTAGAAGGCAAAGGTAATGCAGCCTATTTTATTTTAGGCAAGAACAAAGAAAATGGGCTAGTCAAGGGCAATGTATCCAGAAATGATCTCTGTACAAAGCATGACTAGAAGCAAGTGGGCTGATTAGGGTTCTTGGTTATAGTTCAGGGAAAGATGAAAGGACATAATAAAGTTATGGAGACACCCCACCCCAATAAGACATAAGGCTGGCTCTACCTGAAAACAAACCTCACAGTCTAGGCAAGTGTTAGGAGTTAGTTAACAATACAGGTATTTCTGATACACAGAGAAGTCAAACTAGACTTATTCAATGCCATATAAGCAAAGCTGAGGCGACACTGACAGCACTGCCAAGTGAGCAGCATCCTAACTGCATTCCTAAGGTTGTGGCTTCAGGCACTCGAAATGGTTTTACAAAGCCAGACCTTAAAGCTGACTGGGATGGTGCCTGTCTGCAATCCCAGCACCCTGGAGGCTAAGTAGGACGACTACACATCTGAGGCCAGCCTGGGCTGCAAAGTGAGTTCAAGGCTTGGCTTTGGGATACAGAGACTCTGTCTCAAAACACGAATCGATGAATACATAAAAAATAAACCTGAAGTTTGACATAACTAATATGCTCAAAATAATCTAAGGTAAGAGAGAAAGACAAACCATATCTGCAAATTCTTTTCTGAAAGCTGTACATGTGTTTATGTGTATATAAATACCTTATTGAGGACAGGTTTTGTTGATAGGACATCATAGAGGGTAGCAAACGAGAGGTTCTAAAATACAAAAACAATTGTGTTCAGTGGGTTAAATACAGACCTTTGGTAACATTTACGCATACAAATAGGTCATTAAAAACTAAAACATTTTTCAGTGTTCCAAAGCCATCTCTTCAAGTCACTGCTGGACACAAAGGTGACAGTTCTAATGTATCATTTTTTTTCTCTCTCCTCTGACTTTGAAATTTATTTAACTTTAAAGAATGGTGCTTGACATTAGTGTAAGGAAGGAAAATTACAGCAAAAATTCACTCAAGTTCAACAGCAAAAGCTCCATAAGGTATGTTGAGAGATAGTAATAGGTTTGCAAATTCCTCAAGATCAAATAAAAGCCCCAGAACTAAGAGAATCCTTAATGGGACGGTGTTTTTCTATGTATGACAATGCAAATGTACCTTCTGTGTCGTGTGATTTAGACACTTCTTTGCAGGTGTTCTGCGGTCATCAAGAAACAAGGTGTTTTTCCACCTGTCGTAATTGGTTTGTACCACATACCATCTGCCATGCTTAGGATCAAGTCTAGACACAAAAGGAGAGATTCCCTCTTAGGCTTCACATCTGCCTGGGTTCTTGTTTTTACTTATTTTGCTTTATCAAATATACTTACTCATAGACATCCAAAGACTCTTTTCTTTCTCGTGTAATCACACAACCCTCTCCAGACTGGTTACCTCCGAGGATAAAATATGCTGGCGCTATTATCCTGGTCTTGGTCAGTGTGTTCTTGGCTTCTTCATAACTGTATAGAAACATTTTTAAAGGTAAGCATTTTTATTTGATTTTGAGTGCTGTGTTTTAGTTGTAGAAACTAAAGGGAAACAGGTATCTGAGGCCCCTTAATGGAGTTATTTAGCTGGATGTGGACACACACACACACACAAACACACACACAGAGCAACAGTTAAAAGTTTTCTGAATGTGCAGTGACCAAAAATTAGTTCTAAAGCCCATCAATGTGAACTAAATGTGAGGCATCTCTGGGGTGCTCCCCTGAGTTGTGAGGCATTTCTGGGGTGCTCCCCTGAGTTGTGAGGCATCTCTGGGGTGCTCCCCTGAGTTGTGAGGCATCTCTGGGGTGCTCCCCTGAGTTGTGAGGCATCTCTAGGGTGCTCCCCTGAGTTGTGAGGCATCTCTGGGGTGCTCCCCTGAGTTGTGAGGCATCT
>CM052719.1:29847602-29866147 GCA_028551405.1 Uromys caudimaculatus
GCATCTCTGGGGTGCTCCCCTGAGTTGTGAGGCATTTCTGGGGGTGCTCTCCTGAGTTGTGAGCATCTCTGGGGTGCTCTCCTGAGTTGTGAGGCATCTCTGGGGTGCTCCCCTGAGTTGTGAGGCATCTCTGGGGTGCTCCCCTGAGTTGCATGTGCAACTTCCTGCAGCCCTGGTTCCTAATGTGTACTTTGCTCTGCTCTGGCCAACACCTCAGCTCACGTTCAGGACAGCAGCTGGAATAAAACATGCTGTTAAGAATTACTATACCTCCTAGGTTTTCTGCTCATATGTAAACAATCGCTTAATTATGAAAACAAACCCATTTAATAATTTTCTACTGTTATTCCTCCATTGGAAATATAAAACTAGTTTATCATTGGGTTGAATTTCATTAAATATTTTAAAAATATTATCATGTGTATGTGCCTGCTTGTGTGTATGTGCACATGTATGTAGCAGCCACAGAAGAAGGCCCAAGGCCCAAGGAACTGGAGTTGTAGGTGGCTGTTAACTGCCATATGGGTGGTGGGAACCAAAGCTGGGACCTCTACAAGAACAAGTTCTCTTAACCACTGAGTCATTGCTCCAGCCTCTAGTTTTAAAACTTACTTTTTGAGTTGCTGATGAGTTTAATAAAAAAAATAGTGAAATGAAATTTGGCTATGGATTATGACAGAACTTCCAAAATGGCTTCTGAACACTGACAATCAACTCTGGAAAATGAAGATGCTCTACAGCCTATGGTAACAAATATTCAGTCAGGATTTAATTCTTATAAATAAAAGGTACATCCATGTCATTAGTATGCCCATCTGCTTTTGTCTTTAATGAATAGTAAAATACTATGTATACCAAAGAATTGTTTTAATGTACATTTATTTACAGTAACTATTTGATATTACAGTAAGTCTCTGATATTTATACCTATTTTACATACCCATATACTTGGAGACAAAGCATTTTTAGATAAAGCAGAGCTTCATGGGAAAAGCTGAGGAAGCAGCTGTCTATGGATCATGGTTTTAAAAACGGTAGCGCACAGTGATTCTAGGAGGACCAGTGATCTGATGTGGGAATTTTAGGAGGACCCCTAATCTGAAGGAGATGTTAAGAGTCATGCTCTAGCTTCTCTACCCATGCATTTGATTCAACAACAAAAGAAAGGGAAATATAATTGCAGAGCTGGGGAGGGGCTGGGGCAGTAGCTCAGTTGGCAGAATACTTGCCTAGCGTGCACAAAACTCTGGGCTCCCTCTATAGCACCATATAAACTAGGCTATGGTGGCACGTCTGTTAATCCTAGCACTCAGAAAATAGAGGGCTAAGGATCAGGAGTTCAAGGTCATCATCAGCTATATAGTGAGTTTGAAACCAGGTCAGAATGAATGAAATCCTGGCTCCAAAAAACAACAAAAGTACACACACACACACACACACACACACACACACACACACACACACACACACACCAAAACATATAGGGAACAGTAACTTTGAAAATAAGGACTATTAAGAACTGGAGTGGGAAATCAAGGAAAGTTAAAAAATAAGATCAATGCTCATTTAGTCCAAGTTATGTGGACATAATATGTGCTAAAGACAATTAGGGATTATTCCACACACCAATAGGCTGCAAGTTCTAGGTTATTATGTACTACGGTTTATATGTTATTTTTTCCATCTCAAGAAACAATGTATTACCATGTATATAAAGATTTTACTGAATAGCATTTCCTATGCACATGGTATAATTTCTTGGAATAAATTTTTTTGGATATCGTTCCTAGTGTTGATATCTCTAATACTTCTAAATAATTCAATTCATTGCTTTGGTAAGAGAGCACAGAGCACACAGAAAACAGGAATAATTCCATGTAAATGTCAAAGACTCACCCAAGAAATGCACAACAGTTCCTCAATGGCTGTGAAACTGGGCTTGGCAAATATTTTTATATTTTAATAAGTTATATAACAGAGACATTTGATAATAAGGCAACAAATCACTTCACCTTGTACTGTTTTCCAGAACTGATCGAATGATAAACCCTATCCATTGGGCATCTTTCTTTCCGAAAATCCATTCTAGGACACCTGGAAGAGAAGAAATGCAGACAGTGTCAGAGGCCTAAGACGGTTGGGTTACTGCCCTCCCTTACAGAGACTGAGGTCCCCATTGCATGTCCGTGC
This sequence comes from Uromys caudimaculatus, assembly GCA_028551405.1. Classification (NCBI taxonomy): domain Eukaryota; kingdom Metazoa; phylum Chordata; class Mammalia; order Rodentia; family Muridae; genus Uromys; species Uromys caudimaculatus. The sequence continues at coordinate 29,849,793 of CM052719.1, forward strand.
ATTCTACTCACCCAGATAACCACCATTTATACTGAAACGTTCATTTAGTGTAAGGCTAAACAGTCCCTGAGAAAAAGACAAAACAATGCAGTCAGAAATGTCAGTGTGCTCTGAAAGGCCCCTTCTCTGTACCAAGACAGCAGTATACAATGACCTTAACTGTCTACTGCAGAATGTGATATGAGTTAGGAAATTAATGGCCATTTTGTAATAGAAATGAAGAGCAAAAAGTCATGAGCTGATCACGACTTGCCTAAGTAAACAAGAGATCCAAGCCTGACACCCACTTTTACTTTGAGACCTTGAGAGCCAGTCACATGCTCTTTATCTTCAAATGAGCATAGACACAAGATCCTTTCTACTTTTCCGTGGCGTGGAGTCTCATAGTTACAAAAGTGGTAAGGACAAGGGAATAAAGTGGGCTTCGAACTCTGCCTGCTGAGACAGGTCTCAGTGTGTAGCCCTGGCTGGTCATCCTCCAAAGTGTTAGGACTGAAGAAGCATGCCGTCATGCCTTCCTACATATTCTGTTATGTCCTCATTAGACTCCCAGCAGGAAAACCAGGACACAAAACTGTTTATAAAGTTACATAACATATTTCTTACTGGTTTGAATCCCGTCAACATGCCCACATATCCAGCAAAACTTGTTGCCTTGAAAACAGTCTTATTGTTTCTTTGGAAGTCCAAATTCACTGTTAAGGGCTTTAATTCTTCTGTGACAACCCAAGTGTTATTATTTATATTCCACCTAAAAAAGACAAATGTTGCTAACATTACAAAGACGAAGGTAAGAGTCTGGCATTGCATAGCTACTGTGTGTTTGCCACTGAGTCTCGGTATGGAATCTAAGATAGCTTTCAACTTGTAATCCTCTTGCCTCAACCTTCCAAGGGCCGGAGTTGCAGTCCTGAGATACTGTCTGGTTTACAGGTGCTTGTTCTACCTGGTCACTTAGGATCAACCTTAACAAGACCCTTATAAGTATGCTATGGTTTGGATTTGAAATGTTACGGCTCAGTCCTCAGTGCACTGCTGGTCAAAGTAAGGCTTTAGGAAGTGATTAGGTTAATCCACTGATGGGTTAATAAGCTGAGAGATTATCGGGAGACTGCCCATTTAGGAGCTGGGTCCTGTATGAAGGAAGCAGGGTCCTGGATGGACATTCTTGGAGGCTACCTTATCTTTACTGCATTCCTCACTTGATGAGGTAAGCGGCCTCCTCTGATATCTGCTCCAACCAACACAATGCTCTGCGGGCCTTATTAGCCTTAGGAAAAAAAAAGAGCCATTTGACCATGGACTGAAACCTATGAACCTTAAGCCAGAGTAAACTTTCCTTCATCCAAAACAGGGTGGTTCTATCCTTTTTCCAGGGGGTAAAACTTGATGCTCAGAAAAGCTAACTCTGGTCACATAAATACTGAGACCTAGATTCAAATGAAGATCTCTAATTTAAAAGCCATCATTTTTTTCATAAAGGTCAAGATGACAGACTTCTCTAAAGCAATAAATGAAAATAAGCATCTGTGCCCATGGAGCATGGTCCGAATTTCTGTTCACTAGGTGCAACTTTTGAGGTACGCCTAAGTGATTAAGAAGCATACCCAGTGTGTCTGTCTAACACTAAGGAATCCAGTCATCTTCACTCACGGTTGTCTTCTGCACATGAGGGGCACTTACTGTTCATCAAGGTAATCCTACTGCCTCCGCTTCTTATGTAGTGAAAGCATGTCAGGTTGCTTACTTACCCAAGAAATAATCCAAAATCCATGTTCCTTCCATGCAGCAAATGACCTTTGAAGGAGAAATCGACAGAGTCGTGCATCCACAGTTAAGATAAAACACAATGGATCTTAATACAGATGGACACAGGCAGATGTGATATTTACATTCATAGCTGTTTTAGCAAGCAATGTATAATTAAGAAGTCTGGCAGCCAGAAAAAACCTTAACAAGTTAAAATTGGTATTACTATCACACACTAGCTATCACAATGTCTAATATCTGAGGTTGGAGGACTCTCGATAAGATCAGATATGGAAACAAATCAATGATTAGTCCTTGGACAACTACAGAGCAATTCTACCAGGACAGAGCCTCCTAATGTGACTTACCCAGTTCTTTGATTGCCACTTATAGATGGACATCTCAAGTATTAAGTGTAAGTCAATAGTCAGGGTAGAAGGGCAAGTCACTGTGTGCCTTGTGTCTTGGCGTCCAGCCAGGAAAATAGAGGAAAGTGAAGCTCTCATACACAGGGCTTGTTGGCTGGGAAATTATGAGACAGTGTTTGTTCTGGGTCTCCAGAAAAACTTCTGTCACTGCCTGTGCTGGTTTGAATAAGAATGGCCTCCACAGGCCGTGTATGTGGATGCTTAGTCATCAGGGAGTGGCACTATTTGAGAAGTATTAGGCGTGGCCTTGTTGGAGGAAGTATGTCACTGGGGATGGGCTTTGAGGTTTCAAACAGCCCACGCCAGGGACAGGGTCTTGTTCCCTCCCCCCCCCCAAATCTCTCTCTCCCTCCATTTCCCCCTCCCCCTCCCCCTCTCTACCAGGAGATCGGTATGAGAAGCTCTCAGCTGTCCCTCCAGCACCATGCTTTCCTGCCTGCTGCCAAGCCTGAGGGTGATCGTGAACTAAGCCTCTGAAGTGGAAACAAGTCCCAATTAAATATTTATATAATAGGAGCTACCTTGGTCATGGTCTCTTCACAGCAATAGAAGAGTGACCAAGACACTGCCTCTGCACAGGTAACAAAGGACCCTTGTGAGGACTTCTACAAAGGGATACAGGTGGGGATAAATGGATTATGCAGAAAACATGCATGTTTCTGTGGGGCTGGAGGGGTGGCTCAGGGGTGAAGAGCGCCTGCTGCTCTTGGTGACAGCACAGGTGTAGTTCCCAGCACCCACATGGCAGTTTAGAGCTGTCTGTAACTGCAGTTGGGAGGGATCAGAATTCCCCCCTCTGCAGCCTCCTGGAGTATCAGACATGCATGTGGTATACACACAACACATTCAAGCAAACACTCGTACACTTAACATGATCCTTCTTAAAAAGAATGTTTCTAGTCTAGAACACTTCTCCCACATCTTCCACATGTCTCCTTTAAAGTTTAATAAGCATAATAGTAGTCTTAATTTACCAGGATATATTAAACGATATACATCAGACACACAATAGAAATAGCAAGCTAGTTAGCACAGGTTCTAACTTATTCTAAAAAATATATTGTATGATGTGCTCTGCAGATTACCTTTCTCATCTTCAGTTACGATTGATGTACACATGGAAAACAATTCATAGAAAATGTTGAGTGAAATAATCTCTCCTGGGGGAAACAGGGAAATGTTTTGCTAATGTTAACAACCATGGCATTAAAGGAAAATACCATTCACCTTTTAATCTTAAGGCGTGCAGCATGCTTTTCTCTGTCTTGTTAAATGCTAACATTCTGTGCTTAGCATGCATTTTTACCTCAGCCTAGTTTATTTTCAGTTTATTTATGTTTTGATGAATCTCATTCTTATGAACTATTAATCTATTTTTCTCTAGAGTTATTTATATTTGGTAATTACTTGTGATAGCTCTTTATGAAATAAGACTTTCTTCTTATGTAGATGACAAGTATATATTTCCAGTATGTTATCTTTTAATTTTTAGGCAAATGGATGGAACTAGAAAATATCATCCTGAGTGAGGTAACCCAATCACAAAAGAACACTCACTGATAAGTGGATATTAGCCCAAAAGCTCAGAATACCCAAGATACAAGATCACATGAATCTCAAGAAGAAGGAAGACCAAAGTGTGGATGCTTCCGTTCTTCTTAGAAAGGAGAATAAAATTGCTTTTCAGTTAGGTTTTGCTGTTATTGTTTTTTTTGTTTTTTTGTTTTTTGGGGTTTTTTTTTGTTTTGTTTTTTTGAGACAGGGATTCTCTGTGTAGCCTCGGCTGCCCTGGAACTCACTTTATAAACCAGGCTAGCCTCAAACTCAGAGATCTGCTTCCTCTGCCTCCCAAGTGCTGGGGCTAACGGTGTGCGCCACCACTACCCAGCAGTTGAAATATTTTTTGTGTTTATTTAAATGTGCATTTATTCATGTGTGCACATACGTGTGTGTGTGTGTGTAAGTTTGACATGGTGCACATGTGATGGTGAGAAGAAAAACATGGATGCCAGCCGGGAATCTAGAACTCGGTTGTAAGGTTTATCAACACGCCCCTGTACTTGTTGATCCATCTGGCCCTTAAAAAACATTATTTAGTGCAGCAAAACATACAAACAAAAGCACTAGTCAACTCTGGTGAGAAACAACAGGAAATTTCAATCAGCTCTCTTGTGAAGAGCACTGCTGGTTACATAAAATGCTGGCTCGACTGCTTTGGTTGGTGTTAGGTTAGTGAGCAAATAAATGATACAAGCTGAAAAGGGGAAAGTGAAAACTTTCAAGAGCTGAGCAAGGCCGCGCATCCCCAGAGTTCCACTACCTCTCGAGCAGGAGTAGGACCCCGAAACTGAGGCCAGCCCTGCTACATAGCAGTGACTTCAGAAGGGGGAAGGTAGAACCAAGCAAATAGAAATTAATAGCTCCAAAATATCACTACCTAAGAATAATTTAATGAATGATATATAAGATCTTTTTTCCCAAAATTTAAAAAAAAATGCCTTTGAGAAATCAATACTTAAGCAAAGGTTGACATTGAACTATATTCATGCTATTCTAATTTCATTCAAAACATTGACTGCTCAGGTGGCAGGCTGATTCTAAAGCACACAGGCATGCAGAAGGCCAGCACAGCCAGGAGATACTGAAGGTGAAGAATTAGTCTGCTGACCCATAGTGTAAGACCTCAGTTACTGAGCTCACAGGAGACTGACATAGACAAAGATGATGACACAGAAGAAAGTTCACAGAACCACCTGACTTAGCTCAAAGATACCACTATGATAACATGGAAGGAAAAGATAATCAATTTTAGTAAAAGCCTTATCAATTAGAAATATATCAATTAGAAAAAAACTTGACTAGTGATTTTCCTTTCTCCAAAATCGAAGAATATAGAAAAAGTCAAACTGAAAAAAAGTCAGTAACTCATCAGGAAAATGTAGTGTCAATGTGAGAAAATTTAATTTCTCATGCCATGCTGCCAATAATTCTGTTCATTTTAGGAAATTGCCTTGAAGAATTTACAAGGCTGAGTACATCGCTAGCTACCCTGTGACTCAAAAGTTCAGTTCATGAGAAATTAATGTATATATCCATTAAAGAAACATGTGCAAGAATGCACGCACACACACATCAATAACGGCCCCACTGTTAATAAGCAAAGTCTGAAAACCAACCATACAGTCAAGAACCTGAATGACAGGGTGAAGAGAGTACCGTAATTTAAATGATCAGTCTTATTTTTAACATGGTGAAGGCAGGAGAGGGTTACTTGTGGAGGCAACATTGTCTGTGACCAGCAGACGAGGCATTTGGAGGACTGGATTTCCTTCACCTTCTATGAGTGAGACGTGCATGCATATGGATGCATGTGTAGAGCTTCAAGGAGCTGTTTATATTAAGGCTCTGCATTTCATTATCTGTAGTGCACCCGCATCCCACTTCAACACAATTATGCCATGGGGTTTTATCAAATGGTTTAAGCATTACAAAGTGAACTTTACCTAGAGGAATCCCAGTAACATCTGCAATTCCCCTTATTTCCTCTCCAAAAGGGCCAGGAAGGCTGCCAATTAGACCAGGCTAAAAAGAAAGAAACCAATGAACACTGAACTTAAACACATGCTTTGCAATCTGGTTCTTCTAACTAGAACTCTTTTAGGTGTAAGTTATTTTTAATCATTTACATCATGTATTTCTAAAAGATTCTATAGAATGCTTGCTGTTGGACTCCTACAAAACCTGTGATTCTTAGATTTTATTTTCCTCCTGATCTTTGGCCCAGTCCCTAGAGAGAAGGGGACCGGAGTCATTCTACCTGCATGTTGTAAGGTGATCCACTATCTAGATCAACATAAGGAGCAAAGTTTTGCTTCTTCACTCTTTAGCAACTGGCAACACTCAGCAACAAACACTCTACGGTTTCACAGAACTGCCTGCCCCCGTTAGTGGCTAGCCCTAAGTTATACAGTTCTATTCAATGAGCAACCAACTCGTGAGCAAATTCAATGATGGACACTGTATCTTATTCTCAGCCTCAGCTAAGCACAAATACTGAGGGCACAATTTATATTCTCCCGCTAAGACAATGTGGTTAAAAAGTCCTCTTTTTACTTTATTTGCTTACTTATTTTGTGAATGGGTTATATGCCCACACGTCATAAGGCACGTGGGAGGTCAGAGGACAACTTGCAGGAGCTGCCTTGCTCCTTCCACTATGAAGATTCTGGTGATGGACCTCAGGTCATCTGGCTTGGCATTGAGCTATCTCGCTGCTCCAGTTTCCACCATCTGCGTAAGGTAACCTCACTAAGCATATTATTTGTTTCCCTGTGAATTCAAAGTAGTGAGAGTGAAATGCTCCAGCCAATTTAACAACTCTGACTTAGTGACAAATGTTAAGCATGACACTTTACAGAGAGTGATATGCCACAGTCCTCACAGCCACCATATGAAATAAATATCATTACTAAATATTATCCTTCCAAATCAGAAAAGTAAGGTTTCATAGGTACATGTCTGATGCATTCTTAAGATGCAGTGATTTCAAGGCATCAAAACCTGCAGCATGGATTTGAAACTGTGGCATCATAAACTGCCCTGCTGCCTCCCTACTGACATTGAGAGTAGAGAAGGGTGTAGGCACTGAGCACGTGAGGACTCACTTCTCTTTAGTTCCTACCAACTTTTATTCTGGGTGAATCTGTATGATTAATACATTTGATAACGTTGGTATAGAGCTGAGAACATAAGTATGACCCAACAGGCTTGCTGGTTAGCAAGGGTCTTAGGGAGGAGGACCTGTTTTGCTTATCCAGTCTCTAGGACAAGGGTTTCCAACTAAGGCAACTCTGTCCTGGAGGAGATGGCAATGTCTCATGATTTTCTTGGTTGTTACAACTGAAGGAGAAAGCAGTGGGTAGAAGCCAGACTTGCAGCCAAGAAAGTATTCATTCCTGAAGTCATCAGTCCCCTGAATCTGCCCTAGAGCCTTCTGGCCTCTTTCATGACCTGCAGCAGAATCTGACAGATGATGAGGACACCATAGAGGTTTGGGGCCAGTCCCTTGATGCTCATCAGCACCACCTATATTTAACAGGTATTGAGAAATGCAGTCTTCCTGCAGGACTGGCGGTCAGGGAAGGAAATGATTTGGTGATTGCCTAGCTACAAGAAACATTCAACAAAATTGAGTTTCAAGGGTTGTAGATACCAATGGACTCCATAGAATACAGTTAGACTGAACATGTCATTTTATCTTTATTTAGAGAAATCTCTAAGTTTCTTGAATTACTTGTTACAAGTTAATTTAAGGCCTAAACTTTTTCTTTCTCATGTTGGGATCAAATCTGGGGCTTCCAACTTATTTATGATGGTACACTACCATTGAGCTATACTCTCAAGGGAAAAGAAACTAGGTTTTCAGTAGTGTAACTGTATACCAAAATTTCATGCTCCTGGTGAAATCTCTGTAATTTTCCATTGCTGTAAGGATCTGGTGTAGGGCCTGTGAGTACCATGTAGGCCCTGTGGTTGCTGCTTCAATGTTTCTCCACCCAAGCACAATTTTTTTTAAACTCTCTATGTCCATGTGTTTATATATGCACCCTTAAAATTAATTGAAGAAAATATTTCTTACCAACTTTTGATCCACCATCTGCATTATTTTTCCACTTGGCACAAATGCATTCACCATACTCGTTATGGAATTCACTAAAATCCTCAACTGAAAAATAAACAAAACACTAAAAATGCATAGAGTACCGAGATTTAAGATTCACATTGCTGTCATAAAAACAATGTAGACCTGACTTATTCAAAATATGTAACAAAACAGCACAGTTTGAAAGTATTTTCAATGAGTTTATGAACACAATTTTCTCTTTCAAGTAGCACTGCTTCTTAATCATTCAGATGAAGGAAGACAGTACAAAGGGAAGGAGAGACAAATTCTATGCCCCAAATTACAAAAAGCCACAGGGAAGTGGCATATGTTCCTCTATCACTACTATACATAGAAGAGAATCAAATATACACCTTTAAACTTTCAGTAGTCATTTTAAAGAAGATTATTTTTATTTTGTAGGCTGATGTATATGTACCCTATGCATGCCTCATGCCAAACAAGGCTGAGAGGGCATCAAAGTCCATTGTACTAGAGTTACGGGTGCTTGTGAGCTACCCTGTGGTGCTGTGAACTGATCCTGGGTGTCCTCAAGTGCTCTCAAATGACAACCCATCTTTCTATCTCCCTTAGTATTTTTGAGACAGGGTTTCACTATAGCCGAGGCTGCGTTAGAATTCATTGTGTAGACGAGGCTGATCCCTAAACTCTGGCCTGCCACAGTCTTCCCAAGTGCTTGGATTATGGGTGTGGGCTTCCATAGGCAACTTATAAAGTAGTTTTTAAAAAGCAGAATTATATTTCATAAAGTCAGAACAAAAAGAGTTAACACTTATAACATACCGTTGGTGCCTTGTGAGCCAATAATTCATGCCATCTTTTGTAGGGTGGTAAATCAAGATTTATGGTGTACCATGGAACTGGTCCTCTATAGCTGCAATGAGAGGGCACCATCTTGAAATGCAGAAGTGACTTTCAGGAGGAGGGTTATAGAGTTGAAAGGATCGACTAGACAGAGTCATAGCAACAGTACAGAAGTTGGTTACTCAAAGCAAAATCCGCAAAGAAATTAGAGTTTGCACCTGGTGCTTCAGCCCTCTTTTGCACATACAATTTGAAATAGATTCAGAAATCACAGAATAGAATTCTACATTCTGAGTCTGCCATAGTCCCAGTACTCAGAACACTGGGCTACATTGTGAGACTCTTGTTCCAATCTCCCTCTCCCCCACTCCCAAAAAGCAACCAACCAACCAAACAAACAAACAAAAACCAATTATACCTACTAGGTCTGGAAGGTTAATATGACTTGGTGATATGTGAGTCAATTGTGGCACAGGGGCTACAATTTAAAATACTACTGACAGAAAATACTTACTTTTGTTTTTTTCCTAAATATCTGTAACAATTTAGTTTAGGCCCAGGACAATAGACCGTCTAGACACTAGGGCACCTCAGCACTTGGCTTTCTAGTCTATAATGCTTTGTCAGTCAGTCTAACACCATTGAGGTCACCTTGTAAACCCAGAGTGGTAACAATACAAGCTTCCCATGATGGCCTCTGATTCTCCAAGGCAAACTCATCTTTCCCAGTACTCCTGTGCACTCTTACCTGTCTATTTTGTCATGAAGCTTCTCAATTTCCTACTCACACACTCAGCAACCTCTGCTGTTGGGGATATATCGATGTCTACTCATTATTAATGGGTGGCCACACTCCTGGTGTACAAACTCTACAGCTGCTTCTGTTGCTACAGCAATTTCATTTTCTGGCCCATTTTGGGAGCTGGGGTTGAGACAAGGTCTCATGTAGCCCAGGCTGGCCTTCATCCTACTATGTAGTCAAGGATGACCTTGAATTCAGGAATCTCAAGTCCTCCTGGCTCCGACCAAGTGCCGGGATCACAGGCATGTGCCACCACACCAGGGCTTTTCTCATACTTTTAAACAAACTGAAATAGGTTGAAGGGGTGTGACATTCAACGATTTATTAAACTAAAAGCTAAATGGAAAAACATCCATCCCTTGAGCCATTTATACATTGAGAAAAGTATAGGGTACATACTGATGTGTGCTGCAGTGCTACCTGACTCTTAAGAGATCATCTGACTTACATTTATAGTCAGGGAAGGACTATTTCCTGGCAGCCATTTACTGGAACACTCTATACTTTACTACTATGATATGTGGTTCTTTAAGTAATGTTGCTGAGCTTGGGATCCAGGTATATGTATAAGGTTTTATGAAATTCTTAGCCAGTACCCATTCGTGTTATGATTTAGATACAGAGAGAAATGCACTCAATTTTGGACCTATACATTTAAACAAAACTACAATGAATGAATTCCATTGTTCTTTTCAAGTTCTTCGGCTCCTTAGACGTTGATACCTATGTGAAGACTGTAGTCTTTGGGGTGCGGTGGGGAACCTTTTCGTTATAACAGTTCTTCTTCCTCTTCCTTTTTTAAAACTAATCATATTCCTCATGCAAAACTGTGTCCCGTAGTTTATAATCTGGTACCCCACTTATGGACTGATGGAATTACACCTCTCCTCCCTCCAGGCTGGGCGCTTGGCTCCCCATGCTGAGTTGCAGGAATGAAGTGCTGAGCTCTCGGAGCTATGCATGTTGGTGGCTGGTGCTTTACCTATGAATTCCCCTCTCTTCTCAGTATCTAACAGAACCAGTGAATCCTGAGCACCTTCCATAAATTCCCAAGTCTTCTTCAGCTGAGTACTGAACAGGCTTAAGCATTTGACAGAGGAAACAGAGAGGCAGGAAGATCATTGTCAGAGAGGATCAAACTTTTGTGGAACTAGAAAGACAGGAAATCCTGATAATAAAACCTCTACTAATCAGAAGGTTTTGAGAACTGGTTAATCTGATTAAGAAAGTTGTTCTAATAATTAAAGCTTAATTTAATCTTATATTTTCTCTCACATAAAATATCTTTTCTAAGGTATTCTTTTATTTTAAGAACTATACCTCTATTTCCTATAGACACAAAAGGTGTCTGCCTTATGAGGGCAGTGAAGATTACATGAATATGTAGAAAGTCCTTAGCATTAGTGAGCAATAGCGATTTCCATAATAGGTTTTGCTACTTTACCATAAACAGTGTAACTATCGTGTCAATTTGAGCCTCAGCACTTGCTAAGACCAGTCATTGCAATCATGATATCGGAACCCTCCTGGCTTTCCAGGTGGCTTGTAAACTAGTCCAAGTGACACAATGCGCATGTGCACAAACAGAGGGCAGGTGCAAAATAGCTGATGAGCAGCAAAAAACCACTTAATGGGACTCCAGTGGCTGCAGGCTGATGTGGCTGTCGGTTCCTGGACATCTGCACCGATGTGACTGGTCAGGCCAGATGAACAGGTGTCCCTTGCCTCTTTCCTCCCTCATTTGCTGCTGCATGCCACCAAGATCCATGCGTTTGGTTGAAAGGATGACCTCACAGGACTGTGAAGACACTCATTAATTAAAGGTACATGAATGTCATCCTTATCTCCCAGATGGCAAGAGCTGTTGCTGGACAGTTCAGAAAAAAAGAGGTTAGGAATCGGGCTGAGGATTTCAGTGTGGGAGAATGAGATAGTGAGACAGGAAGAAATAACAGAAGAAATATCAAGCGAAGAGAAAAAACACATACAGCATTTAGGTATGTACACACACACATACACACACACACACAGAAAGAGAGAGAGAGAGGGAGAGAGAGAGAAACAAATTGTATTATTTTTAGTCAGGAAAGGTTTACAGTTTATAATGAAATATAGTCCCAGATATATATATATAAAATACAGTAGGGAAAAATGCCTTAAGTACAAAAAATGCTCATTAAATGTTCAGTGAATTGGGCAGGAAGACCAGCCAGGAGACCCAATCAAGAAGGCAATGAAGGCCAAGATGACAGCAGTAGTGATGGAGAAGACCTCTCCTGAAGCTGGACTCCTAAATCTCCACACAAGGGGAGTGAACAGAGGTAAGCTGGGTAATCACAGTTCCTCTTAACCAACAGCTACTGACGCCCCATCAGTGGGAACTGGCATAGTGTAATTTTCTACTTTACTACAAACAGTATCACTTCTCCATTTGAAACTTGGTATTCCCTATGCCCAGAGCACTGCCTGAGCCTACATGGCTCCACAGGTGGTTTGCACTCTAATCCAAAGGATGAACACACGCATGTACAAGCAACACAACAGATACAGGCAATCAATGAGCATCAGAAACGCTTAAAGGGATGAACACGGGGTGACACTTCAGTCCCCCAAGGGTACCAGCAGAGGTTACTCAGAATACACGTATTAGGAAAAGGGCCGGCTGGAACTTGTAATATTACAAAACCTGAAAGTCTCGGCTACATTCTGCTTCTCCCACCCCAGGACTGTACCTGCGAAAGGGAAGGCCAGGGGCCAGAGACAGCTGGTCCCTATACCTTTCCTTCCTTCTTCCTGTGTGCTGTTCCCTCCCGCCTAGAAGTGCATATTTCTGAGGCTTATTCCATCACTTAGATTTGGAAAGACGGAAATGTGAACTAAAAATGTTAGACTAGGGGGCTGGAGAGATGGCTCAGCGGTTAAGAGCACTGACTGCTCGTCCAGAGATCCTGAGTTCAATTCCCAGCAACCACATGGTAATGGGATACGATGTACTCTTCTAGTGTGTGTGTGAAGACAGCTGCAGTGTTCTAATAAAAATAAAAAATAAATAAATCTTAATTAAAAAAAAGTTAGACTAAAATAAAATGTAGCTTCAGTCTTGTAGGGTTTTTGAATCTTCTTTTGCCTGAAAGCTTTATCAAGTCAAGGTTTATTTCTTTTTTTTTTTTTTTAAGGTTTATTTCTTGACTCTTTCATACACAGGTTCCTTTATACGTTCCAACGCAGTCTGAGGGCTTATATCCAGGCCCCACAGATTATCACAGCTCACTGAGTGTGATACAAGCTGTCTGTCATAGAGCAAAAATGCTCCTTAGGAGATAGAGTAGTTTGGTGATGCTCAGGAATTCTTTGCTTTCCGATTAGTTTCATGGGCAAGAAATAGACATTTTAATCAGATCACCTTCATGTCTGCCTTAGTCAGATACAAAAGACACACGCATAGGAAACCAACCTTGTCTCCAGGTGGGAGACACGGCTTAGGTTTCTTTTACTACTATTATTTCTAGAAGACTATTATAAAGAACAGTGTGTGCACAGGACAATGGCTTGATCATCTGAGCTCACTCACGTTGGTCCAGAAGGAGGATAAGTTGATTTTCTGCAATCTTCTGTCCACTAAAAATCAAAGAAAAATAAACATTTCAGAAATAATGTTTCTCAGTTGAAGGAATCTTTTAATAAAGTATTATTTATTAAGACAAAACCATCCTTTTAAACCATTTCACTATTTTTGCTTGAGATAGGGTCTCCCTCCCTATAAAGTTCAGGCTGGCTTCAAATTTATTGTTATGTAGCTCGCCCAAGCTGACCTCAAAATCATAATCCTCCTGCCTGGGTTTACTGAGCACTGAGATTACAGGTGACGACAACTAGAATTCAATACCTTTTAAAAAATATTTGTTTATTTTTATTTCATATATTTTAGCATTTTGTCTGAATCTGTATGTGTACCTCATGCATGCCTGGTACCTGAGGAGACTAGAAGAGGGCAGGGAATCCCCAAGACCTGGAGCTACAGATGGCTGTGAGCCACCATGTGGGTGCTGGGAACTGAACCCAGATCCTCTGTGAGAGAAGTATCCACTCTTCCCTCCTGTGCCATCTCTCCAGCACCAGCATTCAATCCCTTTCCAAATAAAAGTCTTGCCTCTCAAATCCCCAAATCATTACTATTTCAATTCAGCTTACACAAAGGCGAGGTGTTATATTTTTTTCTCAATTATATTGAGTAAAGAAATGTGAAAGGAGATGGAAAATATTTTTATGTGATAGCACAGCGTATCACCCAAAGTCAGTGGCTTGATAGGAGTAGCTTAACCTTACTCGCTGAGACAACTCTATTGCAACTTGACCCGAGATTGGCATCTCAAACCAGATTTGCAGGGCCCGGTGCATAAGGCATTTAATAATCTGGCCATAACCTGCCATCCTAGTCCTGTCCCAGACACTCCTAATAGCACAGGTATAAGCAAACACTTCCTAAACCTCCCATGCTTCCATCCTGTACTCATACGGTGTGCCCTCTGCCCAGAGCGCCCATGCTCTGACCTAGTGAACTTCTAAAATCCAGTCCAGATCCTTGCTGCCCCTCTCCTCCCCCACCACTCTTTCTGTGAAGTCTCATCGACCTCCTATATAAACACAGTCACCTCCTCCTGTACAGTTCCATAGGACATACGTCTCCCTTAGAATATCATGTTGTATCATGATTAACTGTCTGTGCCTTCTCAATGCCACAGTGTTCCCTGATAGGGCAGTCCCAACACTGAGGTCACAGCTGGGGACAATAAACAAATGAGGCTGCATCAGGGACAACTGTTCATAGTTGAACATAGTTGAAACTGAATTTTCTCCTAACACAAAATCATCCAAAAAAGTCCATGCCAATGTATGACTCTTGTTACTTCTTCTATGTAGCAAGCAAGTTCATCTCCTGGCCTCTAGTGACCTGGGAAAGTAAAGTAAAAAGCCCAGATCTGCAGTAAGAGGAGGCAGAGAGGTGAATGGAAGCGCTGTGAGTTCAGGCGGAGCTTGGACTGTCTATCTGCTGAACACTGCGCAGCAACGGAAATCTCACACTTGACTTTTGCTAAATAATACTGATTATGAAAGTTCTTGCTGAAAAATATTTCAACCTCAGCAAGGACCGCAAAAACAAACAAACAAACAAAAAACCAACTATACAAAAGGTTTGTGTTACCCAGATGCCTATAAGCTGTTATATTGAAGAGTTGGGATCTCTGCTTCTGCTTCTAGCAAAAGTTCACAGTCTACAATGCTGACAATGAAAACCGCAAATAACAACCAAACCTTATATTAAATACAGTGCAATTTGTTTGAAACAGAATCCTACTGTGTAGTCCTAGATAGCCTGTAACTCACAATGTGGTATACGCTGGCCTCAAACTCATGGACATTCCTCTGTCTCTGCCTCTTAAATGCTGGGATTGAAGGCATGCATCACTGCATCCAGTGATACACTGCATTTTCTTTTAGGTTTTATAAATTTTCCTAAGTAAACTTTTTTACTCAGATTTTTTAAAATTGCTTTTTATGTTTATTTATTATTAGTGTTTATGTTAGGGACATGTAAAATGGCATTGAGAAATAAATGGTGCAAATATTAACATGGTGATCACCCCAAGAGGAATTCAATATATTTCAGGAAGAATATAGGAAAGATGCTGAACTTCAAAACACAGTAGGGATACAGGGATGACAACAAACAAAACAAAAGAAAGAAGGAGAAGGAAGAAGGAAGAAGAAAGGAAGCAATGATAAACTCCAGGGGACAAGCTTACAAAGGTAAGGTACAAATTAATATGAGTAAAACTCAGGTGTTGCTGGGGTCATAGAACCGTGGTGCCTGCTTATGTAGCACGCACCAGGCTCTGCATTCAATACCAGCAATGCCACAAACAAACAAAGTCACATGATTTTGGACAACTGGTAGAGGACTTCAGACCTATAGATAAAGAAATAAAATCAGACGAGATCGGGGGGCGTTCAGGCTACAGAGCAGTAGTGATAAGAACTGCATGGTATTGGTACAGTGACAGGCAGGTAGATCAGTGGAGTAGAATTGAAGACCTAGAAATGAACCCACACACTTACAGTCACTTGATCTTTGACAAAGGAGCTAAAACCATCCAGTGGAAAAAAGACACCATTTTCAATTAATGGTGCTGGTTCAACTGGCGGTCTTCATGTAGAAGAATGAGAATTGATCCATTCCTATCTCCCTGTACAAAGCTCAAGTCCAAGTGGATCAAGGACCTTCATATAAAACCAGATACACTGAATCTAATAGAAGAGAAAGTGGGGGAAAGTCTTGAACACATGGGCACAGGGGGAAAGTTCCTGAACAGAATACCAATGGCTTATGCTCTAAGATCAAGAATCGACAAATGGGACCTCACAAAACTGCAAAGCTTCTGTAAGGCAAAGGACACTGTCAATAGGACAAAACGAAAACCAACAGATTGGGAAAAGATCTTAACCAATCCTATGTCCGATAGAGGGCTAATATCCAATATATACAAAGAACTCGAGAAGTTAGACTCCAGAGAACCAAGTAATCCCATCAAAAAATGGGGAACAGAGCTAAACAGAGAATTCTCAACTGAGGAAATTTGTAGGGCCGAGAAGCATCTAAAGAAATGCTCAACATCCTTAGTCATCAGGGAAATGCAAATCAAAACAACCCTGAAATTCCACTTCACACCAGTCAGAATGGCTAAGATCAAAAACTCAGGTGACAGCAGATGCTGGCGAGGATGTGGAGAAAGAGGAACACTCCTCCATTGTTGGTGGGACTGCAAGCTGGTACAACCACTCTGGAAATCAGTTTGGCGGACCCTCAGAAAAATGGACATAATACTACCTG
>CM052719.1:29866247-29883582 GCA_028551405.1 Uromys caudimaculatus
TATAATATCCAGAAGCTGGAAACAACCCAGATACCCTCAACAGAGGAATGGATACAGAAAATGTGGTACATTTACACAATGTAATACTACTCACCTATTAAAAACAATGACTTCATGAAATTCACAGGCAAATGGGTGGAACTTGAAAGTATCATCCTGAGTGAGGTAACTCAGTTACAAAAGAACAAACACAGTATGTACTCACTGATAAGTGGATATTAGCCCAAAAGTTTTGAATACCCAAGATTCACTTCACAGTAACCATTGGACTGAGTGTGAGGTCCCAGATGGAGGACTTGGAGAAGGAACTGAAGGAGCTGAGAGGGTTTGCAGCCCCTTGGAGGGAGCAATGGTGTCAACTGGCCTGACCCTCCGGAGCTCCCAGAGACTGTACCACCAACCAAAGATACACATGGAAGGATCCATGGTGCTGGCCACATATGTGGCAGAGGAGGGCCTTGTTGGCCATCAGGGGGAGGAGAGGCCTTTGGGTCTGAGGGTGTTAGAGGCCCCAGTATAGGGAAATGCCAGGGAGGGAAGACGAGAGTGGGTGGTTGGGTGGGGGAATACCCTCATAGAGGCGGGGGAGGGGGAGGGGATAGGGGGTTTCCAAAGGGGAGACCTAGAAAGGGGAAAACATTTGAAATGTAAATAAAGTATAAAAAAGAAAAAAGAAAAAAAATCCTAAAAAAAAATAAATAAATAAAAACAAAGCATATTGGACAATGACCAATATTGACAAGTAAAACAGTTTGCCATTTCTATTTTTACTGCTCTAAAATGAGAAAGTTTAGGCAGGGATATTATAATTGCAATAATCCTGTCAAAATTTACTAAACAAGAGAGAAAACAAAACAACAACAACAACAAAAGATGTGTAAAAGGAAACAGAAGAAGACAGAAGACACAAGATGTCCGGGTGCCACCCAAAGCAACAGGGCAACAAAATGAAATAAACAGCATCCGAAATAGAAAAGAGATAATGTAATGCTGTATATGAAAATCCAAAAGAATCTACTGAAAACTTAGTAGAAATATTAAGTTTAAGGCTACAAGACACTGAAACAATATATCAAATTAGCAATCATGTAGCTATATAATGAAAAGCTAAATTAAAGGAAAACAATTCTGTTTACAAGAGCATTAAACCAATAGACAAAGAACACATGTACAATCCCATTACTGGACAGGCTGAGGCAGGAGGATCACAAGCTCAAGGCAGTCTGGGCTATGACGGAGACTGTCTCAAACACAAGAACAAAATAAAAAGAATATTTAGAAATAAACTTAACCAAGGAAATTTAAAACTCAATATGCCTAAAACTACCGAACACTGTCCAAGAAGATTAAAGACAGCATAAGTAAATAAAAGGTGTCGTGTTAGGGGGGTGGGAGATTTGATTCTGTTAAAACGATCAGATTCCTAAAATTAGCCACAGGTTTCAGCATAAAGAATGGCTAAAATCATCTTGGGAAGGAACAAAGTTGGAAGACTCAGTTTTAAACAGGGCTTAAAGAAAACGGGGCTATGTGAGAGGGCATGGGGAATAGAGGGGGTGAACAGGACAGGAGACGGACAAGAAAAGAGAACGGCAGGTAGCATGTCTTATTGAACCTCACTTACACACACACTCACTCACTCACTCATACACAAACACTCATTCATACACACATACACATACACACTCACTCAAACACACACACACACACTCACTCATACACATACAGACACTCACTATACACACACAGGCACGCACATACACACACACAAACACACACTCACTCATACACACACGCACACACATACTCACATGCACTCACACACTCACTCAAACATAAACACATACACACACACACAAACACATACACACACACACACAGGACATGAAAGCAGAAGGGGACGACTCTTTGCAAGGTAGGAAGGGGAAGGCGAAGGGACAGACACGCAAAAGTGCTGCAGTACAAATGAGAACAGAGTACATGCTACACACGGATGAAAATGCCATAAAGAAATCTATTATTTTGTATGTTCGGTAAAATATTAATTTAAATGAAGATAAAATTTGTTTACAGTAGTAAGTGTACTAAGTTACTATATGATAATTCTCTGCTTAAATGAGAAAGTGTAACTCTTACAGCAATCATAGGAACAATAAGTCTTGAACACGCTGGCAAACAGTGGGTGCTACCATGGGTATAAATAAATATATAAACCAATGGAACAGGTCCAAGAGTTCAAAAATAAGCCCACATTTACAATGCTGCGCACGGCATATCTGACAGTGTACACCTACAATATATTTTTTAAAACTTATAACTTGGTAATAAAAAGGCAGCTCAATTTTAAATATGGATAGGAGATCCAAACAGGCCCCTTTTTCAGGAGATATGCAAATGGCCCATAAGCAAAGGAAAGAACCCAGCATCACCTCCTACTGGGATGAGACACCACCTTAGCCAGTGTTGCTATCACTCATGCTGCCAGCACGAGGGATCACGCAGATGGTTCTTTCATGCTGCCAGCAAGATACAAAACAGCACCTGCTTTACAAAACCATCTGGCAGTTCCTTGGAGAGGTAAACAGTGACTTCAAACCCAGCAATCCTGATTCTATGTATATCCCAAGATATAGGATGACATCAACCCACACAAAAATGTCATATTTTCAGGAGTGTTTCTCATACTGGCCAAAAAGTGGGAGAGCTCAAATGTCCACCACCTGCAGAATGGATAAACAAAATGAGTTATGCTTTGTTTTTGTTTTTGTTTTTTTTTGTTTTTGTTTTTTGAGACAGGGTTTTTCTGTGTAGCCCTGGCTGTCCTGGAATTCACTCTGTAGACCAGGTTGGCCTTAAACTCAGAAATCCACCTGCCTCTGCCTCCCAAGTGCGCCACCACTGCCCGGCTATGTTTTGTTATAGAATCTTATTTGGCAAGAAGAAATGATGAACTGATATAAGCCACAAGAAGGAAGAACCATAAAACAACGATATCAGATAGAAGATGCCAGTCACAAAGAGCCATACAGACAGTCCCCTCTGAAATAGGCAGAACAATTAAGTCTATAGAGAGGGGTTCTGTTAGTGGCTGCTTAAGGCTGGGAGTTGGAAATTAATACAGTAAATGTGGAGGTTTTCCTCTTAGGGGGTAAACTGTCCTAAACTAGATAGCAGTGATGGCTGTACAATTCTGTGACTATGCTGAATCTACTGCTTCTGTGTATGTGCGTAGATCTGTGCATGTCTGCGCGCTCACACACGTGCCCTGTGAAGGCCAGAGGAAGACGCTGTAGGTCCTGTTCTATCACATCCCTTTGAGAAAAGGTCTTTCGCAAACTTGGAATGCCGTGTTTTGGCTGGGCTGGCTTGGCCAGCCAGCCCCAGCAATCCTCCTCTCTCTACCCGAGTTGTGGGATTCTGGGTGCACATGGTCACACCTGTCTTTTCACATGGGTTCTGGGGATCTGAGTTCTGGTTCTCATGTTTTTACAGTAAGTGTTCCTACCCACCAAGCTATCTCCACTTTTCGAAACTGAGAACTCCTCACGCTGGTTACCTCACCCAGTTAGCATTTTCATAGATTTCTGGAGTCCTGAACTCTGGTCCTCACAGTTTCGTGGCAAGTGCTTAACCACTGAGCCATTACCTCAGTCCTCCCAACTGTATACTATTAATGGTGAGCTGTATTTCATGAGGGCTATCTCCACAGAGCAATTAAGAAGACAATGACAGTGAGAAGAGGGTTTAAAGTAAGCTCTTTATCCATCATTGTGTAAGATAGGCAACACCTGAGCCTAATTAATTCAGACATATATAGTACAGCATCATCAATATCAATACATATACAGATAACATTAATTTTTAGGGCCCCATGTATAACAGCCACAATCAATCAAAGAAGCTCCTCTGTAAACAATTAGCATGCCAGGAGCTACTGGTGATGAGTGAACTGATTCTTGAGCACGTAATCATGTAGTCAAGTGCAGCACAAACAACTGCAGGTGGCTGATCTTGGGGAGCGGACTGGAGAAGGAGTGAATGAGGAGCCTGTCCATGTGACCCCGTTTTCTTTCCCCATGTATACCTGATACATATTTCCAAATATTAATTCTTTAGCTTGTATGATTTTACTTCACAATACATGGAGAACTTTCAGAGAATTGAGTCTCTGGCATTTTAAAATGATTGGCATTACTATTATCTGAAATTATTTTAAAGCAATAAGAGCTCCTGCAAGCAGGGCAAGATGGCACACACCTGCACTTCTAGCATTTGGGAGGTGTAGGTAGGAAGATCAGGAGTTTAAGGTCATCCTCAGAACATACTGAGTTCAAAGGCTGGCTGTGAGTCCCTGGCTCCAGTCACAGAAAGAAGGAAGGGGAGCTAGGGGAGACAGCTCAGTGAGTGAAAGGACCATCTGGGAACACAACTGTGAGGACCCGAGTCAGAATTCCCAGAACCCTCATGCAAAGCAGAGCACACAACAGCGCAACAGGCTGCAACCCCAGCACTTCTACAGGGAAATGGGAGACAAAAGCAGGAAAATCCCTGGAAGCTTCTGAGCTGCTAGCAGGGACTATGCAGTGGAAAAATAACAAAGTGACCCAGTCTCAAGATGTAAGGTGAGGACCAACAACCAAGGTTGTCCTCTGACCTCCGCATGAGTGGTGGCATGCATGTACCCACATTTAAACACACAAATGCAGAGAGAGAGAGAGAGAGAGAGAGAGAGAGAGAGAGAGAGAGAGAGAGAAAATGAAAAAACAAAGAATAAAGGAAAGTTACTGCAGTGAAGGATATGTGCTCCAAATTCACCAGTCCTTGTTTAATAAGATTGAGGTTGGTAACCATAAAGGTAGTACTACATTCAAGAAAGTACTACAAATACAAATTTTCAAAATATCATTTAGTGGGGCTGGAGGGATGGCTCAGAGGTGAAGAGCACCGCCTTCTCTTCCAGAGAACCCAGCTTCCCAGCACCCACGTGGCAGCTCACAACCATCTGTGACTCCAGTTCCTGGGGATTTGATGTACTCTTCTGGTTTCTGTGAGCACTGCATATATGCAGACAAACCACCCATCCACATAAAATAGCCAAAAATAAAGGCAAATTGTTTAGTAAGGTGAATCAATGCTAGCTTTTCCAGTGCAATTCTTACTTCTATTAACATAGGCAACATACATTTCTTCTAACACTCCAGACTTGGTTAGGTTTACAGAGACCTGAGAACTGGATGGCTGGGGAGTCACGCATGCACACTGCTCTTGTAAAAGACCCAGGGTTACTTCCCAGAACCCACGTTAGGTGACTCACAACCACCTGCAGCTGGGCCTCTGGGGTATCTAAGACTCTCTTCTGGCCTCTGAGGGCATCCTCACTTATGTAGCATACACACGCATAAATAAAAATAAATATTAAAAAAATATGACTCGATATACAAACATTCTGTTTCTGTCCTTTTGCTCAGATTCAAGTTACTGGGGATTGTATGGTCATGTTCAGAATGCGGAGCTCCATTAGTGAGGGACAGAATCAGAGTCTGGGGCTTCACCCTGTCACAGCTTCCTATGGCACAGCCATAAAAGCAGCGCTTTAGGGACTGGGGAGCCAGCTTAGCGAACAAATTGCTTGCTGCTCAGGCATGAGAGCTGGGTTTGAATCTCCAGCTCACACCAAGAGGACCAGGCATGGTGGCACACGTCTGTTACCCCAGAGCAAACGGTTCAGAGAAAATGGACATGCCGGAGGGCTTCCGGGCCAACACAGGTAAATGGCTCAGGGAAGAGTTTGTCTCAAGTCCGGTGGAAAACAATAGGTGAGGCATGATGTCAACCTTTGGCCTCCATACACTTGTGCACATGCGTGTATGTGTATGTGCATGCGCACGCGCGCACACGCACACACACACACACACACACACACACACACACACAGTGCTTCAGTTTGATCCCTAACAGAATAATCTGCATAGAGTTCAGATCTTTTCCTGGTAACCAGACTCAATTAAGTAAATAATGAAACATAATGACTACTATCGCTTCCTCACTACATTTGCATGAGAGAGGATCCAAAGCTAAAATAAAACCAAACTTCAGCCACATCTCTTATTGAACACCTATGAGAGAAATTGAAAGTAGTCAGTCGGGTTTTTAGGAAATAAGATGACCTGTCCAAGTGGTAAGAACTGAAAAGCAACTAGGTCATGCTACATGTGGGAGTCACAGCTGAGAGCTACAGTAATGGGGGCTGCTATAATCGCCATGAAAATAACATACAATCTGGCTCCAAAAACAAAGAGCCGAAGATTTATATGACTTGAAGAGAAGCCAGAGTACGGCTGTAAGAATAAAACATGAACACAAGTAAAAAAAAAAAAAAAAAACAAAACAAAAAAAAACAAAAACAAAAACAAAAAACAAAAAACAGCCACAGACCTTGGTATCTCAGTCCCTCACAAGGCCCCACATGGACCTCATTTAAACAGAAGGCTAGTTCTTTCGGGAACTAGAATGAAAAGAGAGGTGCTTCCTCAGCCTCGAGGCAGGCTTGGTCAACACCCTCCAGACTTGTGTATCGCACTGAAATAGAGTCGGAATCATCTCAGTCACTGTTTAAGGTCTCTCACTATTCCCGAATTTAACTAGGGATGGTTTAAATAACAGACAAGCTTATCAAGGCAGGAAAATTTTAAATAGATAATTGTCAAGTGCAGTATTAGTAGTCTGTCACTATATTATGCTACCTTGTCACAAGGAGGAAAAAAATGAAATGTAGACTCTCAAGCCAGGTAGTGGCTCATGACTTTAATACTAGCACTTGGGAGGCAGAGGCAGGTGGATCTTTGAGTTCAAGGCCAGCCTGGTCTACTACAGAGTTCTAAGACAGCCAGGGCTATGCACAGAAACATTATCTGGGAGGATGGGAAGGAACCCAAATAAAATCTCGATGTATCACTTCTCCCCATCCCCATCTCCTTTTATGTTGCTATTTAAGACAAAGAAAAACAATGTTTCAATGTACTTAAAATTGGGGGGTAAAAAAGAAACGAAAAATGTCGATCAAGAGTCCAGGTGTCTGTGCAGTTTCTTGCCTCAGCTTAGAAATGGCTTTTCAAGATTTCTTCTTATTTGATAGCAACTTAAATCTATTCAAAATTATCAGTCGTTATGTCCTTCATACTCATTAGGGAAAGTTTCGTTACTGAATATAACACACATATAAAACTAACATAGCAGGCTGGAGAGGTGGCTCAGTAGTTAATTGTGCACTGTTCTTGCAGAGGACCTCAGTTTGATCCCCAGTATCCACATCCACAACCAGGCAGCTCACAGATGCCTGTAACTCCAGTTCTAGGTGATCTGATACCCTTCTCTTCTGACCTCCTCTCTCTCTCTCTCTCTCTCTCTCTCTCTCTCTCACACACACACACACACACACACACACACACACACACACACACACACACACCACACACACACACACACACACACACACAAAGATTTTATAAATGGTTTTAAATACAAATAACATACCAAGTGAAAATTATTTCATTAAGGAATCAGTGAATGTTACACATTCTTCAACAGTAGCAAACTTTGTCCTTTAGCTATTTGAATCCTACAAGAGTAGTGAGACTCGCAACGAAATGTATGATTCTAATAATATACACAAAATTTTAAATCCGCCTCGGTAGTGTATGCCTGTAAGCTTAGCACCAGGAAGGCTGAAGGATCTCAAACTGGAGGCCGAGCGGGGGCTACGTGATGGACTCTTACTGAAGATAAGGACAAGTTTCTCACCAACACAATCCAGAAGAAGACAAGGTTGCTTTCATGTCCTCTAGGCTTTAAGTGGATGCACCCTAGTAAGCTATTGATATTTAAATAAATAGGTGAATCACCTCAGAGGGCAGCAGCCTAGTTTATCTTGTTGGCTGACTTCAATGCCTGTATTGGGAAGGACTCTGGCCCAGCACTTAGTTAAAAGGACAGATTATGCCTGTGTATGCTTTCCTTTGTAGTTCAGCAACATGAACAATATCATCTTAGGGCTTATAAGACTAATGGAAGCTTTGTGAAAGGCACTGCTAATGCCAACAGTCTCACCACACACATCTGGAGCTGACAATAAATCAGCTCGTTTTAGCAATTCGTTCCTCAAGCACATGTTCACAGTCCCACTTGTTCCGGACCTGCTTGGGTCTATTACTGAGAGCAGTCATTTCTCTCACTGCAGGTCCTTTCCCTTCCATCACTCCTTGTCCTGCTGCATTGCGTTTTCTGTCCCTGTGCTACCTAGAATAAGACAACAGCTTCCAGCCACCAGCAGAATGGACACTCCATTCTCAATGGTATTTAAAAGAAGTAACCTTCTCCTTCCCTTCTTTGCCTGTCCTGCCACAGGAACCTGCCTCTTTGGGCTGTGGCATTAACTTGGCTGGGCTCTTCTTTACATGGGAAACTCACTTAGCTTTTGGATGCTAATCATCTTCTCATTTATACTTCTCATAGAAGAGCTTGTCTGCTCCAATGGCTTCAAAGATTCTCATGCCTAGACTCCCAATATCCTGGCTCATTTTCTGGACTTTTCTCTACACAGGATATCTTACTGGACCCTTCCTAGATGTAATAGTAAAGAATAACTTAAGATAACCTTCAATAACTTATACTGAAAAAAGTCTCCAACATAAAACTAAAAAGCCCAGTCAATGTTCCAAACCAAAGAACTCATGTGTCCTCATCACACTTATCAAAGGTCATTTTGAAATGTATTTGGTTACCACAAGGCTCTACTACACAGTTTAGTCGATTACTCATATAATGGTTCAAGCTAAAACAAATCCAACCAAACAAGTCAACACCCCCCCCCCCCCAAATAACTGCCTTCCATTCTGTCAGAGAATAAGGTTACCAGGCTTCCAGGCAGCTCTTAAAGGGCCTTTTGAAAACTGGGTCCCAACATCTTCAAGATCAGTGAAAATTTTAACAGTGCCTCCACACAAAAAGAGTCCAATTTTTTATTTTATTTTATAAGTGAAGATTTTAAAACAAAATAAATCCCCTCCAAGGAACACCTGACTTTTTCATTATTTTAATGAGAGAAAAGGTCAATGATGACAAAATGTCTATAAAACCAAAATATAAGGAAAGTTACTATTTTTGTTTTACTCTTATTTTTTCTCATTTCAGTTAAGACCCGTGCAAACACTTTTCCAATCAGATATCAGAAGACTGACTAGATTCTGATATCCATTGTTCTGGGTAAAAATTATTAAATCAATTGGAGGGTTATTAATTTTTCATATTTTTGAAAACAATGAGATATTTTGCTTGGGCTAGCTATAACTCAGTGTTAAGTGTCTGCCCAGTATGTGTAAGATCCAGGGTGATCACTCTAGCACTAAAAAACCAAAAACAAAACCAAAAACAAACAAACAACAAGATATCTTTGTTTAAAAAAACAAAGTATTAAGAAAGAATAAAAGCAAACAAACAAACAAACAAACAAAAACAGCTCTTAGGCCATGAAACTGCTCTGAGCTCACAGCTACACATTAACGCTTTACAGGCCTATAGGACCCCAGGGAGTTGTGTTCTGCTCTTGGACACAAACACAAATTAAGTTCCTCAGAGGCATTAAGATGAGACAAAGCAAGCTTATATCATGAATTTTCTGTACACGCTGATAAAGAGTACTGTGTAACTCAAAACACAAACCACCCATCTGCTGCTAAGTCAAAGGATGCTACTTGCTCTCCAGGAATTGCTCCGCTTCTAAAATCACTCTACAACTAATCCTAGATTAAGTTCAAATTCCCCAACATGTATTTTGTTTTGAGTTGTTATTTAACCCATGGTTGAAAAGGTATATAGCATACCCTCACATCAAACACTAAACCTAATTTGTTCAACCATCGTGTGTCCTTATGGTAATCTTTGGACAAAAGGCACAGGCTACCAAAATACAAAATTCTTCAACAATTCTTACAATTGAAACCTAGTTTGGGAAATCAATTCTTTATCTACACTAGAGCAGACGCTTTGTTCTTCGTTGTAATAATCTTTCAGTCCTTTGTACATAGTCCGGGTTTTGGCCACTGAAATTACTCTGTACACTACTCTGCACTCTACTGTGTTTTGCTGTGTCTTTGAGACAGGGCTTCTCTGTGTATCCACTGCTGTCCTGGGACAGCCACCTACCTCTACCTCTCAAGTGCTGGGATTAAAGGCAAGTGCCACCACTGCCCTGCTGTGCATTCCACTTTTATCTACTAAGTATCTATTCTAGTGGCTGGCTAATATCCTGTCTTTTTTTGTTGTTTTTAATTCAAAAAGCATTTCTCTTTCTAGGAATAAAATAATTAAAAGAACTCCTACTGCTCCCATTTCCAGTGTCTTGCCCCTCTTTTCAGCATCTTGTCATCTGGCTCAGGTAAGGCACATCCTGGTTCCTAGTTATCAAATCTGGCAACGAAGCAGTCTTCAACTCTATAGCCTTTATAGAATCGATCTATGAAATGTCGCTGTCAGGCTGTGGCCAAGAGGCTGAACTTAGAAATGTTTCTGTGAACAACGATGTGACCTCTGGCTGCATTTTTCACTCCCGGGCTACTTCCTCGTCTATTAAATACAAGAGTCATGGTAGTCCCTCACTGATCTTGCAGATATATAAAGTCTGTGGCCTTGTGACTTAGTCGCGCAGCACCACGAGACAGACAGAAATTCCATGCCAGGGCGTGAAGGCCACAGCCAGTGCAGCCTTCTTAGAGGGGGCGAGGTAGGGAGGGTTCTCATCATCTGGGCTAAGACTGCATGTGTCCCATAACTTCCTGCAATGGTTTCTTTAGGAGAAAGCACTAGGTAACCAGGCAGAATATGCCACAGCCACCATCGTTAGCTTTTTCTCTGGAGAGTTCCGCCTACAGTAGCTGGTAGTTCAAGCCAAGATTGTACTACCAAGATTGGAGAATGCGTGAATTCTACCGAGTCGTTCATGAAATCTAGAACTTCCTTAAAATGTGTACTCGGTCCATATAGCACCAAAGCGACTTCGTCCGGGGTTCACAAGGCGCGTTTGCACCCATACTCCGCAGGACCGAACCAGAGGCCCCCGGAAGATGCAGCCCGCAAGCAGGTGTCCCTCGCCCAGCCCGCCACAGCTGCGCTCACCTCCCCCTGCACCCGCACCTGCACCCCCATCTGTGCCTCGGCTGGAGCTCACCCACCGGCGGCACTTGCTGTGCTTGGGCGCAGGTGACAGCCGCGGCCAGGACCCAGGTGAGAAGACTTTGGCCCAGCATCTTCCCAGCTGCAAGCGCCGCTCCGAGGGACTCCAGAAGTAGCTGCAGCAGGGACCACCTCCACCCCGAGCAGGCCGCGCCCCGACTCCTCGTGACCAGCGACCCCGGGCCACACCATGCACGGCAGGGGACACGCCTGAGATGGAGGCGCCGGGCCGAGTCCCCAGAGCAGAGTCCGCGCACTGGGCCGAAGGGGCTGCGCCCCCAGCACGCCAGGCAGTGGTTTCGTCCAACCTTAGCCGCACCCCGGGGCGGGGCTTCCAGCTTTCCGCTGGCCTTCACTCACTGGGAGCGCGGGGGCTCCGGCTAGACGCAGGTGCCGGGGAATTCCTGGGGGCGGACACCCACTGACTCGGGAGAGGTTGGCTCCTAGGCATCGCGGTTCCTAAGCCCACCAAAGGGACAGAGTCTCAGAGCATAACGTCAGACCCAGTTTGCCTTCTGGGGAAGGCTGGTCCCAAGTGAGTCATCCAATCCATCCATCCTGCCCCAGGGATCACTACCAAAGTGGACAAGTGCCAGGGCGAGGACCTGGAAGTTTCATTTCTGCGGTACATTAGATACTTAAAATAAAGCACTGCTAAATCTTAGGATTTAGACTTTAATTTCTTGCTGTTATGTCCGGGGTTGGAGAAGTAGAAGGGGTGAGACCTTCATCGATGTATTCGTCGCGTTACACAACTCCTGTTTTCCTTTAGTTCATGAGAAGTCAGGTTGGTCTAGCTGAGCTGAACCCAGGACAGGTATTTGGTACCTTTATAGTCTACTTTGAAAAGCAGATAGAAGTGCAATACTTGCTTGGCTGTCACACCATCCTTGGACAAGGCTCTCCATAATGGGGTGAGCTACCTGGAGTCCAACATGAAAAACCTCCTTTGGGATTTACATTTTCTGCTTCGACGACACACATCTCAAGAAGTTTGGGGGCTTTATTTTTTAACGCTTCTTTAAAACTTATTCGGGACCATTAAAATCCTATTTAATCCTCACCCCACCCCTGCGCTGTGGATTCAAGTATTTCTCCCTTTTGATGTAAAACCACTTAAATTTTGGAGGCAGATGATAGTTTGTTTGTTTTTTTAAATTTTTATTTGAGGAAGTTTAGATGTTGAAACAGCACAGGATTAAGAAACACTTAGAATCTTACTTAGGTAAGCAAGATCGGAAAATGCTTACTTTTTTTTTTTTTTTTTTTGAGACAGGGATTCACCCTGGCTGTCCTGGAACTCACTCTGTAGACCACGCTGGCCTCGAACTCAGAAATCCACCCAAGTGCTGGGATTTAAGGCGTGTGCCACCCACTGCCTGGCTAAATACTTACTTTTTGAAGGGGGGACACTGAGGACTGTTGTAGACAGGGACCTGAGGCAGAAAGCTATCTTCAGTCACTGACTCTGGGGTTTCAAACCTGCCTAGACAAGATAGCAAGATTTCATCTCCAAAATAAAACAAAACAGAATATACCAGGACTCTGACTCAAGGTTTGAGGAAGCAACAAAAAGACACAAAGTTCTTCCCTTGTGAAACTTACTAGATGGGAAATAGCAAACACCAGGCATATGAGCTTGGTGAGTAAAATAGCAAGCAAAAGGCTATAAATGTTACAGATTGAGAGAGAGAAGGGGCAAGGAATATGTTTTATGCATAAGTTAATACATCTTTAACAAGTGAAATGCTACAACTTAGTTTTTAAATTATAATGCTAAGTTCAGCTACTTCAGGACTTTCATGCTCATTGCTAACCACAAACTAAGGAAATAATGTATATCCTCTTACATGCTTTCAAAATAAAAGTATTTTATAGAAACAAAACAAAAGACCACAGACATTAGGCAGGGATTTAAAGACAAGGTTGTTAGTTTTTAAGAGTGTCTAGCATGGTCAGCTATACCAGAAAAGCCAATGTGGTGGGAACTGAGGAATGAGGGGGAAATGTTTAGATCTGAGAGAAAGGAAGGAAAGCAGATTAAAGACAAGAGCCATTGTAAGGACTGGGAATCCACTCTGGGCATTTGTATGATGTTGAATACATATGTGTGGGGCAGTGATCTGTGACAGGCAATCTGGCACCCGGTTGAGCATAGGTGTAAAATCTGGGCAACCCCGTGGAATAGTCCACAAGGGACCAGAAAACTTTATGCCAACGCTCCCGGGAGGCTTTTGGCTCCTGTCATGGTCACGTATCACCCCTCCTCAGGTAGAGGCGTGGCCACACAGCTCCAAGCCATCCCCATGTTAATGAGACACCTAGAGGCTTAGCCACGCCTCTTCCCAGTTACTATATCTGCCTTGCATCTCCCAGAGGCCATGGGGTACAATTCTATCCAGGCCACTCCACACGATGAAAATAAACATCATAGAATTATGAACTGTTTCTTCATCTGGGCCCGCTGTGGGAAGCAAGGGATCCGGCCCTTGATTAAGGAGCCACGTCTAATCTCCCGCTGAGGGCTTGCGCCCCAAGCTGCTGAAATGGTCCCTGTGGGAATCCCAGCTGCGTTCTGGTAGCCCGTCTGTGGCACCCTGTGGTGACTGCAGTGCCCTGGGCTAGAGAACCCACGGAGACAACTGCCACTTGTTCCCTGAGAATGGCCCCTTCCCCCACAGGCCTGTCGGACTGTGTGGGAAGACACGTGGCCACTTCCTGCATGTCTCCTATCCCACCCAGAGCCGCAGCGCCCCGGGACAGACACATGGGGCTTCATTCCACCTCACCAGGGCATGTTCCCAACACATATGGTCAATGATGAATCTGCTGAATTACTATGAAGCTTAAGTCTATCAGAAGTAGAGTATCCCATTTGTACATATCTATTAACAAATCAAATGGCTAATTGGTTAATTCACCTAAGTTACTATTGAGAGCATTGATGACTTCTCTCTCTAGCCCTCTTATGTTCTGAGGCAAGCAAGGCTGAATTTACTCAGCCTTTCAAGTTGCTAATATGACAGGTGTTTAATCTTTTTTTTTTTTTATCTACTCAATTACCAATGCTAAAAGTGTACCGAAAGTCAAATCAAGATGTGTGGTTACAGGAAACTTTATAGGGAGGCGCTTAAGTACTGACACATTTAGAGAAATGATATTTACATGTACTTGTGAATGAGTATGTGTATAGAAAAGGTGATTTAAACTCTCCAAAGACATATCAAGTCTGAGTACTGGATGAACTGTTTAGTCTTTGAAAGTCAGCGTAAGTATTGAAATCGTTTATAGGGAGAGCTAAAGTTGTTGACAAGCCATAGACTTCTGACTCTCCTGCCAAAAGTTCCTCCATTCCCCCAGGTGGGGCGCTGATTTAAAATAATTGTAGCCCAATCACCCACCCTAAATGAATAGACCACTTACTCAGAAGTATGACTTGATGTAATACAGATTAAGTACAGCAGCTTGTAGTAGAAGGTAAGAAATATGAAGATAATATTTCAGTTTGAAAAATAAATGTTTTAACAGAATAATTTACCACATTTAAGTATATATTTCTAAAAGCAAAAAAGTTTAGAGGAACTGTATGTCTTACACACCTGGAATCCTAAATCTTCAGGACTGTAGCTTTGTTGTCAGCTGTGAGTCTGTCATGGTCTCAAATACATTACTTATATTTAATTTTAAAAGGCCTAGAACATTTAAAATGTTGTATGTGTTTTAAGAGATTGTTTTGGTCTGTCTTTCATGAAAGAAAAAAGATGATAAGAGATAAAAATTAGAAAATCAGAGATCATATAAAATTATTACATTTTATTTCTTCTAGGTTGCTTTACCACACCAAGGGTTACTTGTTTTTTTTCACTTAATTTTTAGATTTAAAAAAATGTAAAATGTTACTTCAGCTTGAGATAAAGCAATAATGTTTTGTTACAAAACTAAAAATTTAGTGTTCATATTTAATCTAATTGTCCCTCTATTAATGTTAAAAGTTATAACAATGATCTTTCCATTTGTACTAAATTCTTATTTCTTTGTGAAACGCTGTAAAGTTGTATTGAATCAATGACAACTCATATAAGTTATATTTGAAGCACCATTTCAAAAAAACATCCCGCCCTATTTTACTTTTTCCTAAATGAGATATACTTCTGACCAGGATCTTACTCATTTATTTTTTCACATGTGCTAGAACGTGTACATTTTAAGCATAGGTCATTGAGCTACAC
Organism: Uromys caudimaculatus; assembly: GCA_028551405.1. NCBI lineage: Eukaryota > Metazoa > Chordata > Mammalia > Rodentia > Muridae > Uromys > Uromys caudimaculatus. The sequence goes on from CM052719.1 coordinate 29,881,703, forward strand.
CCCTAGTCTTGAAGGCTCCTTTCAACGTAAATCCTACAATAACTAAAACTATTCTAACTTATATAACACTGTACTTTACATAAATGATTATAACTAGCCACTTGATGCAAATTGCTTCTAGTGTGTTTGTAATAAATTTATTTTCTCAATAAAGATTGAGCACTTAATACAGGTGCTAGGAGTCTTCTCTTCGGCTTATATTGTGGACGTTTCACAGATCTCAGTTCCAGTCCTGCCATGTAGCAGCCACAGGATGTGAATGAGGCCTAACCTTACTGTGGGCTCTGACTGAGCTAAGACATTTAAGATTACTCTGTTCTTCTCACTGAAATGCTTGGCTTAGGTCTTAACTCAGGTGCTTGTATCAAACAAGCTGTGATTTGAAGGCCAGGGCTTGTGCTGTATGGTCAAAGCAGTTGCCCTCTCTGTTGGGACAGAGAAGAGAAAGTTTATAGTCCAGTGCTGTTGGCTGTCATGGCACAAACCTGAAGGGAGCCAGCTAAGATGAAATAGATAATAACAGTGCACATCCTGGCGGAAAGATATAAAGAAACTGGGTCACTGGTGACTCTGTTAGATCAACCAATCCCGGAGCCTGCCTGACAGCTGCAATCTATATTTGAGCCTTGAGCCACTCTACTCCTTATTACTGAAGCCTCATTACAAAGCACATGACTCCTTATCACAAGGCTCCAGTTGCTTTGCTTGCAAGTTGAATTGTGATGCCATAGAGTAACCTAACTAACGTACACAGAGAAATAGGTATCACCCTCTAAATAACAGAAGAGGACTGCTTAAAGCTATGGAGCCTGCATCTCAGTTCCTGTTCTGACTCAGGAATCTTGCTGGCCTTCTGCTGAATTTTATGCTTCTAATTTTGTATTTTTTTTTCCTCAGAAAGAAGCCATGTTGTGTGAGCTTAGGACCTAAATATGCTATTTTGAGGAGAGAACTTGACCTTTCCCCTCAGAATTCTTCCATTCATGTCTCTCTAAGGGAGGAGTGACGTAGGTAATTGGCAGATAGTTGTAAGAGTCATAGTACATGCATGGCCTGCTCCTGTGCTGGCTCTCATTCACAGCTGCCTTCCACAGAAATATGCTACCTGCATATAGCCCTGGATGGCAAGAGCTGAAGTAGAAACAGTTGCTGTCTTTGCCCAGGTAGGTAGATCGCTCAGGAATCTTACAAATGCAAGGGTATCGCGATGGCTTGTAAATTCCCGAGGGAGCACCTTGAAAGGAGAGCTTCTGCAGCTGTGGAGAGAAAGGAGGCCAGGAGCGGAAGCTCATACAAGTCCTTGCCACTGGACTGCCTGCGGGTGGTGAAGGTACTGGCCCAGCTCCAGCGTCGCCGTGCGCTCATCACACCCGCTTCTCTTAGAAATTGGCTGTGCACCTAGGATGTATTTGTGTTTCTCAAGTAACTGGATGCACAGACTCACTCCAGAGGAAAGGAAGATGAAATCTCATTTTGCCATGAGTCCTAAGGTCTTCGGTGAGTTTTGCGATAATCAGTTGTTCTTTAGCCCTGTCTAATATCTGTATTATTTCTCTGTTGTTTCTCAGGAAAGTGAGAAGTATGAAGGCCACCTTGAGATGACAACTAAAACCAGTGACAGCAAGTTCGGCACTAATACATGGGTAAGGAGTTAGCATTGACTATGTGTGCCAAGATCCAGCCCCAACACAGGATCTGAGTTCTCAGCTGGAAGCAGGGAGATCTGGAAGGCGCATAATAAATAGACACAGACTACTTTTCAGGTACAAACTGGCAGGCAATTTTTCAAGGCTTAAAGGTGTTCTCATTCATATTCTCTCTCTCTCTCTCTCTCTCTCTCTCTCTCTCTCTCTCTCTCTCTCTCTCTCTCTCTCAAAATC
>CM052719.1:29883682-29926146 GCA_028551405.1 Uromys caudimaculatus
CACCTCACACACACCCTGTGCACTCTCCTTCACTCACACACACACTCTCCATACACGCCTCACAGGCTCTCCTCACTCGCTCTTCACATTTTCTTCTCATGCTCTCTACATGATCTCCACATTCACCTCACATGCTCTCTCGCCTCTTTCTTGCCCCAGTCTTTTATTGACACTCCAAAAGTAGGGAGAAAAAAAGACACTGTATAATCATTGCCAAATCAAATTCAAAAGAATAACCACATCCCACAGAGAGTCAAGAATTGTTCCCCAAAGTTTCAAGCGTCCCCTCTTCCCAGGCCTGTGGCCAAAATAATAATAATTGCAAACTTATCATTATTTAAACTTGAATTTTTAACTTATTATACTTCAGAGATCAGAGCCCCGAGGTCAGCTACTTGCATTTTCCTGTGAAGCTCTAATGATAAATGACATGGGCAAAGCTGCCAGGCAGTGGCCAGAAAGAATCAGGTTAGCCCTTACCTCAGGAGTTCCGCTAGCTTTCTGCTTCCGCACACTGCACACAATGACTCTCCTGAGTCCCAGTGTTTCGACTTAGTTTTACTAATATAAAATTTTATGTATTCTATACTTGCTTATCCAGGAACCACTCTCCAATGTTGTGCAAAACTTATTTCATAACTTCAGTAATTTTTCCTTTCTTAGGGCCCCAATGTTGGCTCTATTTCATTTTCTGATAATTTCTTCAAACTTTCTTTGCAAGTCAAGCATTAATCTGGAACTACCATTGTGTGGTTATTGCATTGTTTCCAAGATGAGAACACACAGCATGCACCCGGGCCATTAGGACTGTGCTGTGCTGTGCCCCATGCCTCAATTTTCAATTGTTTAAGAATCATTACATCAAGGAACATCTAGTTTCACAGAATTCACCAGAGCAGAAGGAGAAAGAAGTAGGAAAGTCAGATATAATAGAATAATTATGCACACCAAGGCCAACTGAAAAGCAGTCACGCACAAATGAAATCTACACAGCCATTGTCCAGGGCTAAGGTTAGGAGAAATGGGAACAAGTGTTTTTTACAAAGAGCTGCCACGGCTCCTAGATGTCTCCATCCTGGCCTCCTGCAGGCAGTCCCTGTCATTGTAAGCTGTCCCCAGCATATATGTACAAAGCAGATCTATAGGTGCTATCAAAGGTAGACACATAATAACACACTAATGCCAAATCTCAAGCTTACAACCAAAAAGAAAATAATGCACACTCAACTCCCATTCAAATATTTCACATATGTTCTGTTGTTTTGATTAGATTGAGCACATGGAATGGCATTTGGAGGTAGGTTCCTTTTTTGATTTTTTTGTTTCTTTTTTTTTTCCTAGACAAAGTTTCTCTGTGTTGCCTGGCTGTCCCTGGAACTCAATTTGTAGACCAGGCTGGCCTCCAGAGATCCACCTGCCTCTGCCTTTCAGAGTGCTGGGATTAAAGACTTGGGCCACCACAGTCCTGCTTGGAGGTAATGTCTTTTCAAAAGAGGCTCTTCACGCAGCCTTTGGCCTCTTTTGCCTTAGCTGTGTGAGGATCCAGTAAAGAGACTTTGTCTGAGGCTAGAGCTCCAATAGGGGGCTTTCTAGCTCTAAGTTAAATATATGTGTGTGTGCATATTCATATACATGCACATATATATGTATATATGTGTGTGTATATATATACATATATATATATAAATGTATATATATATATATACATTTATATATATAAAACTGTGTGTGTGCTGAGATGTTGAGACAGGGTCTTGGAATGTAGCTGTGACTAGCCTGGAACTTGTTATATAGACCAGGCTTGCCTTAAACTTGTGGTAATTTACCTAGTTCTTCCTCTCTGGTGCTGGGATTATAGATCTGTGCCACAACGCTGAGCTTCATTAACCAGTCCTAAGTGGTTTTGTTGCTGTTGTTGTCGCAGCAGCAGCACAAATAAACTATGATGTGACACATTATCACGTCTCCAGTTTTCTTCTCAGTAAAGAGTTCAATCGTCCTGTTAGGCTTAGGACAGAAATCTTTGGGTCATCTTCGTTGTTTATCTTTCTTGTCTCACATTCACGGCAGCAGCGAATCCTCCTGGATTTACCTGGGATCTGCATGATACCCGGGCTCTATCACTTCCACTGTCTCACCCAGGCTACACTTCTCGGGATTATTCCTGCTGTCACTCATCACCCATGTCCTAAAGACCATGTTCTTCTCTGCTCAAAACCATCCGTTACTTACCTGTTATTCAGAATAAAAGCCAGTGCTCTTACCATGGTCTATAAAGCCACTTCTGGTTTGGCTAGCCCCTGCTACTTCTCTGATCACTCATCCTACAGTGTGTCCTGTTTTCATGGGACTCCAGCCATCTCAGCCTTCATTCTGAGCTTCAGGCATACTAGGGACTGTCCAGTGTTCAGTCTTATAGCATGTTCTGTCCTAGACATACATGTGGCTCACTCAAACATTCAAGTAACTGCTCTTAATGGGTTATTCCATCCAGTCATGTATAAGATAGCAGTCACCCTACAGGTACACCCTAGTCTCCCAGCACTGATGGACCGAACTCTAACTGTTATCATTACTTACTATTTCCCTCCTTGTTTGACCAATGTCTGTCTCCCTCTAGCCAGAATGTAAGATCCATGAGGTCAAAGACCTGGTTTGGGGTGTGTGTGTGTGTGTGTGTGTGTGTGTGTGTGTGTGTGTGTGTGTGTGAGAACTGTTATGTTCTCAGAACTTGGAACAATATTTGGCATGGTTTATGAGTAGTTATTTAATACATTAATTAACTAAAATAACTGTGTTTTTTATCATATACCAAGTGATAGCTACAGTAATATAAAGAATAATGAATCACTGATAGATTGCATTCCCGGTTTTAGTTGACTGTTTGGAGATTAATACAGATATGAAGTAGGTGCTGTAATCTCTATCTTATGGGACAAATCTGAGTTGTATATTGAGTGGTTATGCCTAATTTTTCTAGTTCTGAGGCATGTGCCCTTAGCCACTACACTAAATTGCCAGGCCAGATTACAAAATCTTATGTAAGCCATATAATCCCCATGCAAAGTTACATAAAATGAGAAAGGACAAAAATAGAAGACACCAGCTTATATGCAAACCACTGTGGTGAAGTCTAAACAGACTTTGTAGCTTTCTAAGTTGCACCATCAGGTATACCTGGTTTTGCATAGGTCTTTCTACGGCCATAAGCCTCTTTCCTATCTTCTTCTCTTAGGCTTAGATTCTGAGTTCAACCATTCAATTGCAAGTATGTTAAACATTCTTGTTTTCTGTCTTTTTGTTGTTCAGCTTGTAAGACTCCAATCTGATGAACACAGATATCTTTATATTCTACAAATTTGCCCTTGGACTGCTGAGTTCTTCTTAGTAGATCAGATATTGTTAAAAGTTTGTAATCTGGTGATGTACACAAAGCCCTAGGTTTGATCCCCAGCACCACATAAGCCAGGTATGCTGTAACCTGGAACCCTGGCACTTGGGAGATGGAGTCAGGAGGATCAGAAGTTCATTGTCATCACTGGCTATATAGGAAGTTCAAGGCTGTTCTGGGAAACATCACACCAGATCTTGCTTGTGCTGGCTAGCTTTGTGGCAGCTTGACACAAGCTTGAGTCATGTAGAAGAGGACCTCTCAGTTGAAAAGATACCTCCATAAGATTTGCCTATAGGCAAGCCTGTGGTGTATTTTCTCTGTGATGTCTGATGAGAGAGGGCACAGCTCATTGTGGGTGATGCCACCCCTAGGTTGGTGGTCCCAGGAACTATAAAAAAGTAGGCTGAGCAAATTATGAGCCAGTAAACTATGATCTATAGCTTCTATTTCAGTTCCAGCCTCCAGGTAACTATCCTTAAGTTCCTGCCTTGACTTTCTTCAGTGATGGATTATGATGTAGAAATGTAAGCCAAATAAACCTTTCTTTCCCAAGTTGTTTATGGTTATGGTAGAACCCCTAACTGACGGGTCTAAAAATTAAATGTATATGTAAAAAAAAAATCATGATGGAGCTGGAGAGATGGCTCAGTGGTTAAAAGCACTGGTTGCTCTTCCAGAGGACCTGGGTTCAATTCCCAGCCCTGACATGGCAGCTTACAGCTGTTTATCATTCTAGTTACATGGGAGCTGACACCCTCACACAAGACATACATGCAAGTAAAACACCAAAGCACATGAAATAGAAATAAGTAACATTTTTTAAAAAATCAGACATGATATGCTGTGCCCAATTCTTTGTCATATTCTATTCCTATTTTTATACTTTCTGCTCCTTTCTAGAGCGAAGATGACATTGTCTTTCCCATTTACATCTAGTCCCCCTACTTCTTCTGGATTCTTGACTGCACCCTTTCAGGAACACTGTACTGTAAATTATGACCTTTTCTCTTCCATCTGAAACCACTCTTCTTTTGCTGTTGTAACAGAAGCATTAAAATATAAACAAAAATCTTGTATGCTAAGAAAACAGTCTCTACTGGATCCTATTGTTAACCTTACTCTCTCCCGTGCATACCTGGTGTCTCCAAAGAGAGCTAGGTAAGACATGACCAACCCCTGGGCCATGAATTAGTATCAAATCACCCGGAGATTTTTATATGTCCCTTGTAAGAGGAGAAACAGATAAACTAATATTTTCCATGTGTACACACATATCATTTTACAGATAAATATGCCAGATGAAGACTCCCAATTGTCTTCTCCCAAGGGCTAACTTTTTATTGTTATTCTCACTTGTTTTTTGTTTTTTTTTAAATAAAGTGATAATATTTCTAGATAGAATTAAAATTATTTTCACTTGAAAAATAAAAGCTTGCTAACCTGTCAAGATACTACAAAGTCATTTTGTACTTACTTTTTCTTTTATAAATTAAAAGTGTAGAATCAACGATATAACTATTTTCTCACCTTTTGCCCAGCCATCAACTCCTCCTTATCTGGGTATCAAATCAATTACTTTACCAAAAATACCCTCACTAGGGTACCCTGTGAGCTCTGTAACACAAAAGACCATTTTCATTTTAGAAGGTCATCTAGGGTATTAAGGCAAAATGAGCCACACCGTCTTCCTTCAGCCCTTTTATGGCTTTTGTTATTCTGCTGGTTTCTGTATCATTCTTGGATCTCATTTCCATGATAAGCTATACGCCTTGTTCCAAATCCGAGGCATCTGTTCTGTCTACATGTCTTACTATGTTTTCCAAATCGATCTCACCCCCTCCCAGATCTTCTGTGTCTAGATTCTGTTCTCTCCAAGTGCTATTTCATATATAATTTATGACAAGACAAAACTGCACTCTTCAGTTTCCTTCCACTTTCCAAATCTTCTTTTACCAAATCAAATGCTACTGCTTCTGGGAATTTAGGAGTTGCCCTGACTTGTCTTTTCTTGATCTCTTGCTTTTAATCATAAGGACTAAGGCAGTTTGCCATATTTAAACAATTCCATCACTTCTCATTGCCAATACTGTAGTCCAGGCTGTCCTAATTCTGGCCTCTACCACTATGATAAATTCCTACTGGGACTTTCCTCTTCAAAATAAACTCTAAAATGCAAGCAGACAACAAGATTAGGCACACTGACAGTAGAATGGCCATAGACTCTAAATGCAGACAGAATACGCTCTCTTTTTGTGTTTGCTTCTTTGTTGAGACAGGGTCTTACTATATAGCCCTGGCTGATCTGGAACTCAATGTAGACCAGGCTGGCCTAGAACTTACAGAAGTCTGCCTGCCTTGATCTCTCAAGTGCTAGAATTTTCCTGAGTGTACATTTCTTCACCTTGTCAGAATAATCTTTTAAAATGAAAATGTGATATTACTGCTTGATGTTCAGTAGTCTTCCAATAACTGCACAGTCAAGTCCAGAATTTCAACATGTCTGGCAAGACTCATATCAGAAGCTACATTGCCTCTGGCTTCCTCTTTGGCTTCCTTTCTTTTGACTCTCCCTGACTCATTCTCTTGCAGTCAAAAAAAATTCATCTAAAAATATCGTTCCTTCCTAGCTCAGTGTGCTTAATGTTCACAAGGTTTTTATACATGGCATATCTTCTCCCATGTCAGTCCTTATGTATGTAATTTCTACTCATCCCTTCGAGTTCATCTGAAACATACGTTCTCACGGAAGCCTTCCCTGACCTACATCTCTCTACCATGTCTGCTCCTCTGTCAGTCAGTTCTCAAATAGCCTGTCCTTTTCCTTACTTTGCACACTTTAATTATTGAATGATCATTTAATTGTTTGATGGCTTCATCGTATCTGCAGCATCAAGCAGAGTGCCTGACGTAGTGACGCTGCGTAACAGCCCCTTCACGGCCACTTGACTGACTACTTACAGGCTGAAGCAACTGTCCAAACAGCAAGGTTTCCTGGGCGAACGTAGCCAAACACTAACCTGGGTTCTCCATGCCTGTCCTTTTCTCTTTCTTCAATCACGCTTGCTTCATTTCTTACTTTCCGTGTCTTATTTTCTTCACAGAGGTAGACATGATAATGACACTGCTCAGCCCATATTTGGAAACTTCAATTTGTGTTGGACCGTGGACGAACCATCGATTATGTATAATGCCTTGAGGGTCTGCTTTTTAATCTCAGAATGTAGCTTTTGAGTTTTTTTCTCTGTTCTCCAGGCTCTAAGACCAAATTTTAGGGTTTTTGGATTTCTACTAAATACACACATATGACCAAGCCAACCACAATTGTGTATGTCACTTGTTCAGAATCATGTCAGAAAAGACAAAAACCACTCTTAGACACTGATGGTGAATGTTTATCTTAAATACAAAGATCTCAAGGAGGGAGATGTATGAATTGTGAAATACTCCCAGAATTAACCAAAGTGATTCTTTCTACTTCCAAAGCGGACAAAGGTTCCACTGTTGGCATTCTTGTTACTGCTGCGGTAATTGGGCTTTACAGTCTCATCAGTCTGATCACTAGAGATGATAATTCAGGATAGTTTTGTTTGTGCTTCTGGGATTACGAATGTGGGCCATTGGAGTCTGCTCTCATGGGCTCTTCTGAGTCAGTTCTGTTGAGTCCTTTCACAGGGGCACCTTGAGTAGTCAGTCTGTGGTCACTACCTTGAAGAAAAGTGCAAACACTATCAGCTGGAGTTTTCTTCTGGTCTTTTGTTTATTTTAAAAAAGAGCTTTTTGAAAATTTCCTGATCGTCATTCTCTGTGTCATAAACTCATAAATACTATTCCGTACCTGCTGTGTATGTTGTTATGCTTTGTGTATGCTTTAAGTGTGACTCCCCAAGGGCTCATGTGCTGGGGATTTTATATTTATGACAATGTTCAGAGGTGAAAGGACATTTAACAGATGGGCCCCAGGTCACTAGGTCACTAGGGGTCAGAAGGGATTAACACGGATGTCATGGTACTCCGGCTTCTGGAATGCAGTGTGTTCTCTCCTCTTTTCATACACTCTTAACCCTGTGACGCCATTCACATGTCCATCATCAGAGCCAAGCGTCTTCAAACCTTCCAGAACTAAAAACTAAAGAAACTCCTTTCAAAGTACCCAGCAGTAGGTAGTTCATTATAACAGAAAACTGGCTAGTACCAGTGTATCAGAAATATACATCTTCTGTTATCTTCTCGAATTTACCTTATCTTTAAGAAAAATATTGAAATATTTTGTATTTACACAGAAGAATTCATACATAATTGATGTATACAACTTGGTGAGTTCAGAGATAACTCATAAAAAAATCACTATTACTACAAAATAAACCTATTCTTCACTCTTAAGTTTCTTCCTGAAGTTTTATTGTGTGTGTGTTAAAAATAATTAAAGTTGACCTTCCTAGCAAAAGTCTATGATGACGTACTCTTTTTTAAAGACTTTATTTATTTTATGTATATGAGTACACTGTAGCTGTCTTCAGACACACCAGGAGAGGGTATCAGATCCCATTACAGATGGTTGTGAGCCACATGTGGTTTCTGGGATTTGAACTCAGGACCTCTAGAAGAGCAGTCGGTGCTCTTAACTGCTGAGCCATAGAGTAGATGAGATTTGTTTATTGTATACAATTGGAACTTTGCACCTTTGTGAAAACTTTCCCCAATGTTTGATGACTATCATTTCTTCCAGTCCCTGGCTGCCATCTTTCTACTCTGCCTCTCTGACCTTGACAGTTTTCTTCATCATGTGAGCGGTATTGGGTATCATTTGTCTTTCTGTATATGGCTTATTTAACTTGGCGTAATATCCTCTAGGTTCAGCCACACTATGCAAGATTTCATTATTAGTTGTACTGTTGTTATTAGATAATTATTTTGACGTATAGCCTTGTTCTGTGCATGGCTGAGATACAGGGACATGTGCATATAGATAACCAGCTTGCATAGCACTACCTATGAATAACTATCTCCTACAATTGTATAGTCATAGAGCAGTTGACTGTAAGCGGGTTTATTTCTGGACATTTGCATCATGTTTTTTTTTTTTTTAATAGGAGGCTGAAGAGATAGCATTTAAGAGCAGTCCAAAGGACTGGGGTTCAATTTCCTGCAACTACATGGCAGCTCACATGATTGTAACTCCAATTCTAGTGGATCAGATGTCCTGTTTTGGACACCATGGTAATAGGCATGAACTGGTGCACAGATATACATGCAGGTAAAAGATCCACATATAAATAAAAATATTTAAAATTTACATGTATTTTGTGTGTGTGTGTGTGTGTGTGTGTAATGTGTGGTCTGTAGATGCATATGTATGGAGATCAAAGGACAACTTATGGGAGTTGGTTGTCTTCTGACATGTGGATCCCAAGAATCGTGCTTAATGGGTCATTCTAATGAGGGTTTCAAGCCCAGGCAATGTGTGTCAGGCTCAAATTCCATAAAAGGAGTTCTTGAGAGGGCTACTGTGTAAAACTGTGAAAGTAAAATACAAACTATGGTACAGACCCCAAGATGTTGGAAATGCTAAGACTGTGGTGCACCTGTTGAAGAAAGCTGTGAAGACATAGTAAAGCCAACTCAAGAAAGAGGCTCTGCAGGGCTGGAGAGATGGCTCAGTGGATAAGGGCACTGACTGCTCTTCCAGAGGTCCTGAGTTCAATTCCCAGCAACTACATGATGGCTCACAACCATCTGTAATGGGATCCGGTGCCCTCTTCTGGTGTGTCTGAAGACAGCTACAGTGTACTCATATACACTAAATAAATAATATTAAGAAATAAATAAAAAGAAAGAGGCTCTGCTTGTGGCATAACTGGAGGGTTCATGCTACTCAAGGCTTTGGGAGCCCAGGTGATACCAGCAAGATCCCTAGATGCCAGACAATAGAGTGTAGGATCTGATGTTTGCCTTGCTGTGCTTTGTAATTTCTTTGACCCAATCTTTCCTTCCTGTGGCCCCATTCCTCCCTTTTGGCATGGAAATATGTACTGTGCCATTTGTATGTTGGGGGAATATAAAATGCTACTTGATTTTAGAGAATCTCAGAGTTAAATGATTGCCCAAGTCTTTTGGACTTTTAAACAATGCTTGGAACTATTATGGTCTTGGGGACTTTCAAGGGTAGACTAAATTTTGCATAATCCATGAACATTAAACTTTAGGGAACAGAAATGGAATGTTATGATTTAAAAAAATATATTGTAGTTTAATGGCAGAATTCTTGTCTATTATGTGTACAGTCTTAGGTTCAACCCTTAGCATCATAAATAAATAAACCTCTTAAAATGGCCAAGAATCTTAGATTAGGTAGGCCAAAGACCTAGGGGAAAAGCAAATATAACTTCCACCACAGAACTGCAGCAATAAAATTACTCTGAAAACATTCAGCTATATCCACAGATCAGTCTGACTCTGCCATCATCAGAGAAGCTTCCTCCTGAGGTGGATGGGAAAAATAAAGAGACCCACAACTGGACAACATGCAGAGAGTAAGAGACCTTGAACACTCAGTCCTAAATGGGAGGTCTTCGTCGCATTCCTCCCTCAGAGTTCAGGAAACTGCAGAAGCAGAGGTGGAAATATTCTAAAAGCCAGATGGGATGAAGGACACCAAAGAAACAAGGCCTTCTAAACACAGACAACTGATGCACATATAAGCTCACAGAGACCGTGGCAGCATGCACAAGGCCTACACAGGTATGGGCCTAATGGGGTCCCAGTGCTGAGAGGGGAAGTAGACCACTATAACCCAGAAGCTATGCTCAATTGATAATTACTCACAAATGAGAAGTAGTTCTCTCCAAGGGATTCGCTCTGGATGTACAAATACTCTTAAGGGTAGGCTCCGTGCCCAGTAGTAGATGGTCAACACAAAACAAACTCAATGACATTCAGAGCTTTGATTTTTTTTTACAGGTCCTTTGCATATATCTTATTTATTTTAAAATTATGTATATATACGTGTAGGTCTGTGCACCTGAGTACAGTTCCTGCAGGAACCAGTAGAGGACATTGACTCCTCTGAGGCTGGAATTACAGGCAGTTTGTAGGCTGTCTGATGTGGGTGTTAGGACTAGAACTGGGTTTCTCTGCAAGGGCAAATGCTTTAAACCCCTGAGCCACCTCTGCAGCCACACCCGCTGGTAATTTATAGATAAGACTGTGGCAATCTAAAAGAACCAGTGTTTATAACCCCAATCTCACAAAGGCTTTTGGAGTCTTAACTGCAAAAAGGGGGGCTGGTAGCTATGCCTACAAGTGCCACAGTTTCCAGAATTGAGTTGTCTCTAACTGCACATCGTTGATGGACATCATTACGACTTTGTCGAATAAACATATAAAAATAAAGCAGATTGTATTTACTGTTTTCTATGCTGCCATGAGTCCCTTTGGGCCCTGGGTAATTACAGTTGAGTTTAATGAGATTAGTAATCTTGGCGTGACCTCAAGGACCACAAAGTCCCAACTTTGACAGGAAGCACTCCTCCACCTCCTGTGGCAGCTGTGGTGTGAGAACTGTCCTCCCGACTGAAGGGGGAAGGGAAAGTGATGAGCACTCCACTTCTGCTGCAATAGCTTTAGATGTAGCAGCCTCTATGGTTGTGGCAGATGGTTTTATTTCTTCTTTTCTGATTTGGGTGGCTCTTGCCTGGTTTCTTAATTGTTTTGGGCAAGCCTTCCTGTGTTACACTGAATTAAAGTGGTGAGTGTAAGCCTCTTCTGGGGCTTTCTAGTATGTTGTTACAGGAGGGGCTATTATACATGGCCTGTGGGGGGTTCTGTTTGCGGAGCATTTTCATCACAAAAAGGTGCATATGAAATGATTTTTTTAAAAAGTTGGATGATGGTATAATCTTTATTCACTTTACTGATTTTTGATATAGACATGCATTCATTGGTTTGCATATTAAACCATTCTTCCATCTCATGCATAAATCCTATGTGGTTATTATGTGTATTTCTTTTTAACACATGTTCAATTTGGTTTTCTATTATTTTGGTGAGTTTTGCATTTATGTTCATGATGGATACTGTTCAGCAGTTCTGGGTTTTTTTTTTGTTTTGTTTTTTGTTTTTGTTTTTGTATCTTTGTCCAGTTTTTGAGTGAGTGATACTGCCTAATAAGTTTGGAAGTGTTTTTTTTTTTTTTTAATTCTTTAAATAAACTGCTGCCCTTCAGATCATTATTGGTTTTGTGGGGGATGCACATTATGCGTGCTAGTACATGTCTTGTGTGTGTAGAAGCCACGGGGCAGCCTTGAGTGTCATTCCTCATATACTATTTTGAGACAGGCTTTCCCATTGGCCTGGTACCCAAGAAGTAGGCTAGGATGGCTGGTCGGGGACCCTAGGATCTGCCTGAGACCATGCAGGATGCCCAATTGTTCTCACATGGGTTCTGGGAGATCCTTAAGCTTAAGCAAATACTTCACCAGATTTGTTTTCATACTGTGTTTTAAGTGTTAATATCGTTCTATAAATGAAGCAGTTATTCTTTTATGTATAAGCAGTCTTACTTAGTGTTATCATTATTTTAAAGGGATCTTCCCCTTTCCCCCCATCTCTAACCTGACCTCGGAGATCATACTAGGCTTTATTTATTATTTCTTTGTCTTTCCTCCTTTCTTCTTGGTATACTGAGATAGGGCTTCATTCACTGTGCACATGCAGCTGATCTGGAACTCACTATAATTTTAACCAATTGATAATTTTTCTTTTTCATCTTTTCTTTCTCTCTTTTTGCTTTAACGGTTTTTGTTTTTGTTTTTGTTTTTGTTTTTGTTTTTGAAATGACAAAGGTAACAGCATCTTGTCCCAATGTTATTTTGTGTCTGCCTAATCACTTCTCAGTCTTCCACCCCCAATGCCACACACAGCCACTTTGGCAACACTTCTGAAACTGTCTTGACTAGGGTCCAAACATATTATGGAGAGTCTGGAAGATACCACTGACCCTTGCAAAGAAAGCAGAAGTTACTAGGCAACTATAGATCCTCACGAAGGACTGCACCCATTCCCAGGATGGTTTGTCCTTAAAAACATTGAGCTTAGGCATGAAGAGACTTTCCAGAGGTGTGAGCCTGTTCTGGTCTGGACATTAATAAAGGACTGGGAAAATGTAATTGTCTTAATCAGCATGGTTGTTAGTAACTATCTCACATGGATCATTTCAGTGTTTTCCTGGGAAATGGAAAACAGTCTCAAAGTGGAGACACTTGGCTTGACAGTTGTTTTCTTTCAGCTTACAGAGACACTCTTTTGCTGTCCTTTAGATTCATGGCTCTTGGCAAAAATCCAACAGTCACCTAAACTGCTAAATTTTCCAGTATTATCATTCTCTGGCTTTTAAAAAAACCATTCAAATAAATAGTTCCCCCATAATGTATATATGTGATGTTTGTATTTGTATTTCTCTGATATGCCAAGATTTGTTTTTTGAAAAATTCTCATTTGCTCTCTCTACTGTTTCTTCTCTATTATCTCATACGTTAACAGGATGTATACTAAGCATTCTCATTACGTTCTCCATACTTCTTTGGCTTAGAATTCATCACATGGTCGCCCACGGAGTCACTCATATTCTTAGCTTAAGCCAGGACATTTAAAATGTTCTTTTTTTCTTTTCTTTGTTTTTGTTGACAGTGTGTCACTGTGTTCCTCAGGCTCATGTTGTAGGTTCATGAACTCTTTCTCTTCGGCCTATTAAATATGGGACTCCGTTTAGGGATATGCCACCATGCCTGGCTATTTCTCACAATTGAATTGCTTATGGATTCATATGGAGCTTTATGTCCTATTCACAGTTTCCCAGAAATGTTGCCATTGTACGCAGATCTTCTTAGAAATATCTCTGGCATTTTTTTTTTCAAAGTTTCAGGTATCCTAGCTCTGGTTGAGGCTTTCAGGGATAATCTCGATTACTCATTCATCCCTAAGGATTCCTGTTATCTTTATGGGGTCTAGACGTTCTAGACTTTGGGACCAGATATATTTAAACACTTAATCCAAAGAGACTAGTTTCAATAAGAAGTATGTCTTAATTAGGGTTATCATTGCTGTGATGAAATACCATGACCAAAAGCAACTTGGGGAGGAAAAGATTCGTTCGGTTTATACTTCTACATCATTGTTCATTATTGAAGGAAGTCAGAACAGGAATTCAAACAGGGCAGGGACTTGGAGGCAGGAACAGATGAAGAGACCATGAAGGAGTGCTGCTTACTGGCTTGCTCAGCCTGCTTTCTTATAGAAACCAGGGCCACTGGCCCAGGGGTGGCACCACTCACAATGAGCTGCCTCCCCCCAACCTCCATCAATCACTAATTAAGAAAAAGCCTTACAGCCTGAACTCATAGAGGCATTTTCTCAATTGAGGTGCCTTCCTTTCCAGGGACTCTAACTTGTATCAAGTTGACATAAAATTAGCCAGCACAGTGTCATACATGGTATGAAATCTACCACATTGCTGGGAATGGAAGACTTGGTTGTAAAAGCTTCCTTATCTCTAGAGTTTGATTTGACATGAGAATCCCCGAGAAGACAATGTCACTGCATTTAGTATTAATTAGTGTATGTCACTAAGCAATGAAATAGAGGGTCTGTGAGTATGATTCATCTCAGCTCCTGAGTACAGTTGCAGAGGGTAGGGACAGACCACAGAAGGAAGAAAAAATATGCTCTTAGACCTCTGATGTCAGCTATGTGGAAAACAGGCAGGAAGAACAATCTATTTCCAGGAGTTCAAAGCTAGCCTGGAGAACAAATAGAACATTATAATTTCCCAAAGAAATACTTTGGAAAACCACTCCTCTATACCTCCTCTACATAGTGCCCCTTCTGATTTGTTTCTAGTGTGAGTTCAACTTTTATTCCTGTGAACTCAAAGTTGGCGAATCAGGATTCCAAATACTGGTTTTGAAACACCTTACTGTCCCTGTCAATCAGGATGGATTCGACACACACCCATCACCACAGCATCTCTGCAATGCTCTTCACAGCACCCCTACACCAGCCCAAAACCTAATTCTTATCCTTCTCACCAGCTCACAGTTTCAGTGACTTCAGTGTAACATTTAGATGCTATAAGCCAGGCATGGTGGCACGTGACTGCAACCCTAGTACTTGGGAAGTAGAAGCAGAAACATCAGGAATTCAAGACCAACCTCAGCTAAATAGCAACTTTGAGTTCAGCCTAAGTTATTTGAGACCTTATCCAACTGGACCCTAAAGGGTTAAAAATAAAAACAATTCTAATAAGTTACTAAGTATTTGATGGTTTTGTTTGAGATAAGAGTCTCATATAACCCAGACTGAACTCTGATCCTTCTGGCTCAAGCCCTCCAGTGCTGAGGTTATAGGTATGTACCATGGTACCTGGCAAGTTGTTAGTTTTTAACATGTAATATTTAGTAGCTGTAAAGATTTAAGAGTACATAAACTATTATTTTCAATAGAAATATTTTATATTACAAATGTATTTCCTCTAAGAAACAAGCCTTTAAACCCAAAATGAACTTGTAGAAATTCAAATTAGAAATAACCTCATTTAAAAAATGTGGGCACTGTTTCTCAGGTCAATGTTTTTATCTTATCTTATTTTTGATGAGGTTACGGCATTGCTAAATCAGGACAACACTTAGTCGGGGATTTCTGTAATGCTTTAAACAGAATCCCTCACGATAACCTGAGATGTGAGATGTAAAAAGGGGAACAATTAGATGCCTTTGTTCCACACTACAAGTAGGGGCTGAATCTTGGACCTTGGGAGTGACAGGCTAGTGCTCTATGACACTTGATTTAACCTATGCCACTCTCCCAGACTGACTCTGGTATTCTAGCAGCACTGATGTAGATAACCAGGCACGTCCTGTTTACATCTGTTGCCTGCACTCACTGGTATATTTACTAATATAAATTTTTATCTGCTCAGAACCTTGTAATTAGATCTACTTATTATAATAAGAGCAGGAAAATGGAGGATCCAAGGCTGCCAAAGGGCCCAGGAACACACTATATACAGAAGTGCAGACAGATAGAATGCTTATTCCAGGAAAACCAGTCAGCAGGCAGTCTTGAAGACCAAGCAAGTATTTGAAATCAGGGTCTGTTTTTTTATGTTTTGATGGTAGTGGTATTCAAAAATGGTTTTCTATCTTAAAATTAATTTTTAGGTTAGCATGGGAATCAGTTTGTGGCATTTTCATACATATTATTATGCTTTGTACTTATGCCCCCAATTAGTCTCCACTTTCTGCTTTCCTCTTATAAGTATCCCATTAATTTTCCACTTCCCTTATGGTCACTTCCTCCCATTTCATGATCATCTTTGTTTCATGACACCCCTTTCAAACACATAAGCACATATAATTCTAATTTAAATCTAGCATTATAAAACATGTAGTATTTGTGCAAATATGGCTCATTTCAAAACTTCAAAGGATTTCCAGTTGGATCCATTTTCTTGCAAATATTATGACTTCACTTCTTATATGGCTGTTAAAAATTCCATAAGTGTTTTTGCACCACATTTTCTCTCCTGATCTCCTGCTGAGTACACAGGCCGGTTCAGTTTCCCGGCTACTGTGAATAATGAAGCAATGAGCACGGGTGTGGAGGGACCGACCTCTGTGGCAGGTTGCTTAGCTGCTGGTATAGTATACATATACTAAGTATATCTATATCTACACACACACACACACACACACACACACACACACACACACACACACACACACACTAAGTGGTATGGCTAAGTCGTGGTAGTTGTACTTTCAGTTTCTTGAGGAACTGCCATACTAGTTTTTAAAAAGGTTTATTATTACTTTCTTTTTTTGAGATAGGGTTTCTCTCTATAGCCCTGTCTATCCTGGAACTTGCTCTGAAACCGAGTTGTCATAGAACTCAGATCCACCAGCCTCTGCCTTTGCTGGCAGTGTGCGCCACCACACCCACCATGGTGTATTTTTGTGTGTGGGTGTTTTGCTTGCATGCGTGTCTGTAATGCAGGTGTGTGCAGTGGCCAGAGGCCAGTTGTCCTATCTTCTGTACTGGAGTTACAGATTGTCGGGAGCCAACATGTGGCTTCTGTGAGGGCAACAAGTGCATTTAACCACTAATCCCTCCAGCTCCTCCATATGACCTTTTAAAGTGGTTGCGTCAATCTGCACTCCTCCGTCAGTGTATAAAGGCTCCTCTTGGCCGCGTCAGTCTGCACTCCTCCGTCAGTGTATAAAGGCTCCTCTTGGCTGCGTCAGTCTGCACTCCTCCGTCAGTGTATAAAGGCTCCTCTTGCCTCACGTCTTCTGCAGCGTGCTTTCTTGATAAGCTTTACTAGAGACGGAATCTCAAAGTAGTTATAATTTGCATTTCCCCATTAGTTCAGGATGTTGAATGTTTTCCAAGTATTTATTGGCCACTTGCAGTCTTCTTCTGAGACCTATTTAGATAATCATCCCATTTATTGAACATATGACTTGTATCATTTTTGAAGTGTAATATTCTATTAACCCTGTCTGATCTATAGCTGGCTGTGCTCGTTGTTCCCCCCTCATTCAGTAAGCTCTGTTCACAGGGACAGGTGATTGTTCCTTTGCTGTGCAGAATTTCACATTTCATGAAATTCCATTTATCAATTCTTGGGATTATTTCCTGTGGTACTGGAATCTTTTTCAAAAAATTCTTTAAAGTGTTTTTCCCCAGAGGTTTCAGTTTCAGGTCTTTGAGCTTCAATTCATTTTTGACCTTTATGTAGGGCAAATGACGTGAATCTAATTTTGTTCTCAGTGTGGAAATCCAGTTTCCCCAGTCTCATTGATTAAAGTGGCAGACTGCTGCTATGTGGAAATACGTTTATTAGCACCCGTGCCCTCTTCCTGTTGTGAGATACTGAACTATGTCCCTTACAAAGCCAAGCCTGGAGTGAGTGGAAGATATGGTTCCCAGTCTATAGTCTCAGATGTGGGACAACAGTGTGTGGCAATGCCCAGTCGTGGGGACACGGATAAGGTGGGCTACAGCCCCTGCAATGGCTCCTGTGTGACGTGGACACTAAGTACTGTGCTTACCGATAGAACACTGTCTCGACTTAAAGAGGCATGGAACATAAAATATAGGAGTAGGTAGGGCTTGGCAGGTTAGCAGTTTCTTTTCTATTATGGTTGATTTTAATGTTAACTTGCCACAAATTATAATCATCTGAATACAGAGCCTTACCTGAAGAACTGTTCTGATTTCCTTGACTGATGTGGGAAGGCCCATCCTGACGGTGTGCAGTTAAAAGTCTATTTCAGAGGGAGGGCTATTCTCTCTTGTCACTTGGGCCTCCCTCTTGTGCTGTGCTGATTCACACTCCTGGTTCCTTTACCACCAGCAGAATCAGCATTTCCAAGCTTCCATCGTTAAACACAGAGCACAGGCTCTATGAGAATTTCCTGGGCTTCCAGTGCCAGACTTGGACTCCTGAAGCACCCCAACTTGTGAAATGAGTAAGTGTGAGAGACAGCTATTTTTGGGCCTTACTCCAATTGAGGCACCCAGTCAGGAGTGATATGGCCATCATTACTGTGCTCACTTGAGACATTGATTTTCTCTCCCTCTCTCCTTGGTTCTCCTTCTCTAGAGACCCTGCCTAAACACTTTTGGGGGAGAACAGGGTCTCATGTACCCCAGGCTGGCCTTGAAATGTCCTTCTACACAACAGGACAATCCTTGTTATGGTACTAGACCACAAAACAAACAAGCAAGCAAACACACAAGGAACTAAAAAAAAAAAAAGAAAAAGAAAAGGGGAAGCGTCTCGAAGCATGGCCTAAGGAAAGACAGCAGCGCAGCAACAGTCAGAGTCCACGACATTAGGAACATGTGCCTGGAATAACATGACAGGGGATTCAGAGAATAAAGAGCCCTGTAGTCCTTCAAGTGGGGACACTTACCTGGAAAGTAAATCCCATGAAGGACCAGGGTTAACCTTGACCAGTCAGCTCAAAACAGATACTGAATTAAATGATTTCAAAAGGACTCGAGAACTCTGTAAAAGCACTTATACCGAATATTTTTATTCAGAAAAGAAAGAAAGAAAGAAAAAAAAACCCAAAGAACAATGTCCACGTCACTTGCAGTATCGGTCAGCTTTCAATTTGGCTCTCCTGTATAAGACAACAAACCATCAATGTAAAACACACCATACAGTCAACTGCTAAAACAGAAAATCCATGCTTGGAAATTGCTCTATTTTCATAACTGTATTAAACGTTTATAGTAAAGATTTTATTAAATCCTTACCTTTCAATTTTCTTTTTATATAAAACTGATTCTAGTCTTCTGAAACATATTTTGTAATATTTCACAAGGGTGGCTTAAGGGTTTTGTCAGTTCACAAGAGAAATGATAGTTATTTATGAGTTAATAAGTTTAACCCTTCCCTAAGTTTCTACTGGGCAGCAATGGTGTGGTTTTAAAAAAATGGTTTTAAAGTTGCTAGACTAACAGATTACTCTATTTTAGAGTTCACAGTCTGACTGTATTTTATGTCCTTTTCTGACTTTTCAGAAACACATAATTAAATGTATTAATTTTCCAGGCTAAAAAATATTCTCCCATTAACGGATTTCACCTTTACCAACTTTACAAACCAGTTAACAGGAAGCATATAATTACATATTATTTTATCAGATAATGGAAAGGATTAAGAGTGATTTGCATCTTCTGACTGTGTTAAGTCATAAGGTAACTAACTGCCTTGCCTGCTTTTCCATGTGGCAGCTGTAGGCTATTTATTGAAACAGAAATAAATTGGAACAAATATCAATAATGTGCTATGATTACCTCGCACACTGCTGAATGTAACCTTACTAAAACAGGTTAGATTTCCCTTACTGAACTTTTGGTCTGGATACATATTCCTGGATTTTTCCCCTCAGTTTTAGTAACCTCTACTACTCTAACAGAATACACAGAATCTTAATATTACTTAAACAACTTTACAGCCCTGTTGCTAATCCTTAAGAGAAGATGATGGGAAGCTAGCATGCTTCCCCAGATTTATGTCTTCTTTAGGTAATATTTCCACATAGATTAGAGATGAAGACAATTCTAAAACAGTGCTATAAGAACACACTGCTTTTGAAAACTGCTGTAATTATGTAAATATACAATTACCTGTCCAGAAGTGTCTCATGTAAATATCCATCTTTCCGAGCCTTTTTAAGAATTTTACTGTCTTCTTTGCTTATTTTGAGTTTGTGGTCTTGGAAGCTCTGAAATTTCTTTCTGTAAAGAAAGATCTCTCATTGAAAAAAAATCTCAAACTTTTACTGTGTTTCCTTATCAAATTCCAAATACTATTAAAAGTTTTTCCAACACATTTATTTAACAAACCTAATTGGACTTCTTTAAAAAATTGATAGTTTTTCTGCTACAAAGGTGATTTTTTTTTAAAAATCCATCAAGAGGGTTGCCATTTGGATAGCATTACAAAGCCTCCTTCTCCTGGGGATGTTGGTGGGTTAGAGCCCTCATGTACAGAACATGAACGGCCCCTGGGTGCTGTGACAGCAATTCTATTAAAGAACGGGAGAGCTGACCAACCCAAGTGCCTTTAGCTTTAAGAACTGGAAAAATTACTGGGAAAACTGAGGGCCCAAGACAAGCACTGAGTTCAGTGCTCTGTTTTCCTGAGTTTTCATTGTCGGCTCTTGTGGGCCTTCAGGTTCTTTCCTGTCCTGAGAAGGCCTGAGTGTCAGAGTGAGGCCAGAGGAGAGTACATACACATAGTTGATCTCACACTGCTTCACACTTCCCTTGTCTTCTTCTGGGATGTCATCCTTTTTCTTGGTTTCTCTTTCTGCACACGATCTGATCTGGATATTGATGAGAACCCAATAGGTCACATAGTCATCGTCCTCTGCCCACTTGCTAAGCAAGAGCTCTCTACATGATTTCTCATGCAAACCAAGAAAACAATTAACTCACCAATTAGATTTAGCAAAAGACAAGTTCAGAAAAATGGAGTGTGGTTTTGATTTCATATATATATATATCATTTATAGAAACAGCTGGAATTATATGTAAGCTGAAACAAGGCTCCATCAGATTGTATTTAGCTACCTGAGGGTATTGAGAGTTTATTGAGAACTTTACTGTGATATGAAGGTATCTGTATAACTTTTATAATTATGTAAAATAACGAGCAGCATTAGTCCTGCTGGAAGAAGGACTTTGCCTTCCAGTTAGTGACTTACAGCAAAGTAAAACAAACAACTGCTTTGTGTGCTTCATGCTTCTTCTCACGGACAGAGGACACACATTCACAAAGAGAGCAAAATCTGAGGGCCAAAGCCCCAAAAGGTCTACTCAGACTTATGTTTATTAGTGACTACTATCATGTGTGTTAAAGTAGTTAATAAAAGCAATTCTACATGCAAGTTGACAAGGGTACAGTCTTTCTGTCAGCCAACATCACAGTAGCTAACAAATCACAGAGGTACATTAAAATTTTGCTTTTGCAGATGCAGTCATGTGTTGCAGCACTGCCTCTAAGGATAAAAGCCAGGAAACAATCTACACTTCGATTTATAAGAGACTGATTAAGTAAAGTAAGGAACAACTGTGACGTGGAAGACTATGTAGGTGATAGCAAGGACGAGGGGGAAGACCTGTCATAGATATACAAGGACAGGAATCTCCAAGAGCTAATAAGAAAGAAAAGCAGAAAAGGTGTTTATAGAAGAGATATTTATATAGGACAAAAGAAGCAAGCAAGCAACAGTAAAGCCAAATCAAGACAAGAGGGGAAAGGTAGTGTACTGGCTGGTTTTGTGGGTCAACTTGACACAAGCTGGAGTTATCACAGAGAAAGGGGCTTCAGGTGAGGAAATGCCTCCATGAGATCCAGCTGTAGGGCATTTTCTCAATTAGTGATTAAGGGGGGAAGGCCCCTTGTGGGTGGTGTCATCTGTGGGCTGGTAGTCTTGGGCTCTATAAGAAAGCAGGCTGAGCAAGCCAGGAGAAGCAAGCAAGCCAGTAAGTAACATCCCTCCATGGCCTCTGCATCGGCTCCTGCTTCCTGACCTGCTTGAGTTCCAGTCCTGACCTCCTTTGGTGATGAACAGCAGCATGGAAGTGTAAGCTCAATAAGCCCTTTCCTCCCCAACTTGCATCTTGGTGATGATGTTTGTGCAGGAATAGAAACCCTGGCTAAGACAGGTAGGGTCAGGGCAGGGATGGGAATGGCTGAGCAATGCAGGCAGGAGATAAGAGTCTCTGAGTTCTTCACTTGAAAACTCTCGTGCTTTGGGAGCAAATTATCAACCTTAAAAATTAGATATTAGGAAAACAGTAGAATAGCTTTGATGTGGTAGTTTCTCAATTACAATGTGCAAATAGGGCATCACTGGATTTATGATTTAAAATGAAAGCACTTCTGGATGAGGCCTGGAAAGTGACGGGCAGCAGCTACCCCAGGATTCCCAGACATCAGCAATAGTCCGTAGGAGGTGTTTACCTTTATCATTTCTTCTTCTCCTGCTGTTTTATTCTTTGCTTCTATATCGCCTGCTTCATTACATCTAATGAAGCAGCTATTTGAGGCCAGTAAAGCCATCTTCCCCTAAATAAAATAAAGAAAAAAATCAAGCTATGAATACTTGCAGAAATTTTAAGTCATTATGCTTATGTAAAATTTTCTCCCCAATTCTAAAATTTAAAAAAAAATTTAGACAAAGCCTGGAAAACACAAAAAACATACAGAAAGGGGAAACCAAAATCACCCCAAATAAATCTTATTTTTTACATATTATCACAATAAACACTTTAGTGCATTTTCCTATGGAGTTGGAGACTGTACCTCAGTGGTAGAGCTTTACACTACTGTTTTCTTTCTTCTAGCAGGACAGCCTTCTAACTACACAAAATTAATTCCTTTAATTGCTGCCTCTAAAGATAAAACTTAGTTAAGCTAAAGATTGTTTTCAAAGAAAATAAAATTTATCAATAATATACAATAATTTATTGAAATATTAGTATCTTGAGTGCAATTTATTTTCTCCATAATTAAAAGCATTAATCAAGCTAGCCTTTGGCCCACGGGGGATTTTGTATAGAATGACGTATTCTTTTAGGGGTTTAATGTTTATGATTATACTGATTTCTATTAAATAAATCCCCTCAAATTAAATTTCTTGTGGCTTTGTGAATTATAGTTAAGTTCTCCTAATGACTGTATGGGTTAAATTTTTCATTTGGATAATTCTTCTGGGAAACTTTGAATATCATCAGAAAAAATTCACAAATACAATAATTATGGAATAATCTTGAAATATCCAATTAAAATCGTATGAGTCACATGGATTTTGTTTAGTGTCTTATTAAGGTGCCGGGGACCCCACTGTATGGATTTTGTTTAGTGTCTTATTAAGGTGCCAGGGACCCCATTGTATGGATTTTGTTTAGTGTCTTATTAAGGTGCCAGGGACCCCACTGTATGGATTTTGTTTAGTGTCTTATTAAGGTGCCAGGGACTCCACTGTATGGATTTTGTTTAGTGTCTTATTAAGGTGCCAGGGACCCCACTGTATGGATTTTGTTTAGTGTCTTGTTAAGGTGCCGGGGACCCCACTGTATGTAGTCACACACTCAGAGTCCACCTGTGGATCACTCTGCTTCTGAAATTTATACTGTTATTTCAGAGAGCTTAAGTCTTTTCTTTAAATTGTAAGAATACAAAGTGTCTTCCTAGAAGTAAAATGAAATAAGCCATCTTGTACTTTGTCATCCTGACCTATGCTATATTGGTCTTCCCTGTTAGTTCAATTTTTATTTTATTTTTAAATTGGTTATTTTGCATATAAGATCTGTGCATGTGCACAGGTGTCATGATGTGTGCAGAGGTCAGAGGACAGCCCTGTGGAGGCAATGCTCTCCGTCCACCTTTACATGGGTTCTATAATCAACTTTCAGTTGTCAAGTGCTAAACCACCTCACAAGCCCTGGTATAACTGTTACTAACCAGACCTGGAAAAAACAAAACAAAACAAAACAAAACAGGACCCTCCAAAACTGAAGAGAGGTTGACTCTCATGGCCATTCCCTGGGAACCCCAAAGCCCACCAAAGAATGCAAGTAGGCAATCTTCAGACCTTCATTCTTTCTTACCTCCAAATCCAAGCCCCCAGTCTCATCTCCAGTTCTGGAGCAGGCCAACTGTTGTGACCTTTCCTTCCTCCCTGCCCCCATTCCCAGGAGACTAAACAGATCCAGGGGATACCCTCTGCTTTACCCCCTTCTGGGGATACCCTCAACTCCAAGTCCATCCTCATTTCTAAGTGTCAGCTCCCAATACTGAGAAACATATTTTCTACCTTGAACCCTCAGTGGCCACACCTGGGAGGTCCTCAGAAGTATTCCCTACCAGGTAACACACAGCCATCACAATCTCCTAAGAGCCAGAGAGGGCAACAGAACCAAGAACCTGAACACAGACCCAGCAAAGACAAGATCAAATACCGGCATCTAGAAATACAACTTTCCCAAACCCAAATGCCTAGACACCAATGTAAAAACCATAACAGCCAGGACAGTATGTCTCCCCTACTGCCTAGTAACCCTGCCACAGCCCGTCCTGAGAAATGTAATAGAGCTGACACACACGACAAAAACTTCAAAATAGTCTTTATGAATATGTTAGAGGTCCTTTAAAAGGAAATGACAATACTACTCAAATTATTCCACAAAATAGAAACAAAAAGAACTCTGTCCTACTCTTTGTATGAGGCCAGTTTACCTTGATACCTAAACCACATAAAGACCCAGCAAAGAAAGAGAATTACAGACCAATTTCTCTTATGAACACAGATGCAAAAATTCTCAACAAAATACTTGCAAACTGAATCCAAAAACACATAAAAAAGATTATCCATAATGATCAAGATGCAGGGCTGGTTCAACATAGGTAAGTTGATAAACAGAATGTACCACATCTACAGACTGAAATACAAGCCAGCCACACGATACACCTCCTAAGATGCAGGAATGGCCTTTGACACTGATTTTCATGATGAAAGTCCTGGAGAGAGTGGGGATACAAGAGACACTGAAGATCAAGAGGATACAGGAAGGGTAGAATTCAAAGTATCTTTATTTGCAGACGATAAGATAGTATACATAAATTCTATTAGGAAACTCCCACAGCTGATAAACACTTTCAGCCAAGTAGCAGGACACAAAATTAATTCAGAAAAATCTCTCCTATTTACAAATGGCAAAAAGTCTACGAAATAAATCAAGGAAATACACCTTTCACAATAGCCTTAAATAATATATCTTGGGGAACTCTAATCAAGCAAGTAAAGGCTTGTACAATAAAAACTTTAATAAGACATTAAAGGAAAAAACCCTGAAGATATGGGAAGATGGAAAAACCTCCTACATTAATGGATCCATAGGATTAATGTAATAAAACTGGCCATCCTACCAAAAGCTCTCTACAGATTCAACGTAATCCCCATCAAAATTCTAACACAATTCTTCATAGATCTTGAAAGGAAAGTTTTCAAGCTCATATGGAAACACAAAACCAAGAATAGCTAAAACAATCCTGAATAACAAATCTCCTGGAGGCAACACCACCCCCAATCTCAAAACGTACCACAGACCTATGTAATAAAAACAGCAGTACTGGCACAAAACCAGTTCATCAGTGGAACAGAAGACACAGATATTAATCCATACACGTATGGATACCTGATTTTGATAAAGAAGCCAGAATAACAAACTAGAAAAAGATACCATCTTCAATAAATGGTACTGGTCAAGCTGCACAGCTGTATGTAGGGGAATGCAAATAGATCCATACGTAACACCCTGCACAAAACCCAACTCCAAAGGGACCCAAGACCTCAGCATAAACCCAGCAACACTGCAGTTGGTAGAAGGAATGTGAGGAACAGCCTAGAACTCCCCGGCAGATAAGACCTTCTCAACAGGCACTAAGATAACAATTAATAAATGGGACCTTGTGAAAATGAAAAGCTTCTGCACGGCCAAGGGCACTGTCATTTGGACAAAGCAGCATGCTACAGAACAGGAAAAGATTTTTATCAGCTACACATTTGATAGAGGGCTAACATTCAAAATCCATAAAGAACTCAAGAATCTGGACATCAAGAAAACAACCCAATTAAATTCTTCCTTTTTCTTTTCTCTCCTCTCTCCCTCCCTCCACACTCCCTCCTTTATCTCTGTCTCTGTCTCTCTCTTTGAGACAAGGTTTTTCTGTACACAGAGTAGCCCTGGCTGTCCTGGAACTTGCTCTATAGACCAGGCAGGTCTTTTAAGTCACAGAGATCTGACTGCCTCTCAAGTGTTGGGATTAAAGGCGTGGTAACTGCCTGGTTTGTTTGTTTGTTTGTTTTTGAGCAACAAATTCTTAATAGAGGAAACTCAAATGGCTGAGAAGCATTTAAAAGAAATGTTCAACATCCTCGGTCACCAAGGAAACGCAAATCAAAACTACTTTGAGATTTCATCTTACACAGGCTAGAATAGTCCAGATCAGTAGGACACATAACTGCTCCTGCTGCCCATTGCTGGTGGAGTGCAAACTTGTACAGCCACTATGGAAGTCAGTGTGGTGGGTCCTCGGGAAGCTGGAGCTAACTCAAGATTAAGCTGCCTCACTCTTGGGTATATACCAAAAGGGAAGATTCACCCTACTATAGACACATCTGTTCAACCATGTTTATTGCTGTTCTACTTATAACACCCAGAAACTGGAAACAGCCCAGATGGCGCTCAACAGAAGAATAGATAAAGAAACTGTGGTATATTTACACAATATATCAGCTGTTGCAAAAACAAAAACATGAAACTTGCAGGTAAATGGATGGATGAGAAAAAAAATCATCGTGAATGAGGAAACGTGGACCTAGAAAGAATACAGTACATGTATTCTCTTCTATGTGGATGTTAGCTGTTAAGTCACTGATAAGCAAGCTACAATCCATACAGCCACAGCGGTTAGTTATGGAGTAAGGGACTGGGAGAAGGGACAGATTTCCAAAAAAAAGTTATAGAATCTAATGATAGAACAGATATGGATGGGTGAGGGAGACTAGAATGGGGAATGGGAGGAAAGAGGTAGGTGAGGGAGGGGATCCAGGGAGGAACTTCTAAAACTAAGGGTCATTTGTGGGGTTATATAGAAGCCTAAGATAGTGGAATTCTCTTGATACACACACACACACACACACACACACACACACACACACACACACACACACACACACACACACACACACACACACACACACACACACACACACACACACTTGGAGGTGATCTAAAATCACCAAATAGGGAAGACAGAGTCCCAGCTAGACATCTTTCATCACAAAAAAAAAAGCCTCCAAGACTGGGAATGGGTTACATCTAGCCAAGTTGTTGGCCAAAGGGGTCCCACAGAGTTCCCTAAATAACTCAGGCTAGCACCAGGTTATTGGTTGCTCTGGATAAAATGATAAGGCCTTAGTACTAAAGACAGCAACTACATAGGTCATTGAGCAGAGAGGGTTCAAGCTGGTGCCTATGTAGAGCCTGCACTCCTGTGGACCAGTTCATGGTACAGGAAGGTAGTCTGGATGCTATCAAGGGAGAAAGGTAAATACCAATCCAGCTACAAACCCTTTTACCTACAATGGTGACTTGCCTGCACCTGGTGCAACAGTGGCCTAACCCTTGTGGGAGCAGTGAGCGAGCAACAAACATCTGGTGTATCTTAAGGCTTATTCCCTGAGATGGAACTGCTTGGGTGGCAAACAACCTGAGAGTAGACAGGCCAGGGGTCTAGGGAAAAAGCCAAATACTAACAGTTATGCTAGAATGATGTCGCAATATAATGACACCTAATGACTGTAATCACGAGTGCCTTGTTCAGTCAGCACTGTAACAGAGCTTTCTCTTGAAGCACATGAGGAAAAGTTCAAAGACTCACATCCAGACAATATGCGGTTCTGCTAGAAAGATGTCACAATATAGTGACACCTAATGACTATAATCACGAGTGCCTAGTTCAGCACTCTAACAGAGTGCTTCCTCTAACAGAGAAGCTTCCTCTTGAAGCATATGGGGAAAAGTTCAGAGACTCACATCCAGACAATATGCAGTGAGACACTCTGGAACACCCAGTACTAAATGGGATGTCTCCACTGGATCCCTTCCCTCAGGGCTCAGTGAGTTTTGTGGAAGAGCAGGTGGAAAGCATGCACAGACCTGCACCAGACAACTTTCTAGAGCTGAAAGGTGGAGTGTGCACATGCTCTCATCCCTAACCCCAAAGCTACCTCTAACAGATAACCACTTACAAAGGAAAAACTAGTTTCCTCCAAAACACAGTCTTACGGGAAACGAACCACTCTTCCGGGTAGGGCCCATGCCCGGCAGCAGACAGCCTACACAAAACAATTCAACGGCACCTTTGGAGGTTGTTTGGTAACACTGAGTCAAGGCATTTTTTTTTTTTTTAACCTTACAGGTCCCATGCTTACACATCATGGCTTCTGGTTTTGTGTTTTGCTGAGATTCTTGAGTGTGTGAACATATGTGTCTCTGTTATATGTTTCTTGTGCTTTTTTTTTGGACTATTTCTTTTGTTTGTTTGTTTTGTCCTGTGTGATGCTTGTTTCTGTTTTACTGTATTATACTTTATTATTGTTCCCTAGATACTTGTTTGTTTTCTAAGGAGACAGAAAGGGTGTGGATCCTGATGAGACAGGAGGTAGAGAGGAACCGGGGGAGGGGTACTGGCAGGGGAAACCGTAATCAGAGTATATTGTATGGAATAAAAATCTACTTTGAGTAAAAAACAAAACAGAACAATAAACAAATCATTTCTGTTAAGTACAGTTCTCGCTCATGAGACGTGCTCCTCTCAGCATTAGCCTCCTCTATTGCCCTCTTGTCAGTCTCTAACGGTTCTGAACCAATTTATGTGAAAATGATGTTCCTGAAAACCCTGGGATTGGCTTTTTTATATTTTCATGGAAAATACGACAACAGGCCTCAGTGGCGGATGGAAACCAGAGTGGAAAATGTCCTCCTCTGCACTGTTTTGACAGCAATGTACTTTATCACTATGGAGCGCACCAAGCCATTGTAGTATCATTGTTGTGGTGGTGGTGGTGTCATTATGTGTGGTCTGTGTGTGTCTTCATAAGTTCATTCTATTTTCTTTCCAATTTAATGTATAACACTATTACAATCTACCTTTATTGTTTTATTACTAACTTTAGAGAATATGCTTTTACTGAAATGACTTTTTCTTAAACTGGCTTTTCTAAATAACAGTACTTACATCTTGAAACACTGGTTCCCATTGTTCTCTTGGCCCAATTGCATCCGAACGCCCAACAACAAGTCCATCTGAATTTATACCAAGATATTTTCCATAGCCCGACTTCAGAGCAATTCTTTGGTTTAATAAAAAAGATACATATTAAAAACTGAGAGTAAGAATTTAACTATAGAATAAAGAGTATATTGGGTATACTTATGTATCTGTATGTATGTATATGCATAAATATGTATACATGTATATAATAAATCCAGATCAGCTGCTGTCTGTCTTAGTCAGGGTTTCTATTCCTGCACAAACATCATGACCAAGATGCAAGTTGGGGAGGAAAGAGTTTATTCAGCTTACACTTCCATGCTGCTGTTCATCACCAAAGGAAGTCAGGCCTAGAACTCAAGCAGGTCAGGAAGCAGGAGCTGATGCAGAGGCCATGGAGGGATGTAACTTACTGGTTTGCTTGCTTGGCTTGTTTAGCCTGCTTTCTTATAGAACTCAAGACTACCAGCCCAGGGATGACACTGTCCACAATGGGCCCTCCGCCCTTGATCACTAATTGAGAAAATGCCTTACAGCTGGATCTCATGGAGGCATTTTCTCAACTGAAGCTCCTTTCTCTGTGATAACTCCAGCTTGTGTCAAGTTGACACACAAATCTAGCCAGTACAATTGATCCCTTGTCAACTTGACACACAAACACATCACCATTAAGCTTTGACCCTTACTTTCTTATTCATCCCCAAGATCTAAATAACTTTAAAAGTCCCACAGTCTTTGCAAATTCTTACATATTAACATTTCAGTCCCTCTTAAATATCCAATCTCTTAAAATTCGAAGTCTTTTAAAAATTCAAAGTCTCTTAACTATGGGCTCCACTAAACTACCTTCTTTCTTCAGGAAGGAAAATATATCAGGGCAAAGTCACAATCAAAAGCGAGATCAAACTCCAACCGTCCAATGTCTGGGATCCACTCACGATCTTCTGGATTCCTCCAAGGGCTTGAGTCACTTCTACAGCTCTGCCCTTTGTAGCACACACCTTGTCTTCTAGGCTCCAGATGTCTGTACTCCACTGCTGCTGCTGTTCTTGGTGGTCATTTCATGGTACTGGTATCTCCAAAACACTGCTGTCTTCTGCTGCAACTAGGCTTTAGCAACAGCCTCTCATAGGCTCTCTTCATGGTGCCAAGTCTCACCTCCTTTGCATGACCCCTTCAGTCCTGGGCCATCAATTGCAACTGAGGCTGCACCTTCACCAATGGCCTTCTGAGGCCTCTCAACAGTGCCCAGGCCTCAGCTGCTTTTCAGTGACTCCTTCAAGCCTTCAAAACCAGTACCACCTGGGTGACTCTTACACATTACCAAGTCCAGCCACAGCACAAGGTACAACCAACACAGCCTCATTGTGCTCTCAGAAAACACTTCCCAGAAGATGTCACCTCAATGATGCTGGTCTCTTCTTAATCACCACTAATTTCTTAGCTCCAGCTAACCAGCATCAATAATCTCAGCAATACAATGGTTTTGCTTTAGTAGTTTTGATAGCTTGTTAATCACAGCTATTTCTTCAGCCCCAGCTAACCAAAACCACAGAATCTTAAATCAAACTAGCAATGGCCCTGATAAGAGTCTTTAATCTTCCCTCTGAAATTACACAAGCCAGGCCTCCATCTTCTGCACTGTTCTCAACATTATCTTCCAAGCTCCTACAGAACACCCCACAGAGCTCTTAACATCCCAATGGCTCTTCTAGCTCAAAGTTTCAAAGTTCTTCAACAGTGCTCCCCCAAACATGGTCAGGTTGTCACAGGAATACTCCACCATGCTGGTACCAATTTGTCTTAGTTAGGGTTTCTATTCCTGCACAAACATCATTACCAAGATGCAAGTTGGGGAGGAAAGAGTTTATTCAGCTTACACTTCCATGCTGCTGTTCATCACCAAAGGAAGTCAGGCCTGGAACTCAAGCAGGTCAGGAAGCAGGAGCTGATGCAGAGGCCATGGAGGGATGTAACTTACTGGCTTGCTTGCTTGGCTTGTTCTGCCTGCTTTTTTATAGAACTCAAGACTACCAGCCCACAGATGGTACCACCCACAAGGGGCCCTCCCCCCCTTGATCACTAATTGAGAAAATGCCTTACAGCTGGATCTCATGGAGGCATTTTCTCAACTGAAACTCCTTTCTCTGTGATAACTCCAACTTGTGTCAAGTTGACACACAAAACTAGCCAGTACACCAAATATGTTTATAGTGGACACTATATTTACTATCTGAAACCTTACATTTTGCTAATATAATCATTATATGTATCTTACATTGTACAGCAATCATTTTCTAAAAGCATTACTGTCCTATTGTACATGTATAAAAGTCATCTTACATGCTATTATACAAAGTCTTACTGATCTGTTATATATAAAACTGCTGATTTATCTTTAGAAGAGAATCCTAGAAGAGGAAGCCACTGGACTGAAGGTTATCCACTTACAATTGTAAAACAGTATCTTTGTTAGCAGCTCAAGCTGACTCCCACCAGGCCAGGCTGTAAGTATACAGGTGTTAAAACTTTACAGTTTTCAACCTGCTTTCAAGAAAAAGCTATAAAGACTTACCTTCTCACAAGAGAGGTGCTGGGAACTGAAAACACCAACCAGGCTAATGCTCTAAGCAGAGCAGCTAACTATACATTATTTTAATCATGCACTTTTGGAAAAGTATACCCTGAGTATGATGTCATGTGCCTTTAGTCTTAGCACTCAAGAGACAAAGGCAGCTGGATCTCCCTGAGCTAGGGGCTATCCTGGTCTACGTAAGAAGTTCAAGGCCAGCCAGGGGGTACATAGTGAAACCTTGAATTTAAAGGAAAGAAACCTGAAGTATATTTTCATTGTTAAGTTGACTTGGTGTTACCTCTGGGTCTTTGAGGGTGGTCTCAGAAAGGTTTAAGTGAGGAGGGAATACACACCCTAAATGTGAGCGGTCCTGTCTTATGAGCTGGGGTTCCAGAATAGATAAAATGGGGAAAAGAAGGAAGGCGGCTGAGGGCCAGCTTTCCCCGCTCCCTTGCCGATGCCTGCAGATATAAATTCCTGGCTCCATGAACCCTGCGACCACTCCTTGCCATGACCAACATTATCCTCCAAACCAAAACACAACTGTTTCTTCCTGAAGTTGTTTTGTCAGGTCTCACTGATAGGAAAAATAATTAACATGTACTCTTAAAATGCTGAAAAATTCAATATGGGAAAATTGTCCTGTATATAATTGCATGACGGTCAGTAGGGAGAATGACACTGACATGCCTTTCCTTTTCCTTTTCCATAACTATATGGTGTGTGTTCATTTCTACTGATGTCATCAGAACTCTGAATGCTATGCATATACTACCAAGTAGTCACTCGCTGCTTCTGGAGATTTGTTGTAAATACTTTCGCCATTTTCTATTGCTCATAGTAATTTAAAGATTGGCTGACATTTTGTCCCTCTGATTTACTCCTAAGTCTTTCAAAGAAATATAAAAGCTATTATTTAAATGTGATTTCAAAAATGATGATTTCTGGTTTTTATTTTGCCAATCTCTGGGGACACTGGATTGACTTCATACTCAGTTGGGGGCTGAAGATAACATATAAATCATTATTATGTTGATGTAATTACTACAACATTGACACTCAATTTCTTTATCTCCTACTCAAAATATCATTCTGTAGTTTTGCACTGTAAGTACAAAACTGGTCAGGCTGGAGAGATGGCTCAGAGGTTAAGAGCACTGACTGCTCTTCCAGAGGTCCTGAGTTCAATTCCCAGCAACCACATGGTGGCTCACGACCATCTGTAATGGGATCTAACGCCCTCTTCTGGTGTGTCTGAAGACAGCAACAGTGTACTCACGTGTAAATATAAAATAAAGTTTAAAAAACAAAACAAAACAAAACTGGTCAATTGTTCTGTGTGATAAAGGAGCACTCTTTGTTGACTTTCAGCATGAGTTTCTTTTGCCTCCCTATCTCTTGACTTTTCCTGAGAGGGGTATCATTCCATCCCCTAGCTGGCCTAAACCTGTCCTCTCCTTCCCGAGCCTCCTGATGTCTGCCACCAAGTCGGCTGTTGTCTCTTTCTAACTACGGAATCTATTCACTATAGTATCACTGGCAGATCTTGGTTTATGTTTTCATTTCTTTTCATGCTCTTTCTGATCTATTTAGTTTGGTCTCTTGGCATTTTGCATTTTTAGGCTCTAAGTTTTCTAGAGAAGAAGTACCCTGGGAATATCCACATACGTAGTACAGGTTAAGTAGCCCTAATCCCCAAAGCTCCAAAATCCCCACTTTCTGAGCCAACATGATGCCACAGATGGATAATGCCACAGCTGGCCCCGATGATCATTCACAGCCAAATTCAGGAACAGTGACACACTGTATAAAAATATCTTCAAACAATGTATACGTGATTTAAATAAAACATATGTGCACCTTCACTAATGTACATGTAGACATTCCCCAAATTCCCAAAACTGAAAATCCAAAAAAGTTCTGATTATAAATAACATGTTTTCTGAACACCATATCTCCTTTTCAAAAGACTTTCAATTAAAATTACTCTCTGACCTTATATTTACTAATAGTGCAGTTCTTTTTACATAAGTGAAATTATTATTACTTTTTGAGACAGGGTTCCATGTAACCCAGGCTGGCCCCAAACTCATTACGTAGCCAAGATGGCCTTGAACTCCTGATCCTCCCGACTCTTCTCCTTTGTCTGGTAGGAAAGGCGTGCATCACCATGCATGGTTAAGCGGAATTAAATTTTAAAGCTTTTAACTACAGTTCAACTAAAGCTTACCTGGAATCAGACAATTTGACAGCAGTAAACTGCTCTGGAGGACTGGGGCCTTCATCAACTACAGAAAAACAAAAATGGAAAATATACACTTGTTATATATATATAAATGTATTTTGTGCTTTAAAAATAGTTTCCCCCCTAAAATTACATATAAAGATATTAAGATACTTGGATACACTATAATAATATACTAACTATACTATCAAAATATCATTATAATACACAATGATACATTAATGAATTTATGTATTTTGTAAGACAGTTTGGCATGACACTTTCTTAGCCACTTCCAATATAATCTCATGTTTTAAACACAGTACATAAATAACAGCATGTGAAATAGTGAATGCTTTTATTTAGTCCAGAAATGTCCATTCTGGTTTACCTCACAGTTACTCCATTCCTTGTGGTGCCTCCTTGTGGGCTAAGGATAGGGAGAAAATGCCTAAATGACTAACTGTTAACTATACCCAGTTCTAAAGGAAAAACAAACAAACAAACAAAAAAGCAAAAACCCTTCAAACTTCTGACTCAATTAATTTTCTTCTTTCTTCCCTTCTACAATTGTATTTTTACTCATTTTATTATTATTAGTAGTAGTAGTTTGGTTTTTTGAGACAAGTGTTTCCTATGCTGCCCTGGCTGTCCTCAGGATCTGCCTGCCTCTGCCTCCAGTGCTGGGACTAAGGCATGCGCTGCCACCGTCCAGTTACAATGGCAATTTTCATGTGATTTTAAGGCTGTTTTTCTATTTCCATAGAGTTCCTTCGGCCATCAGTCACAATGTTTTCAGATGATTATTCTGGAAAAGATACTTCTCAACAGCTAATAAAGAATAAAGACAGAGAAATGTGCAGGAACTTTGTGTGACAGCAACCTTGCTTCAGACTCAAGCACAAACTCTGTAATGTATTACTTGACACGGCCTCCCTGTCATTGTCCCCCACACAAACCTTCTCTGTGTGGAGCTCCCAGTGTAAACAGTCCATTGTCCAGTGCATGAATATAGGCCCCTTTGTCCATTTCAATGGCAATAGTTCCTGAAATCTCCCCAAAGTTAGACACAGTCCACCAGATTCCTACAAAATAAAAATCAAAGTTTATCCTTTTTATTTTAGGGTTACTCAAAAGTTCTGTTGGTTTTACTATAACTTATTTTTTCAAAGCCTGTCATTGTAAGAATCAACGCAGAGAAACCTGGTTTATCCTTTATTGATTTCCTCCTAATTGTGCCACCTTGCATGCGTCCTGTGACTTATATTTTACCAGCTCTGCATGAACTTGTGTGTTCATACTCGTGGATTCCTGTGATCAACACCACAGTCAAGGTCACTCGTAACACATGCAGAAATACAAGACGGTAGAGACTAGTTCCTCTGACTACAGCGCTCAGCCCTGCTCGCTTTCCAGTAGCAATGTCTAGTGAGTGCCACAGGGAGATACTCTGCAGCAATGTGGCAGCCTCTCCTTTTCCTCAGGGGACGCCTGAGACTAACACCAAATCCTACATATGTTCTAAGGCTTCTCCTCTACCCATGACAAAGCTTCATGCATGCTGGGCACCTATCCTACCACAGAGCCACCCCTCCAGCCCTCATTTAATAGTAGGTAAATCATTTGAACATAGCATCTCAATAGTGAATTTCAGAAAAACAACGAATCTCTGACAGACAAGCTCTTTAAAGTTTTCAGTCTCTGCCAAAGTACAGAAAACAATACGTCAGTTTTAGAATCTTCGCTGCCTAAAATGTTAGCCCAAGAAGAAAAAGTGTTTTCTTTTTGGGGATTCAAGTAGCCTCCACTCAAAGCTTACATGTTTCTTGGTTGTAGGATCACTCTATGGGCTAAGCTGTCAAAAAGCAGCCGACATGAGCAGGACTCACTGAAGCTGTCCATCACTCAGTCAACCAGTTTTGTTTTGGTAGCACTTCACTTACAAAACAGCTTAACTTGGTCTAGTGCTACAGACACTAAGGCTGAATCTGAGAGTCAACCCAAAACTTTGTTATTTTTTAAAATAAATGAAGGAGCATGAAGTTGTTTATTTTTAGACCTTCAAAAGGTTTTGTTGTGCCGTTTATAGTATGACAGTGTTTTCTTGGTGCATTTCTATATACGGTTAAAAAATGTATTCTGCAGTTGTCAGTTATATGTTTTCTGTATGCCAGAACAATTGGTAAGTGGGGTACATATTCAAATCTTTGTTGCTCTTTGACTAATTCTACTACTTACTAAGAACTGTTTTTAAAATTCTTCAACTATAATTCTTATTTTAGTAGAATGCTTAAAAAGATCCTATGCCTAAAATCATACTATATGAGGTACTTTATGCTGAAGACTGCAAATAACAACTATGGCTATCTCACCATATCTGTCCAATATTTCCAATGTCCTGGCTATAAAAGCAATAGAAGACACAAGAAAGGAAGAATTAAACTATAGTCAAAGAAAACATGACTGCAGACGTTCAATTCCTATAAACTAAATAGCAAATGATATTGAGGGAGCCTAACACCCCAAAGAGCAAGGCAAATACAGAAATATAAGCTATATACAATTGAAATATTGAATCTCCCAAATATTCTAGAAGCAATACAATCCTCTCAGATAATCCAAGACTTTATTAAATGAAATGGTAAGTTGACTTTGAAATTTAACTGGACATAAATGCTCAGAATAGCGAATTTTAACAAAAGAAACACAAAGTAGGTGCACTCAACTCCTGTACCTGGAGACCTGAAGGCATGAATAAGGTAATGAAGTAATAAAGACAAACACGGTAACAGAAAGTGTATAACTGGAACAGGAGTTAAGAAGGAGACCAACTCAACTGATTTTTAAATAGCTATTTCATGATGAAAGTTAACAGCTCAAAAGGAGGCTAGGGCTGGTTGTAAACAGGAAAGACAGAAACAAAGCCCAATCACTTCTCTCCTTCTACCCCTGGGACCCATGGATCCACATCAGGCTGCCAGGCTTGGCCACACATCATTACCTATTGTTTTATTTTGCTAAAATTTCAAAATTTAGCTTGCCCAGTTTTAAGAGACAAGAAATTTGATTGAAAGTACAGGTTACGTAGGACAAGAAAACAAAAGATATTTGGCTATGGATTTGCAAGTGTCTGCTTCTAGAATCATTTATAGGGCACCTTGATGTTCTGTTGTGTTTAGGATATTCATTCATTTCAGGGTACATGATAATTAATTTGTTAGATTATACTTCCTTTGGAAACAAAGAAATTGCAGACTTCTGACTACAGTTTATGTACTTCCAAAGAAAATAATGTGTAGAACACATTGACTTAATCAGTACTTTTGTCTGACAGGTCTTTAAAGTTAGGGATCAGACTCAATGGCGCCTCGGGTCCACTGCGTGGTTCCTATGACAAGGAGGAACAAAAGTGACACCTGGTGACCTGACGAGCATCAGTTCTGATTCGGAAAACACTTCAAGTGGAACACCAAGAGGTGCTAACTTTTCAGACACTAAACAACAGTGCAGCTTGGAGCTAGGATGGCTTTCTAGACCGTGTTAACGTTTGGGAAAATTCTAAGAATATTGTAAGGCAAGGGAGAATTACATGAATCTCAAATATTAGTCATGCCATGGTCTGGATGTTTGTATCATCCCCAAATTTTACATCCTGCAACCTTGTCACCAATGCTCTGGAGCTCAGGGGTAGCAACACTGAGAAGAGATTAGTTTGCCATGGTCGAGCCCTCAAAAATGGGATTAGTGCCCTAATAAAAGAGGTTCTAAAGAGAAAAAAACTAAAAAATAAAAAGTACTAAAGTGGCTTACCCACAATATCAAGTTGGGTTTCTTCATCTTCTTCTCGTTTTCTCTTCTTATCTTTGCTCTTTTTCTTTTTACTTAAAGGGGGAAAAAGACATATACACGAATTTGTGCAGGTATCTTTCTCTATAGAGCTAACTATAAATCACACTTGCAAGCCCCAACTTGGCGTTATATTCTGAGTTGATCGATCAGTTCTCATAAATCTTTCATAGTCTCGAGTAACAGGAAACATAAAAATATCCGAGCTTCTAAAAAATGAGCAAACGAGAAAAAAAAAAAAAAAAAAAAAAAAAGGCCGGGCAGTGGTGGCGCAAGCCTTTAATCCCAGCACTTGGGAGGCAGAGGCAGGTGGATTTCTGAGTTCGAGGCCAGCCTGGTCTACAGAGTGAGTTCCAGGACAGCCAGGGCTACACAGAGAAACCCCGTCTCAAAAAACCAAAAAAAAAAAAAAAAAAAAAAAAAAAAAAGCGCAAACGAACCATCAAACACCACTGGTGCGAATCACATTTGAGCTCACACATATCAAGATCCCGAACCCAGAGTGTGATGCAGCCTGCCTGCCCCCTACATATTACCTTGCAAAGAATCAAGATGTTTTTGTTTGTTTGCTTGCTTTTTCTATTTGCAGGAGAGACGGGTGAAAAATACTTTCCTTAAAGCAAGTTATCATTGTAGGTAGGGAGGCCTCTAGGGTCCCAAAAGTAGGACTCATGTTCTTCCTGTTTCGGGGGCTCCCTTGTCACGCTGCGTCAACTAGGGAGTGTCGGGGAGGCTGTCCACGCAGCTACGTGCCCTGAGTGGGTGGCTACCCTGGGAGGCTAGCACGGCCCTGGCCCCTGGGGATGCACCGAGAACCGCGACTCCCGCCCCAGCACCTCCTCACCTCTTGGCTTTAGTGCCCTTGAGCACAAGTTTGGTGGACTTTACATAGGAATATTCGGTCATGGTTCGGCACGCTGAAGTGGCAGCCGCTGGCAGAGATCCAGTAGGTCCGGAGCAGGAAGTGGTTCTAACGGCTGGAACCCTCCGCCTTCTTCAAGCCAAGGCTAGGATTCTCCTACTTCCTGTTTACTGTGATTGAGGTGCTACGGCGGCCGCGGAGGGTCCAACCAAGCCAGCGTGCTTTAGTTCCTGCTGCGAAGTCCCGGATGTTCGCAATTTTTTTTTTTTTTTTCCAAACAGGCAAAATGGATAGAGATGCCCCCTGGTGGTCGTGAAGGTATCTAACAGCCTCTGGTTGCTGAGGCTGCAACAAGAGCTGTCCTGGATTTGATGAGCCAGATGTTGAAATGATCAAGTCGGCTTGTCCACTCTCTTTGCAGCGGACAGTGCACCAAGTTCCGGGCAGCCAGCCAGGCTGGGCCTGCAACTGAGTAACAAGAGATTTGTGTTCTGTAGAGGCGTGGGTCAGAGCTTTGGCCTCGGGCAACTTTATCAACAGCTTCAGCTCCAGAGTTGTTCATTGTGTTGTACATGTTTTACTCGTGTATTGTGTATGAGTAATGCAGAAGAAACAAATGAGGGATGATATAATGGATAGTTGCTAAATACTGGTTCCTACGACAAGCGCTGAAGAGACTTTAGTCTTGACATGGAATACTGATCTGCCTTTCCCTGTAATTTTGATCCAGCCACAGGCATATTTCTTTTGCCTCCTCCAATCTTTCCCACAATGTTATAACTCTCTTCCATTACAAAC
This sequence comes from Uromys caudimaculatus, assembly GCA_028551405.1. Lineage (NCBI taxonomy): Eukaryota > Metazoa > Chordata > Mammalia > Rodentia > Muridae > Uromys > Uromys caudimaculatus. Next base: position 29,922,802 of record CM052719.1, read on the forward strand.
CATGCACCGCTGATATAGCTTCTGTGTGATCTTTTGTTTTGTTTTGTTTTTTTAAACAAACCAAACCTCTTTTAGGCCTGTGAAAGAAACATGAATGTTGTTAGAATCAAAACTGGAATGGCTTTGTCAACACTTAACAAATATAAAACACTTATGAAGGAATGATTCTTATCTGTTGTTGCTTGCAAGTAATATTGTAGAGAAATTTGAATACACCAACATGGCTGCTCTGGCAAGGGATCACATGCAAAGACATTCTAAGTCTGTGTGATCTGGCTGGAATGAGGACAAGCCACACACCTTTAAACCCGCTGGCTGGAATCCAGACACACACTTAGTACACACCTTTAATCCCAAACAACGATGTCGAATTGAGGGGCAGACAAGTGATGAATCAGAGGAAGATTTGACAGAATATGTTCAACTCTCATCTGAATAGCACAGGAGAGAGAAGCTATTTAAGTCAGTGGAGTCAGTTCAGTCTTTGGTTCTTGTCAGTCAGTGGGGAGTCAGAGCAGTGAGTGCAGTAGAGTGGGGTTGATTCATTCATGAACTCATGCAGTTCAATGCGGGTCAGCAGAAGTAGTTAAAGCCAGAGAATGAGGAGCCAGAAGATTATAACAGGTTGTCAGAGTTAGTTTGAGGCCAAGCAGAGCAATTCAGGAGACACTGAGAGAAGCAAGATAAAATCAGTCAGCTTGGAAAGGAGTTTGAGCCAGAACAGATAAACTGAACCAGCCAGTCAGAATTTAGAAAGAGGTAGAAAGGGTGAATTTATTCAGCAGCAAGCCTCTGAGATGGCAATTACATCTGGTAAATAGAATATATATATATAATATATATATATATATATATATATATATATTATATATATATATTTACAAACTACCACAAAGACACTGCCTGAACCCCAACCTTGCACAGAGGCTGCCCACAACCTCATACACAAAACACTTCTGCAAGGACTTCTTTCTATCCAGCAAATAAATACAGGGTCTGTTATTAGTAATTCAGCCAACGATTATTGCTTAAAAGTATCTGATTTAACTTTATCTTTGTCTTATCTTTTCTGGTGCTGGAGACCTGGCTTTGTGATAAGGAGGGGAGATAGGAACAGAGCATGCAGTTTAGAGCAAGGCTCTGGAAAGCTGCTAAACCAGGAATTCCCTTGCTTTCCCCAAGAACACCAGAAGGGAGCTTGGTGTCTTATAACTTCCTGAAAGAAGGATCCCTTACCTGGAGATGATCCTGAGGGTGTGACCAAAGCTGAAGACACTAATCTCTTCTGGAACTGGATCTTTGGATTTTCATGGTGGAATAGGTTTTATCTCATCCTCAATTTTAGCCCATCCCCTAAATGATGCTAGGGTTATGCTTTAAGGGAGGGAAATGGCACAGTAGTCTTGATCAGAGCTCTATAGAGCCCCATTAAGGAAGAGACACTTTCCTTTGAAAAATATGATAGAATCTCTGTTCTTAGGTAGAGACCTAAAATCTTTCTTTTTCTTTCTTCAAAACAGGGAATATCTGGATGTCCCTGGCTGTCTTTGAACTTGCTCTGTAGACCAGGCTGGCCTCAAATCCTAAAGAGATCTGACTGCCTCTGCTGAGATTAAAGGTGCATGCCCACCATCGCCCAGTGAGACCTAACATTCTAGTTTACCAAAATTATGAGTTAACATAGCTGGGCTTATCATTTGCCCGGTAGAGACCATTCCTGCAAAAAGAAAGGCTGGTTTACCTTAAGCCTTGGGTAAAGAGACCAGAGAAATAATTATGCCTGTAGTGGGATGATGTACTTCTCTTTCCTGTAAACCTCACCATCGGTGCTGTTGGCTAACGGAGCTGCAACTGAGGCTGTTCTAAGGTCCGCTGGATTTTTCTGAATTATGGCTCAGAAAAGGGTAACTTGTTCTTTTCCCCATCTCTTTCAGCTCATCCTGAGCAAGCTTTCTCAGGCACTCTGGGCTTTTTTCTTTTTCTTTATTTCTCTAAGACCACCCCCACTTCCACCACTGGTGGCTCACAGACAACAGTTTCTCTCTTCCCCTGAGATGATGTTAATATGTATGAAGAAATGTAGTTTCTGGGGTTTCTGGGTAGCTCTGGGGTTTTTCTTTTGAACACTAATAGAATTGTCCTTGAGCTTCTGTCTAAGTTCATTCTTAAATTCTTTTATCATGGGGACTAAGAATCCTGAGAGGATGCCTCGATTTCCCCAGTAACTTATGGTATCCACTGCACAGCATCCCAAAGTTTCTGGTGACACCAGTGTTCTATCACTGAGCCAAAAACATGCTTCTATCCTCTTCATTTCCGTGCTTAAAAATTGCCCTTCACCTTGGCCTCCTTGAGAACACCCACACTATGCTCTGTAAATGATCTGAAGAATCCTTATTTTTCCCCCTTGGGTTGACATTCTCCTCCCTGTTTATATAAGGCAGCTCATTTTCTTGGTCAGGCATGGAGAAAATTCTATTATTAGTTAATAACTATTGTGATCTTCTACTATTTTAAAAAAGTCATTATGTATATAGGTGGTTTGCCTACAGGTACGTTCATCCTGTACCTTGTGCTTGGGAAGGACAGAAGAGGACACTGGATCCCTGGATCTGGAGTTACAGGTAGTTGTGAGTTGTCATGTGAGTGCTTGGAATTGAACCTGGGTCCTCTGGAAGAGTAGCCAATGTTCTTAACGGGTGATCCATTTCTCTGCCTGTATTGATTATCTTCCACCTGCCCCTATACTTACACATTGCACTGAGTTATTGGGAGAATTTTAATGCCCTGTTTTGCCTTTTCTGCCTAGAACACTGTCCTTTATTTTTATTTTTTCCAGTTACTCTTCCAAGTTTCTAAGGCTGTTGGTGACGAGGGTCCTACTGGAGTTTCCAACACTTGCCGTTCATAAGAATCATGTCTTAGTCAGGGTTTCTATTCATGTACAAAACATCATGACCAAGAAGCAAGTTGTGGAGGAAAGGGTTTATTCAGCTTACACTTCCACACTGCTGTTCATCACCAAAGGAAGTCAGGCCTGGAACTCAAGCAGGTCAGGAAGCAGGAGCTGATGCAGAGGCCATGGAGGGATGTCACTTACTGACTTGCTTCCCTTGGCTTGCTCAGCTTGTTCTCTTATAGAACCCAAGACTACCAGCCCAGGGATGGCACCACCCACAATGGTCTGGGCCTCCCCCATTGATGTCTAAGTGAGAAAATGCCTTACAGCTGGATCTCATGGAGACATTTCCTCAAGGGAAGCTCCTTTCTCTGTGATAACTCCAGCTTGTGTCATGTTGACACACAAAACCAGCCAGTACAACACTAAGCTTTTTTTTTTTTTTT
>CM052719.1:29935979-29952901 GCA_028551405.1 Uromys caudimaculatus
CCTTTTGCCATCTTGTTGACTCTGATGTTAGCTGATCTTACTCTGTCCGGTTGTGGCTTGCCCCTCCTGCAGATCTCTGTGTCAGTACTCCTTGAAGACCTGCTCTCTCTGAGAGGTGTTTGGGTTTGGGGAGCTGTCCCTCAGGTCCACTCTGGGGTGCAGAATGGAATCAGTAGGATCTTGTCCCCAGCTGTCCCTTGGTTCCTATGCCCCAAAGGTTCTGTAAAGGTCTCTCTTGATCCAGAAGTGGTGGTTTTGCCTGTGCTCAAAGGTGTGTCAGCAGTTCTGGGATTCCCTGTTCACGTGGAGCCTTATGGCCCAGGCTGAGGTCCCCAGGCAGCAGTGTAAATCGGAAAGTTCACAGTTTTTCTGTCCCTAGGTTCTCAGGCCCTGGATCCTGGCAGATCCGGGCGGGTCTGGGCGAGAGGTGCTGCTCCCCTAAACCCCACTCACAGCCTTTCTAGGCTCCTGGGAGGGCACCCCTCTCTGGTGCTCGTTGGCTACCGACTCCTGGCGGCGCAGGCAGAGGTTTCCGCCCGCGAGTGAAATCCGAAAGTTTCGGAGTTTTTCTGTCCCCAGATTCTCAGGCCCCGGATCCCAGCAGATCCGGGCGGGTCTGGGCGAGAGGTGCTGCTCCCCTCAACCCCACTCACGGCCCTTCCATGTTCCTGGGAGGTTACCTTTCTATGGCACTCGTTGGCTACCGACTCCTGGCGTTCGCATTTGACTTTTAACATTGGTTCCTGAACTGTCACCTGACAAAGCTGGTTTGGCTGTGACTCTGACCATATCTGCAGTCAGTCACATAGAAACAGTAAGTTTAAGCTTACAATTTGAAATTCTTATTCTGTATTATCTCTAATGTTGAGTCACAATTATTTCCTACTTTCTTACCTTGTTACTAATACTTATTTTTTAAACAAACCCCAGAAACAACAGAAAACCCTTAATAAATTAGTAAACAAATCAACCCAAGGAAGGACAGAGCTCAGAGAACTTGAAGTTAAAGATTCAGCAGACTACAAGCACTCACTCAGTGTGAGCCTTCCTGCCTCTGTAAAGCTGCATATCTAAAATGTGACCTGCTTGGAAGTGGCCAGTTGACCTTTGGTCAAGCTAGGCTGTTTGGTAGCTCTTAAGACCCATGAGTCCTACTTTAGTTTAGCTTTCTAGCAGACCCAGGTGAACTGTGTATACATAGAGTGTCTGTATTGTTTAGGAAAACAGTTGTCCTTTTTTTTTTTCCTTTTAAATAGAACAGAGCCGTGCACATTACCTTCGTCTTCCTTTTTGGCCTAAAACTCCTCTCTAGGTGGCCTCCTGTCAATCATGGCCTCTTTGACTTTTCCCACTTCCTTACCCACTGTCACTTACTTTATATGTATTCCCGTTATTATTCTAGGATCATTCCATGCTGTTGTGTTACATCTACTACAATAAAAAAAATGACAAGGATGTGAACAGTCATCAGAAAGGAAAAGAAAGATTTCATTGGATGAATTTCCTCTTGATTATTCCATGAAATTGTCTCTTCTGACCTTTTTACCCCCAAACTCAACTCCCATTCTATTGTATCCTGACTTGGAGAATCATACCATGGCCCAAGTACTCGCATTGAAACACATCTTTATGCACCCACCAGTTCAGGCTGAAGCTCTAGCTGCCTCATCAGTCCAGTTATTTCCCTTAGAGATGATGGGATTGTTGGCCTGGTGGGACCAGCAGTGAATAATTCCAATAGCTGTGGGGAGATGGGAGGCCTTTAAAATGGCCATAATTTGGTCTGCATTGGTTAGTGATTCTTCTTTTCTTATAAGTAACCCATACTCTTTCCAGATGGCAGCATGAGACAGGAGGATGTAGAAGACGTATTTAGAATCCTCGTAGATGTTTAGGGATTGTCCCTGTGCCAATTGGAAGGCACAGATAAGAGTTCAGCTTGTTGATTAGTGGTGTGGGCAGGGAGGGCCTGTGCCTCAACCATCTTAGTATCTGACACTATGGCACAATAAGCTCTTCGGGCTCTTTCATGTATAAAGAAGCTGCCATCTGTGTACCAAGGATTAATGGCCTGAGGCAATGTGCCCTTCTGTATGTGTTAGGGGTGGGCCAAAAGTTCCTTTAAGGTTTCAGTGCAAGAATGAGAATGGAAAGTGGTCAGCATTGGTCAGGGAAGATTTGAGATATTGAGAGGTGGGTATGATTGGAAAGTAAGTGTAGAGCCTTCTACTACTGCTACCTGGAGAGAAAGAACTCTGGAGGGAGGTTTATAAGCCGTTATACGTTAAGAGCTGGGACAGTTTGTGATAAGAGAAGGCAGTGGTAGGTGATCCGAAGGTTAGTTTTTTGCATTCAAGAATAAGGATCTCAGCAGCTGCTAATGAATGTATGCAGGGTGCCCATCCCTGGGTGGTCGGGTCTAATTTCTTTGACAGGTGTGCTATTGGTGCAAAGAAGGGATCCAGTTGGTAATCTAGGATCTCAAGGACATATTCCTCTTTGTCTGTTTCCTAGAGGAAGAAGGGACAGGGGACAGGTTAGGCCTGGGAGGTATAAGGTTGAGGCCTGAAGTAGGGCCTGTTGGAGTCTTTGAGCAGGCTTAGTGATAGGTTTGAGAAGAGGTTCGTGCAAAGGACCTAAGGGACGGGCAAGGAGAGAGGGACCCAGGAGTGTAAGAAGTTGGCACAAGCTGACCAGCCTGGTTGTCAGAAGCTCAACGGTCACTCCCTCAGATCTAAGGAAGTGGTTTTTGCTGACCAGGAAGAGGAAACTCACCAAATGGTTGGTGTTGGATGCAGAAGTTTAGTGACTGGGTGCCTGTAGTAGGCAGCCTGGGAATAGGGTCCCAGCCTGTGGCTTCACCCCCTGGCGTGATGTACAAAAACCAGGATATCCTATCCAAGTCACAGCACCAAAGGTTGGATCTATGCGGTGGGATCCATAAAGTCATACCATGTGACAGGTCTCACGGGGAGGCTTATTCAGGGAAGGTGGGGTACTGAGGCTGCTTTGGGGGAGAAGGAAGCAGATATAGTGCATGCACAGAAGGTCATGCAGCATGCGGTCACAGTGGGAACGTGTTACCTCTTGGCAGCTAGGGATGACAGTCACTGGGACCCTCATCTGGACTGGCCACGGAGATGCCACATTGCTAATGCCGTTGTTTTCACCGACTCGGAAATTCAGTCCCGGTGACTTTAGTGTCCACATCATCGGGGTCTTACATTCATCTGCCTGCCTGAAAAATTCTATGTCCTCATCTCAGCTGGTCTAAAATTAGCCGCAGGCTAGTGAGGGCACACATTTTTACTTTTGGTTCACCGTTTTCCCCCTTTAGCTGGAAGATCTCCATCTCTAACTGTGAATAACTCTCCTGCAGTATGTTTACCTCTGTACCCAGTGGATTTTTCATTCCAATAATAGGCACATAATGTGTTGAAACACATTGATTCAGTCCCCAATTGTCTTTATGATTTGATTGATTGATGTATATTTAATTTTATGGATGGTGTGTGTTTTATCTCTGATAAAACATTAGATTTTAATATGTAATGCTATTAGCAGTTATGAAAGTTCATAGTCTATAAAGTAACATTTCTTAATATAATGCCATTTTTAACGTAACAAATATAAAACCTCTAAGAAATCCCATATCTTACTGAGTCCTAATTGTATAGGAGTCTCAGTTTTCTCTTTGATATTGGAAAATTCTCAGTCACCTTGTTAGTATAAATAAGACATGAACTATAAACCACCATCTTTTACTTTTTCTTCTAATGCTATGCTTTGCACCTCGTTGTCGCAACTCAGACCTAGGAGTTGAGGGGATGGTGCGTATGGATCTACAATCAACCTAGAGTGCATCGTAGGTAAGCGTTAGATGATCTGGCTTCTCTCACTTTGCCAAGATTTCATCTCACACCAAATCCAAGAGGAGGAAGATGCTTTTTCTCTTGAATTAAAATAAACAAGACTTCCATTCTCAACAGGATAGCAGATACTCTGAAGGACCTTTCTTATTTAAAAGTAAATATTTGTGAAAGAGGATTGTTGGGTTGACTCACAAATATTGTATTTCCTGGCTATGAAAAAGTATGTCCCTGCATTGTGAATTGCTAGGCGGGCCAGGCTAGCTGGATATGTGCTTGTTGCTTCCTCACCTGCCCCAAAAGGCAAGCTGCCTTGGGAAAGGTCATGTACATATCCCCAATGCCAACTGGATGAGAAAGGAGTGTGTTTTTTTTTTTTAATATATATTTAATATTTATTTATTTTATGTATATGAGTACACTGTAGCTGTTTTCAGACACACCAGAAGAGGGCATCAGATCCCATTACAGATGGTTGTGAGCCACCATGTGGTTGCTGGGAATTGAACTCAGGACCTCTGGAAGCACAGCCAGTGCTCTTAACCACTGCGCCATCTCTCCAGCCCGAGTGTGGCCTTTTGTGTAATAAAGAGCTAGCAGCTGGAGCTGGTGCAGAAGGAAGAGAAAGACCAGCACACAGAGACAGACTCAGAGGGACCTAAGCATGGAGTAGAGCAGAACAGGGAAGTAGGGCAGTGAGAGCCACATGGAGAGACACAATGTTGGAGAAGTTGGCTTGAGTTAGAGGCTAGCAGAGAGACTGCCCCAGCCAAAGACCAACAGCTTTAAAGCCTACAGATATCTCTGCATCTCTATTATTAAACCTCTAGTGAGTCCCCCAAAAGCCTCGCAATATTGGATAATCATTTTTTTAGTTTCAACTCTGTCAATGATTTTTCTTATTCTTTTTGGTGTGGATAAATACTTAAAACGTATCTGATAGTGAAAGTGTAAAATCCAATGTGAAATTCCACCGCTTCAGAATGGCTCTAATTACATAGACGTTCACTGAAATGCAAACTAACAAATGACGAATGAAATAAGAAACAATGGGTTTGATTAGTTGCAGCGCGTGATGTTTTATTTGTGAGCTCTTTAGAATAAAGTTTAAAAATGTGTTTTGTTTGTTTTTATCTGTACGAGTGTTTTGCATGCAAGTGTGTACATATGTGTGCCATCTCTGTGCCTAATAAAATTGTAATCATTTATTTAATATTTAATAAATATTAAAAGCCTCATTCCACTGGACAAGATATTTTTAAAGCACTGGTCATTTGGTGCAAAGTCAGATCCTATAGAACTGAACAATGAGAAAGAGGAATCACTTGGATGAGCAAGGCTAGCTCTTAACCAAGAGGCTACCAAATCCTGGGGACTTAGAACTTCTGCTTTGTGGAGTGCTTAAGGTAAAAGCAGTCGGAGGCTGGACCCCTTTAGAAGGGGCTCTTAATATAGATAAAGAGCTATACTTCCAATGTTTTGGGTGAGACATAAATCTCATGGAACAAAGGGGCAGTAATAACATGTAATTTGCCTTTGATTCGGGAGGGCAGAAGGAAAATGACCATCCATGAGGTGTAACCACTTCAGGTGTAAACTTCAGGTAAGTCTGTGATCTCAAATCACACTCCATGCGAGTAAATAGAAAGCAAAACCGAACCTAAAGGTGGGAGTTGAATTTAAAATTCTTTTCGTTGGCATCGCCTTTCAGGTTCTAAAGTAAGCACAGAAAAGAATTCTAAAAGGATGATCAGTCAAATGGAAAAGCGAAAAGACCAGCAAAGGACCCAGGGAGGCAGCTGCAGAGAAGCCTTGCCGTGTAACAGGAGTCTTGAGTGTGAACCCTAGTATCCAGGCTGAGGGACTGGAGAGTTGGCTCAGAGGTTAGGAGCCCTCGTTGCTTTGTCAGAGGACCTGGTTATACTTCCAGCCCTAACATGGTAGTCCAAAACCACTTCTAACACCAGTTCCAGGCAATCCGACACCCTCTTCTGAACACCACAGGTACCAGGAACACACATACCGTCATGTAGGCAAGACATTCTTACACCTAAAATAAATCTAAAAGAGCATGCTGGGCAAGGTGGATGTTCCTGAGGCATCACACCTGTAGCGGATGGCCAGCTTCCATGTGTGTATATACACACATGTAAACACACCTGCACGGACACACACCAAAACCTCACCTCCAAATAGGGTACTCTTGGGGCTGGAGAGGTGGCTCACCAGTTAAGAGCACTGGCTGCTCCTCCATAGGTCATGAGTTCAATCCCAGCAACCTCATGGTGGCTCACAACCATCTATCATGTGATCCAATGCCCTCTTCTGTCTGGAATGCAGGTGTATGTGTAGATAGAGCACTCAAATAAGCTACCATTACTGAAAATTAGCAGGCAACAAAATAGGATAAATGCAAATATACTGAACTAAATATTATCAAATGGAATTCAGCATCATCATGACAAAGCAGAATTTGAATTCAAGTTTGGTTCAATGCACATGCAGGCCAATCAACACTATACACCATATTAATAAAAGATAGAGAAGCGACAATCACCTCAGTAGACAGAAAAGATGTTTGACAAAATTCAAGAGCATTTCGTGACAAAAGCATTGAATAGGCTGGATATGACAGACATCTCAACAAAGTAACTACCACATAGGGACAAATCATCTCTAACACATTAGTGAAACACTGAAATCTGTCCCTCTAAGATCCAGAACAAGGCAACAGGGCTCATTCATCACCTCTATTCAAGATGGAGCTGGAAGTTAATTCAACATAATTGGACAAGAAACAACTCAAGTATTCCCAAGCAGAAGGGGAAGATATGTCCCCGGGCTGAAGATGAACTGATCGTCTAGCTAGGTAACCTTAAAAACTGCATAAAATGAAACAACACCTGACAGTAATACAACTATTAAAGCTAATATATGTGGCAAAGGTATAAGATACAAAATCAACCTAAATATCAGTGGCACTTCTAATACCGATGATTTATCCCAAAAGTGAAACAAATAAACTTCCATTTGTAATAGTACCAAAAAGACTAAAATGCTTAGAAATAAACTGAACCAAGAAGGAGAAAGAGTTATACACTGAAAAGGAATTAAGGTAGATAAATAAATGGAAAGATAACCTTTCTTAGGGTCTCTATTCCTGCACAAGCATCATGACCAAGAAGCAAGTTGGGGAGGAAAGGGTTTATTCAGCTCACACTTCCACATTGCTGTTCATCACCAAAGGAAGTCAAGACTGGAACTCAAGCAGGTCAGGAAGCAGGAGCTGATGCAGAGGCCATGGAGGGATGTTTCTTACTGGCTTGCTTGCTTCTCCTGGCTTGCTCAGCTGGCTTTCTTATAGAGCCCAAGACTACCAGCCCACAGATGGTACCACTCACAAGGGGCCCTCCCCCCTTGATCAATAATTGAGAAGATGCCTTACAGCTGGATTTTTTTTTTTTGATTCTTAACTGTAAATGTTGATATTTTATTGTGCAGTCAAAAATACAACCAATGTACTTAAGAAATGATTCCACGGTCCCTCAAAATAAAACCAGGTGAAGGGGCTGGAGAGATAGCTCAGCTCTTCTCTCACTGCTCTCCCAAAGGACCTGAGTTTGGTTCCCAGGATTCACATAAGGCTGCTGCCTACAGCTCCAGTTCCAGAGTATCTGATGGTATAGTCTATGAGGCCCTTTTCTGACTTCTGTGGGCAACCACACACCTGTGCTCAGGCACACATGAAGACACACACACACACACACACACACACACACACACACACACACACCTTTTTTTTTTTCTTTTTGATATTTTATTTACATTTCCAATGTTTCCCCTTTTCTGGGTCTCCTCTTTGGAAGCCCCCTATCCCCTCCCCATCCCTACCTCTATGAGGGAATTCCACCTCCCACCCACCTGCCCACCCATCCCCCTATTCCCACCTTGACATTCTCCTTTACTGGGGCCTCTAACACCCTTAGGCCCAAGGGCCTCTCCTCTCTCCCTGATGGCCATCGAGGTTGTCCTCTGCCTCATATGTGGTCCGAACCATGGGTCCATAGATGTGTATTCTTTGGTTGGTGGTCCAAACTTCAGGATGACCGGGGGGGGGGGGGTGTCAGGCCCATTGGCGCTGTTGCTCCCTCCATGGGGCTGTGAACTCCCTCAACTCCTTCAGTCCCTTCTCCAGCTCCTCCATCTGGGACCTCACTCTCAGTCCAGTGGTTACTGTTAAGTGAAACTTGGGCATTCTGACTGAAAAAAAAAAAGATAAAGTACAGCTGGATCTTATGGAGGCATTTTCTCAAGGGAGGCTCCTTTCTCTGTGATAACTCCAGCTTGTGTCAAGTTGACACCCAAAAGCAGACAGTACATAACCCAAGTTTGTGGTGTTGCTGCAGGCCTGCTCCTTTAGTGCGGGGATAAGATAATGGTCAAACAGTATAGGTCCAATTGGATAATACTGTGTTGTACACTTGTAGCATGCCAAGAGGACAGATGTGACGAGCACTCCCCCCACCCTGTACAAAATGCCAGTTATATAGAGTCGACTGAAGGGGGACAGAATCTCTAGAGGTGGAGTTACAGGCAGCTGAGAGTCACCTCATGTGTGTGCTGGAAGCCGAACTCCTGTCCTCTTCGAGAGCAGTGCCCCCTCTTATCTCTTCAGCTCCCGATTATTACACTTTAAGAGATATCACATTTTTACTGAAAGCTATTTCTTCAGAGGAATAGATTTGATGAGAAGAACAGCTTTGCTTTATACCCTTGCATGCACTTAATGCCTGGATCCATAGAAGAGCAATTGATTCCTTCATTTGCTTTTACATTTAATTTCTGTGGTAGCTGAGAGAAGAGGCATGAAAAACACAGTAGCCTTTGCGAATTATTAAAAGACAAAATTTTGATTTTGTAGAAGGGCTGCAGGGACCTCCCGGGGGTCCTGCACCGCATGTTTATGGAGCAGGAGGAAAAGGCATGCCCAGGAGAGAGAGCCATGGAAGCGAGCCCTGTTGGGTGGTGCTGGAGGAGGGTTGGGGACGTGAATGTGTCAGTCCTGCCCTCTCCCCCCCTCACTTTCCCTTCGGGCTCTTGTTGCTTGGATCTCTTTTAAGTTAGAAATGATAAGAATGGACATCCTTGGTAATACCTGAATAAAGTCTTTATTTAATCTGTCTTGAATTGTGGCACATTTTAAAAACCTTATGCCATCCCCTCCTAAACTTAGAGTTTAGAAAGAGTTTGCTAGCCATAGTTAGATGATGCATTCCCTGAAGACATTTTTGTATCATTTGTACAGCTCTGTAAGTACTATCCTGATCTTTAAATACAAGATTATCCTACCCCATTTCCAGGGTGCTGGAATTACAGGCACTGGACACCATATCCAGTTTGTAGGGGTTCTGGGTTTGGAACTCAAGGATTTGTACATGCTAGGTAATAATTCTACCAAGTGGGCTATGTTCTCAGCTGCCTGTTAACTAAAGGTAAGTATGATATCTCTACCCTTAGAGAAGGTGATACAAACTTTTTTCTTTCTTTATTTTTTCTTTTATTTTTGAAATTATAATATAAGTGCATAACTTGTCCTTCCCCTCAATTCCCCCAAACTCCCCCACACTGTAACCTCTTGTTCTCTTTAAACTTCACAGCTTAGGCATACTTTCTTTGATGGTTTTGAGCAAAGCCCACTCACTTTCTCATTTATCCACTAGGTGGTGGTGTTTCCTTTCTAATAACTCATGGCAGGCACTCCAGAGACCACAATGTACTGTAAAAAAAAATCACCATAGTTCTTGCTGCAGAGTTATTAAAATTTCACTATGGTGTTAGATTATTCCACAAAGAGAACGTGTATTATTTTTCTTGTAAAAAACATAATTTTTGGTAATGAGTTAGTTCATACTTTGGCATTTGTCTGAATAAAGATGTCCCTTTAAGCCCCGTAACTGAATTTATAATAATTGTTTTAGTGATAACCAACTGCTTTATAAAAACAACTTTGCAATATATAATCAGTGACTATGAAATATTTCACTTTGAAGAATAGCAAGCTCATCAACCAGCAAACTGGGTGTAAAAACTGGAGACATTTACATTCCAATTTACAAGTTTTCTTAAAAATTAAAACACTTATAAAATGCAACGACTATGATTGTTTTAAAAAAAGTAATGGTTCTCTCTCTCTCTCTCTCTCTCTCTCTCTCTCTCTCTCTCTCTCTCTTCCTCTCTCTCTCTCTCTCTCTCTCATTTTTAATGGTAAGGAAATGAGTTGAACCTCTGTGCTGTGAAGTGCTGAAAAACAAATCAGCATTCTTTATAAATAGATTTTACTGCCGGTTTAGAAATTACTTTCTATGTTTTTTAGGTGACAGAAAAAAAAAAAATAAAGTCAGTGGCGCTTTGCTCTGTGCATGCATTGTATTTGCTGTGTCATTTCCGAAAGGATTATGGGACATTGGAGGTCAAGATTCTCTAAATGGGGATTTCTAAGAAGTGATGAAATGAGAAAATGAAAATAAAGCAGGTTCAGTTTTTTGGTTTTAAATGTATTTGCACAAGTTGAGGGGAGTCCTGGGTTGGAAGCCAGCAGACCCATGTTCCAATTTTGACTAAGCTACGGGTGGCCAAAGATGCCTGACACAGATGCCAAGTCTGTTTGTGAGCTAGGCTAGTAACTGCATGAGGAAAGGAGGGTCCTGGTGAGAAGGAATGGCTAAGTGTTCAGTGTCCAGTGCTGACTGAGGTGTCAGTGCGCATTCCAAGTGCAAGGTTGACACCAGAGTCTGTACTTCCTGCCTGAAGCCAAGACCTTTGTGTAGAGGTCTTCAAGTAGCCTTAGAAAGCCAAGCTAGACAGAACCCACTTAGGTGTGCTGTGCACGTACTGGCAGTGAGCTCATCAAGGTGTTCCAATCCATTTAGTAAACATTCCCTGATGTTTGAGTTGGACAGAAGTACCCCCACCCCACCCCCGGCACAGAGCTTCTGTCTCAAGGGAAGAGGGCGAAACCAGGAGTTTAGGGGTTCTGGTGCTTGCAACAACTTGAGATTTCTGAACAAAAGTGAATCCATGTGTGCTTGGTTTTCTCACAAACTGCCACATATTTATTCCTCATGTCTCCAGAAGCTAGGAAGTCCAAGGTCAAGGCACACCTGGTTGCCAGTGAAGATCGTTTTTGAGCGGTTGGCTGGCTTCTCACCATATCCTTGTGTGGCAGAAAGAGAGATCTACTGCTGTGTCGTTCTCTTTTCAGGGGGCACCAATCTCATCCTGAGGCTGTGCTCTCTCTGAAGCCTGGTCACCTCCCAAGGGCTCCACCTTTTAGAAACACCCTTTCGTCAGAACCTGTGTAGGATGTGAACTTACCCATCATCAGCCACATAAAAATCCATTTGAATCCCAATCCATCTGACTCCTGAGACCTAAGTACCATTCTCCTACATTGCTTTCTACGTCACAAGGATGCTAACATGTGTTCAGAAACCGTCTTTCTGAGTAGTAAGTATGGCATTAGGTTCTCACCAGAACGTCCTGCTAAGAAGAAGTTCCTGAAATCCTCAGGATATGTGGTGGGTGGGATGGTTTTGGTGCTGTCAACCCAACAAAAATTTAGAATCACCTAGGTCTTTCTCTGCGAATGCCTGTGAAGGATTATCTTGATTATGTTAATTAATGTGGGAAGATATATCTTAATAGTGGGTTGGATTATTCCCTACGTAGGCGATTTGGGACTGTGTGAGATGGGAGAAAGGAAACTGAGCAGCAACACTCACCCTTTGCTCTCTTCCTCCAAATGCAGACAAAATGGGACTGGTTGCTTCAGGCTCCCTCTATTCTGACCTCCCAGCCACGATGGACTGTAACCCGGAACTTCATGATGGATTGTACCCGGAACTGTAAGAGCTGAATAAACTCTTTCTCCCTTAAGTTGTTTTTGTCAGAGTATTTTATCACAACAGTAGGATAAGAAACTGCCACATGATATCACATGATATATATATATATATATATATATTGTCAGCAAACACTATTTTGAGGCTTTCTGCATATGGGCTCAATAAAATGACATGCTGGCCTGGAGACTTGGACAGTAGATGTCCAGACTCTATTCACACCCTCTTCTGTATATCTCCAGGGATGCTATGGTTAGCCAAGGTTAAGGCTTTTTTGAGAAGCTTTTCTTAACTCTAAATGGATTTGAGAAGCTTTTCTTAACTCTAAATGGATTTTCTTGGGTGAGCTGGAGAGTTCCAGAAGGCTGGGGCTTCTTCTTTTGGCAGAAAGTCTAGTCATTTCTCTCTTCCTTTGGAATCTTGTTGCTCCAGTGCTGAGCGAATCAAGGCCTACAGAATAATCCCTGGCCGGAGACTTCCTAGCTGTGCTCTTACAGACAACACACCCCAAAACAAATAAGAAAAATATTCTAAATCTTCAACAAGCTCTCTCGACACCAGTAAGCACTCTCTGTGGCCAGCTCCTTTCCTCTACTTCCCTGCCTGCCGGGTAGTCTAGCTCTTTGCCTGCTGGGTAGTCTAGCTCTTTCTTACAGGAGTAACCAGATGTAAGACAGTGGGTTGGGGTGGAGGTGGTCTCTAGCCTGCTTTGGCATCAGGCTCAGTTACTGATAGAGTTCTGGCTCAGCTCGACAGAGTTCACTCTGAGTTTGGGAAAATCTCCAGGTTGTAATAAAGCACTATTTTGTACCGAATCTTATTTTTGGCATACACATTTTTTTTTTTCCCACAGAGACAAGGGGGAAATATGTTCCTAGATAGCACCATCTTAATTGCCCCCATTATCACAAAGTTTACTTTCCTTGCTGAATTAAGTTTTAAACAGAGATCCAATGAACAAGTATAGAGAATTGAATTGTGAGGTAGTCTATAGCATCTTCTTAGGGACATGAATTGTTTTCCTCTTGCTCTTCTAGCCTTACATAATAGTAATGATCAAATCCAAGGCAAAACTGTCTGGTTTGTAGGAAGATATCTATCTATCTATCTATCTATCTATCTATCTATCTATCTATCTATCTATCTATCTATCTATCTATCTAAGACTGTTGGGTATCTATCTAAGACTGTCCAGAAATCACACTATCTGGAGGTGTGAACCTGGAAGGCTACCTTTACTTCTTGAACTACTGGGCACATTGACTATTTTGAATATTTCACATCCAGTCCTCCTTGATTTCTATGCCAATTACTTTGTATCAGTTACTATTTTCATTGCTGTAACAAAATATCCAACAGAAGCAGCTTAAAAGAAAGAGGCTATATTTTGATGGACAGTTTAAAGATAGGATGTAGGCCACCATGGTGGTGAGGCAAGGAGGTGGGACCATGAAGTGGCTGATCTCATTGCTTTCCTGGTCAAGACACAGAGAAAGATGAATGCTTATGCTTAGCTTATTCCGCTGTCCACTACTCCAGAACCCATATCTATAGGATGGTGCCACAGACACTGAGGGAGACTTTTCCTTTTTAGTTAGTCCTCTCTGGAAACAGCTTTACAGACATGTCAGAGTTGTATCTCATAGGGGATGCAAAATCCAGTCAAGTTGACAACAAAGATTAACCTTTGCAAGTTCACCCTTTGACACCTAACCCATCACTGTAAACCACAACATTGAACCCTGGTTCCTTAAATTTTCATGTTCATTTCACAATGCATATATGTACTAAATTTATAAAAGTTCCCATGTTCAAAACTCTCTCCTCTTAGAAAATATTTTATTGGGCCTGTTGATTTAGCTCAATGGTCAAGGTCCTGGGTTCAGTCAGCTATGAAAAAAAAACCAAAAGATTTTTACATATTTGTATTTTATGTGGACACACTTTTGCCTGAAGGTGTGTATTGCATCATATGCCTGTCTAGCACTGTAGAGGTAAAATGTAGTGTTGGACCTTGTCTTAGCCAGGGTTTCTATTCCTGCACAAACATCATGACCAAGATGCAAGTTGGGGAGAAAGGGGTTATATTGAGCTTACACTTCCATGCTGCTGTTCCTCACCAAAGGAAGTCAGGACTGGAACTCAAGCAGGTCAGGAAGCAGGAGCTGATGCAGAGGCCATGGAGGGATGTAACTTACTGGCTTGCTTGCTTCTCCTGGCTTGCTCAGCTTGCTCTCTTATAGAACTCAAGACTACCAGCCCACAGATGGTACCACTCACAAGGGGCATTCTCCCCCTTGATCACTAATTGAGAAAATACCTTACAGCTGGATCTCATGGAGGCATTTTCTCAACTGAAGCTCCTTTCTTTGTGATAACTCCAGCTTGTGTCAAGTTGACACACAAAACCAGCCAGTACAGACCCCCTGAAACTGGAGTCTGGAGTTGCGGACAGTCGTGAGCTGCCATGAGTCCACTGGGGATGGAACTTGAATTCTATGCATTAGCAAGTGCTCTTAACTGCTGAGCCACATCTCCAGCTCTTCTCTCTCTCTCTCTCTCTCTCTCTCTCTCTCTCTCTCTCTCTCTCTCCCTACCTGTCTACCTACCTACCTACCTACCTACCTGTCTACCTGTCTATCTATCTATCATCTATCTATCTATCTATCTATCTATCTATCTATCTATCTATCTATCTATTTATTTTTGGTGTGTGTGTGTGTGTGTGTGTGTGTGTGTGTGTGTGTGTGTGTGTGTGTGTGTGTGTGGTCAAGCCTGCCACCACTTATGGGTGGAAGTCAGTTCATTCTTTCTATCACGTGGGTACCCACAGGGACTAAATAGGTCATCAGGCTTGGCAGCAAACACGTTTACCCACTGAGCCATCTTGCCAGCCACACTGGTAGGCTTTGAGAGGAGCAAAAGTCAAGTCTGCGACAGTGAGCCTAGGCAGGCCATCATGAGGAAGCAAGCAAGAGCTTAGCCTCTTAGCTTGGCTGAAGATCACAAAACCAAGCTCTGCTTTCTTCCAAGGCTGTCCACACCTGCTGGAGTTAGACAGAACTTTGAAAAGGACCCCGCTGAAGCCTGTGCATGGTCCTGAGCTGCCCACACTCATCAATATCTGGGCTGGTGGCTATTCGCTCAGGGTCAGCTTGCTTAGTTTTGTGGAGCCACACCAGAAAACATGCTTTTGAAGTGGTTTGGAAGGCTCCAAAGGAGACGTGCTTCATGCTATTTGTATTGCTGCCAAAGAGAAAAGACTCTGCTTTTCATTAGCTGTTCATACTGCTCAATGCCTTTCTCTCCCACCTATGGCTCATGGCCCTGCTCATATCGAGGCATAGCTAGTGTAACTACAGCATGGCAGAACAGTGTGACCCAGCTTGTTCCTCTATTCCAGGCTTATGGAGGCTTGGATGCTTGTCTGAAGGCAAGTTGGAGTTCCTTTAACAGCACAGCACAGCAGTTCTTTTGACAGGACGCTGGACATTCTTTCTAGCTTCCCCAGACACAAGAATTGGCAGGGTTTGAAAAAGAGTCACGGGCAGGAAGTTCATTTGTTTTATTGCCACCGCCCCAGCTATAAAACTAAAAGCTTTCTTACTTAAATCATGTTTGTTCTCTCCCAGGAGTAGGGGGCCACTTCCACCAAGCTTCCCCTGACTGAAGTCTAGCCTCAGAGATTCAGTAATTTGAACAGTGCATTTGACTTGGAAGCTCTTCATAACGATGCTTCCTATTCTTCCCCTTTGGGTTTTTCTTACTTTTTTCCTCCTTGTTTCTTAGCATAGGGTACTTCTATGTAGCCCTGGCTTTCCTGGAACTCACTCTGTAGACCAGACTGCCCTTAACTGCAGACATCTTCTTGCCTCTGCCTTTGCAGTACTTGGACTCAAGGCACGGGACACCATGCTTGGCTTCCCCTTTGGTTTTGAATCATTTTAGCTGCTTCTTTTTCTCCCCCGGATCTCAGACACTGAAGGTAAAATCTTTTCACTATGAACCTAGTCATCTTTTACAGAACTAGAGCTATATCCATCGTACAAGCTGTAATCTCCTAACTCCCCAATCCTCTACTTTAGTTTCATTTAATAATTTGAACCAGGCAATTTAACTCTTGAAAATAAACAGAAAAAAATATAGAAGTCTCTCTAACATGTCTAAAGATTTATACAACAAAATACTCTATACTGCTGACCCCTTGATTTGTGTTGTGTTGATGATTTAAAAAAAGGAACTAATGATATTCTTATTTTCAGAATTTAAAGATATATTAACTGGTATTTTGTTAAATTTTATCTACAGTTCCAGTGGGATGAGTTTGAAGACAGGGGATATGACATGGACAGAGTAGAATCCCTCTGTGCGACCTCATGCACACTGAGCCAGGTCTCTCTTCTGCGTTTTCCTCCTGTGTGAACTGTGGATAACTTTGCCCCACTTCACATGTAGGGTGACTGTGTTAGGTCATGTACAACAAAGTGCATGGAAGAACAAGAATCTCTCACCTAGGCACAATGACAAGCTTCTCCCATCCTAGGAAGTTCTTGAGGTCTTTCCTCTTACAATTTCAAGGCCTCTTGATATCCTGGTCCCTTCTTTCTAAAAAAAATTTTTTAATACTTTATTTACATTTCAAATGTTTTCCCCTTTCCATGTGTCCCCTTTGGAAACCCCCTATCGCATACCCCCTCCTCTGCCTCTATGAGGGTATTCCTCCACCCACCCACCCTCTCCCATCTTCCCTCCCTGGCATTCCCCTATACGGGGGCATCTAACACTCAGGCCCAAGGGCCTCTCCTCCCACTGATGGCCAACAAGGCCCTCCTCTGCCACCTATGTGGTCCTAGCCATGGGTCCCTCGATGTATATTCTTTGATTGGTGGTCCAGCCTCCAGGAGGACCAGGGGGGGTCAGACCAGTTGACACTGTTGCTCCCTCCATGGGGCTGCAAACTCCCTCAGCTCCTTCAATCCCTTCTCCAACTTCTCCATCTGGGACCTCACTCTCAGTCCAGCGGTTACTGTGAAGTGAATCTTGGGTATTTCAAACTTTTGGGCTAATATCCACTTATCAGTGAGTACATACCATGTTCGTTCTTTTGTGACTGAGTTACCTCACTCAGGATAATATTTTCAAGTTCCATCCA
>CM052719.1:29953001-29968660 GCA_028551405.1 Uromys caudimaculatus
TTCTGATGAGGGACATCTGGGTTGTTTCCAGCTTCTGGCTATTATAAATATGACTGCTATGAACATAGTGGAGCATGTGTCTTTATTACATGTTGGAGCATCTTCTGGGTATATGCCCAGGAGAGGTATAGCTGGGTCCTCAGGTAGTATTATGTCCATTTTTCTGAGGGTCCGCGAAACTGATTTCCAGTGGTTGTACCAGCTTGCAGTCCCACCAACAGTGGAGAAGTGTTCCTCTTTCTCCACATCCTCGCCAGTATCTGCTGTCATCTGAGTTTTTGATCTTAGCCATTCTGACTGGTGTGAGGTGGAATCTCAGACTTGTTTTGATTTGCATTTCCCTGATGACTGAAGATGTTGAGCATTTCTTTAGGTGCTTCTCAGCCCTGCGAATTTCCTCAGTTGAGAATTCTCTGTTTAGCTCTGTTCCCCATTTTTTGATAGGGTTTTTTCCTAGCTCTTCACTGCTTCTCTGTTTCTTCTTGGCATCTCCAGCTCTCTCTTGATGCTTTCTGTCAGTGGCTAAACACACATCTTTCATTTTTATGAAACTTATATTGTATCTGGGGAAAACTCTTCCTATAGTTCTGTAAACCCCTCTATCATCTATCTAACGCCTCTGTCACCTAACCCTTCTTCCATGGCCACGTTTCCCTCAGGAGTTTTCTGTACTCACCATGTCTTTACTCTCATTTCCCTTTCCTCTTTATTAAGGCTGAGATGATTCCCACTTTGACTAAGACCATTACTTTTCTTTTGCTAAGATTTTTGTTTTTGAGCTGCGGTTCACACTATACAGCCCTGGCTAGTCTGAAACTTGCTATGTAGACCCAGACTGGCCTCAAACTCATCTGCCTGCCTCTGCTTCTCAAGCATTGGGTTAGAGGTGGTATACCACTGCCACCTGGCTTGCTAAGATTTTTGTATCAGTGTTGTAGAACTGCTCCAAAGCAATCAGATGGTTTATTTTCTCTCAGAACCAGGGAATGGAAGGCCAAGATGACATATGGCAGCTGTGGCTCCTCCTCCTCCTCCTCTTCCTCCTCCTCCTCCTCCTCCTCCTCCTCCTCCTCCTCCTCCTCCTCCTCCTCCTCCTCCTCCGAGTCTAGTTTTCTCCCAGCACTATTTGGCTATGGAGCCCTGGAGGCCCAGGCAGAGGTCTCCAGCAACTGATGGAAACTGGAAGTCTCCTTCCCCCAGCTGTTCCTCAGTCCCTGTTTCCCAAGGATTCTGGGCGAGTCCCACTGAGCAGTGTTGCTCGTCTCACCCTCACTCTCGGACTTTCCCACACTCCTGGGAGGCTAGTTTTCTCCAGGCGCTATTTGGCTATGGAGCCCTGGTGGCCCAGGCAGAGGTCCCGCCACAGATGGCATTTACTTTTTTTTTGTTGCTTAGCATCCATGTGCATTCTTGCTCCCATGAGTACCATGCTAGCAGCCTTGGCATCTCTGGGAGTGTGTTAGAACTGAGGCCTCAGTGACCCAGAATCAGTATTTTACTTAGGAACTCAAGTGATCCGTGTATATTTTTACATTTATGATGCTTTGTTATAGAGCTTAGTATACTTGGCCGTCCATTAGAGAGAACTCTCTCAATTGGCCAATACACATAAAATTACATACTGGATTAATCACAGAATCTGTGACAGCCAGAAAGGAAAGGAAGCAAAGCCCAAATAGGGTGGTGACATCTACAATCACAAGTGGTTTTTAGAGTTTTACCTAAACTCAAGGGTATCAAAAAATTTCAGTTGTACAGAGGAACGTATGATGCTTGTGAATAGTTTGATTAAAGCCAATTGAAAACTGCAAGGTTTGCTTGCTTTTGGAAATATTTTTGAGTTCCTTCTGAAAAAACCAGTTTTTCGAGGTGGTTAGTTTTAATTCGCCACACCATGATGCCATGGGACAGATACATAGCAGTGAGCCCCAACTGCCTTGGGTTTTCCAATATTTCATTGATCTGTGTGGTGGGGTGCATTTTAGATTGTCCGACAAGAGCAACAATTCTTTCAAGTGGGTTGATTCCTGTTTTGTTGCAAGTCAATTGTTCAATGTTTTGTCGCTAACATTTAGACATTTTACTGTGGACTGCTTGGTTTGTGGTTCCTGGGGTCATCTGTGGATTGTCAGAAGGGCAATAATCCTTGCAGACACCCAGCGTTTTCCTGACAACATGTAAAGATTCAGACGATGAACTAGTCTCGGCTTGTAACTGTGATTTGAAAGAAAATGTGTAAATGCTTCTTAAATTTGTCTCTGAAAGCATTTCTAAGGCATCATATACTTATTCTACTTGCCAATGATTCTGTGGGCTCTATTATCAAGTATTTCAGATTTTTATGGCTATTAAGCCATTTTATCAAGTTAACTAAAAAAAAAGAACCCTTGGAATCATTCAGTAAACACTAGCAGAGCTGTAATTGTACATGCAATCGGACCCATTCCTTGAGTATCCTTGAGTATTACAGCTGCCCCTCATTGGTTTAACAATAGAGGTGCAGAGTAGTAAATGTGAGGGAAAGCAGGATGCAGGTGTAGTGCCATTTAGACATAATGGAGGGCACATTGGACATCTGCTGCGAGATCTAGAGGTAAAGCAATGCCGAAGTTCAAGCCAGTTCTGTGTCACAACTCCACGGCTTAACATCCCCCATACTTTCTTTCGACGTTAGTAAAGACTCAAGGGAACAAAAGAGGGAATGACAGTTGCTGATTGCCTTCCATGGGACACTCATTCAGTCACTAGAAAACTCTTCAGGAGGCTTTATTTTACCCAGAATCACCGGAGTAGCATTTAAAAAGACACTGCAAAACCAATAAGGATAGCTGCTATATATAAACGTAACAAGTGCTGGCATGGTGTGGAGAAATTGCAACCCTTGCATGTGCTGGTGGGCTGCAGAGGGGTGCTGCAGCTGTGGGACACGGTATGGCGCCTCCTCCCTAAAGCTAAGTGGGGAATTACCTTATGATTTCTGTACGCGTTTTTATACTTACTTCATATCTATATTTATCCCTCAAAACATTTAAGCCAGGACTCAGCAAATCATGGATCTCTCTGAAAGCACAAATAGTTACATTACTCTGGTTGAAAAGAACCAAGAAGAAATTCATTCGCGGGTCAAATGGCTAAACAATGGCTAAACAAAATGTGCTATTCAATGTGCAGATTATTATTCAGCTTCAAAAAGGAAGGTGATTGTTGTACTGGTGTTGTTTTTGTTTTTTGTTCTTTGTTCTTTTTTTGTTTTTGTTGTTTTGACGCAGAGTTTCTCCAGATAGCCCTGGCTGTCCTGGAACTCATTATGTAGACCAGGCTGGCTTCAAACTTACAGAGATCCTTCTGCCTCTGTCTCCCAACCGCTGGGAGTAAAGGAGTATATGCCAACAGATCTGGGCTATTATACTTTCTACGACACAGATGGGCCTTGAGAACATTTCAAGTGAAATGAGCCAGAGAGAAAAACAAACACAGGACTCCATTTGTATGGAGCATCTAGAACCAGCACATTCAGAGATAGAAAGCAGCAGAGAGGCTGCCTGGGTGAGGGAGACAGGAATGAGTACTTACAAGGATACTGAGTTTCTGATTGAATGTGAATAACCTCTGGAAATTCCCAGTCATGATGGCTGTATAGTGTAGTGAATGTGCTTAATGTCGTACCACTGTGTGTTTACCGGGTAAACACAAACACAGCTTGGTGGTCTGACTCCTGTCAGATAAGCTGATGTCTGGACTGGGGCCTGGACTTCAGTGTCATAAAGTCAATCAGTACCTTGGGTCTCAGTGTTACCCTGTGACAGCCAGGCAGCACTTTTGGGATGCTCCTCTCAGAGTCCTTCTCAGATCCTCTTCTTTTTACCACTCAATGGCTCCATGCATCTAAGCCAGACTGGCTACTTCCATTACACCTCAGCCTCAGCTATGTATTGGAAATCAAGATGGCTTAAAGTTTATGGTAGGTTATAAAACACTTCAGTGACTACTACTTTAATTAAATTGTCTGATAATTTCTTGCACATAAATAATGCATTTTGAATACTCTCACTTCCAACCTCTCTTCTCTTCCTCCATTCTCTGAAGAAGTCCTCCTCCCCTCTACTAGTGCCTTTCCAAAGTGCATATGGTTTTGTTTGGTTTTGGGCAGTCTAAGTTCAAGAAGGGTTGTCTGTGTAATCATGGGTAGAGAGATTCCTAATCCATCCTGTTGGGCTCATCATTCCATACATATCTGAAGATAACTACTCTTCCTCCCAGTCTCTCCCCCAACCCTAACCCTAACCCTAACCCTAACCCTAACCCTAACCCTAACCCTAACCCTAACCCTAACCCTAACCCTAACCCTAACCCTAACCCTAACCCTAACCCTAACCCTAACCCTCCCCCTATCCCCTTTTTTAAGGAAACCAAATTTGAGGTGCACTTCCCACAGCTGAGGGAAACCACCAAATATGGTGACCTCTCTGTTCCTGTCCTGAATCTTTCATTAGCTAGTAGTTCAGCAGAGAGGGGAAGGACCCCATGAGCTCTTCCTCCATTCATGTTGACATTTCTGGCTGTTGACAATTCCAGTCACGTCCAGTCCTAATGTAGGCAACCGCAACTGCAGTGAGTTTATGATTGCAGTGGCTGTGCCAAGCCCAGAAGACAGCGTCTCCCAACCCTTCCTGCTGTCTTCTGGTTCTTACATTCTTTTGCCTCTTTTCCTATGATATTCCCTGAGTCTTGGAAGGGGTGATATAAATGCCTTGTCTAGGGTTGAACCACTCATTGGTTTGAGGAAAGAGTGAAATTCTGACTAGGAAAAAGGTAAATTCCATTCATGTAGAGGCTGGGATCAACAAAGGAAGGTCAGGGTCCCTGTTCTTCCTTCATTACCCACCATTCCTCGTCTCTCTTTCACCTGCTGTGGCTGCCTGGGTCCTGAGCTGTGCCTAGTTCTACTTACCTTCCTCATAGCCCCTTTAACAAAAGAGTGTGACTTCCCTGCGAGTGCTCATCTGCATCCAATTACATTATTTCCGAGGTTCTGACTACGCACATGCTGACTTCCAACACTAGAAAAATGAGACGAGTATACCTTGTAATGGAGAAGTCACCATGTGTCACCTTGACTAGGACCTTCCCAAGACACAATCTACGTATGTTTCTGTGGCTGCACATTTCACTTCCTCTTGTGTTAAATACTTTTGAACAAACATTCTTTCTGACCCCTTGCTCTATTAGTGTGATCTTTTTGGGCAAAGCTCATTTTTCCCACAGTGCCTCCATAATTGACCTATTTGCTTTGGCTTGGCCAAAGCTGCTGTCTTCCTATTGGTCTAAAATATAATTAATTTTTTAACCCAATATTCAACTTCTATCACATATTCCCATTTATTTTTTCCAGTGTTGAGGCTCACCCACCTTGGCTCCAAAGTGCGCTTTCAAATCTCCGTTTAATCACCAAGCAAGGCAGGCAAAGGGAAAAGAATTCCGGAATCTTGGATCTGTCAAACGTAAATATCTCCTTACTGATTTTTAGTGAAACTTAAAAATACATTTTTGTCAGTGCTTCATTTCCAACCTGCTCAACCCAGATGGGAGGCAGCGTGGAACTTGTGAATGGAAGCTCATGCTCTGTTGCAGGCAGCACCTGAAAATTCAGGAATTTTATGAGGAAGCTGTCACTCCCTGGTAACCCAAATTAACTATAGTGGGAATATTTATGTGATAGAATTCAACAAATGCCAAAATTCTAGCCTTTTTTTCTCTTTATCTAGACAGGTGGCTTATTAATTCATTGGGATGTTCTTCTCAGAAACATTTAGAAGTCTAACTCCACCCTCAGTACCTCCTTCCACATCATCTTCCCTCTTCTACATCCTGTTATTCTGATTTCTGTTGTCATTTTGCTGTATTGGTCACACGTGGGACCTTTGGCCTGCTGTTTGCTTTTTCTTTCAAATTTTCAAATTATTTTTAGATTTCTTTATTTATCTTATGTGTATGAGTGTTTCGCCTGCATGAAGGTATGTGTGTCACATGCATGTTTGGTGCTCATGGACTTCAGAAAAGTGTGTCAGAGCCCCTGGAACCAGAGTTACAGATGGTTGTAAATCACCATGGGGGTGCTAGGAACACAATTTATGTCTTTTGCAAGAACAAGTGCTCTTGACCACTGGGCCACCACTCTGTCCCCCCATGTATCGTGTCTTCCTTAAGCAATCTTCTCCAGATACTCTGCAGAGCTGGCTCCCTCACTCCCTTTGAGTGTTTGCTCAAATCTCACCCTCTCAACAATGCTTTCTGTATTAGTTTCCTATGGCTACTGTCACCAGCGACCCAAACTCAATCGCTTAAAAGAGCACACACTGCGTGAGGGGAAATCTGTTTCCTTATCTTTTCCAGATTGAGAGAGTACCCATGATTTTTGACTTGTGGTTCCCTTCTAGCCAGCAACTATGTCATGGCAATCTGCTTTCATGTTTTCTGCCTCTAACATTTTTTTTTTTTTGCCAGCTTATTTCTTTTATAAGCACTTTTGTGATTACATTGCACCCCCCTGGACACTATAAGATGCTCTTCCTACCTCATTATCGTTAGTTACATCTGCCTAGATCACGTAAGGTATATGTACATGTATGTGTATGTATACATATATGTGTATGATGTATATGTGTATGGTGTATGTACATGTATAGAATGCATATATATATGGGTATATGTATGTGTGTGTGTGTGTGTGTGTATGTGTGTGTGTGGTGGTCTGAATATGCTTGGCCCAGGGAATGGCACTATTAGGAGGCGGGGTCTTGTTGGAGTAGGTGTGGCCTTGTTGGAGAAACTGTGTCACTGTGGGGCTGGGCAATGAGACCCTCCTCCTAACCAAGTGGGAGCCAGTCTTCTCTTTGTGACTTTCGGATGAAGATGCAGAACTCTCAGCTCCTCCTGCACCATGCCTGCCTGGATGCTGCCATGCTCCCACCTTGATGATAATGGACTGAACCTCTGAACCTGTAAGATAGCCCCAATTAAATGTTGTCCTTATAAGAGTTGTGTATCATTGAATAGTTAATGAGCTCAGTGACTGGGCACTTTCTACCTCCCTGCAGCTAGCACACACTCCCCTCCTGTATTCCTGGATTAACATCTTCTAAATCTCTATTTTATCTTTGTTGTCCTGTTACCTTCTGGCCAGCCCCCCTCAGAGGGCCGCTATCCCTTTCTACCTATGTTGAGGGAAATATTAAAAATGTGAACTGCCATGTTCCCGAGCTAGTGCCAGCACAGGCTGGCCGCAGAGCTCCAGCTGGGTGATCTCTCTCTGTGCCAGAGCTCCTGAATCCTTTGGCAGATCTCTGCCGCCAGGCCCACACAACGACCACCCACCCCACAGTCAGCCATCACAACATCCATTTACCTAGTAGAATAAAAGCTCTTGAAGCTTATAATGAGCCAATTAGATTTACTTATCAATAAAGTCTCAATTTAAAAGAAGCCAATACAATAATTTCAGAACCGGTTGATAATGATAAAAGCTTTATTCCAATTATTCTAACCTTATAATATCACAACTACTTGTGGCTGGTAAATGCCAAGCTGGTTCATGTCTGCTGCCACCATCTTCCTTCTTCCCACTACCCTGAGAAGCTCCTTGTCTCTGCAACTCTTAGCTCCACCTTCCTTTTTCCTGTCTAATCACAGGCCTCCTGCTGCCCTAATGTAATTGGGCAGGGAAAATCCTGCGACATACCTACATTGCTGGATGATTTTTCTCCTGTAGCTCTTATATCTGATCCCTCTCCCTCTGAGTCATGGTGATTCTCCTGTTCTTCTTCCTCTCTCCTCAGTCCCTTGTCTGTGCTATCTAGAAGTCTGCCTCCATCTCCTGCCCAGCCATTGAATGTAGGGCAATTTTTAGTACCAATCGAAGACAGCTGGGGGCAGGGACCCTCAGGATCTGGAAGCATGACTTTTGGGAGCCAAATTAAGACAGAGCATTAGAATCAATTCCCAACAACGTTGCCTTGGTCATGTATGTCTGCTCACAGTAGTAAAACCTAAATGAAGACAATATATATGTGTATAATGTAGACATGCATATTTTTCCACTTTTTTTTTTAAAGATAGGGTCTAGTTATGTGGCTTCAACTGGCTTGGATCTTGCTATGTAGACCAGGCTGGCATCAAACTCTCAGAGATCTGCCTGCCTCTGCATCCCGAGAACTGGGATTAAAGGTGTATTCCATCATGATCAGCTGCAATAAATATGCTTTGATTCAACCAATCAGTTCTGGGGAAGGAGGCTGACATGACATAGAGCATTCTTAGGAGCATGTGGCAGACATCCAGAGGACCAGGATGTTCCTACCCAAGGCAGCCCTACTTTGTTCTTATTGACAAGTCGTGCCCATATTTCTAGTACTTCCTCCTATATTTTGAGCTTTCTTTAGAACAGCGGTTCTCAACCTGTGGATCTTGACCCCTTTGGGAGTTACATATCAGATATTTACATCATGATTCAAAACAGTAGCTAAATTACAGTTATGAAATAGAAATGGAATAATTTCATGGTTGAGGGTCACCACAATATGAGGGACTTTATTAGAGGGTTGCAGCATTAGGAAGGTGAGAGCCATTGCTTTAGAATATACAGATATGTTATACTTGCTCTTGACTTTGGATTATAAACTCCTATAGCAAAGAAACATTTCAGCCCCCTCGTTTCTGTAACTATGCACAGAACTATGTATGGGATGAATAGACAGCAAGTACCTGTTTTTCTGTCTCTCACACTTTATTTCTTAAGAATCAAAATTAGGGGGCTGGAGAGATGGTTCAGTGGTTAAGAGCACTGCTGCTCTTCCAGAGGTTTTGACTTCAATTCCCAGCAACCACATGGTGGCTCACAACCATCTATTTGAGATCTGATGCCCTCTTCTGGTGTGTCTGAAGAGAGCAACAGTATACTTGCATGCACAAAATAAATAAAGAGTTTAAAAAAAATTCGGGAGAAGGGACCAATGTTCTCAACTATCTATGACTTTCTTCTTTTTTTCTTTGCTTCTTTTTCTTTCTTTCTTTCTTTCTTTCTTTCTTTCTTTCTTTCTTTCTTTCTTTCTTTCTTTCTTTCTTTCTTTTCTTCCTTCCTTCCTTCCTTCCTTCCTTCCTTCCTTCCTTGCATCCTTCCTTCTTTCCTTCCTTCCTTCCTCCCTCCTTCCCTCCTTTCCCTCTCTCCCTTCCTCCCTTTGTCCTTCCCTCCCTTCCCTTCCTCCCTTCCTTTCATTCTTCCCTTTCTTTCTTCATTCCTTTTTAAAATAGGAACAAGGGATAAGAGAGGCAAGAACACTTAATTTTTAGAAAAGAGGCTCTTTGTATGCTAATATAACTGAATCTGGACAGAGTGATAAGAAAATTGGGATTTACAAGGTGTAAGGAGGTCATATAGCTCTAGATGCATTTTATTCCATATGGGATTCAATGACTGGCATTCTGATTATTGAGGAAAAATCGTTTTGGGTGTATTAAAACTCACCAAAGCTTTAAAGCTCTATGCAATGCTATACTTTTTCTGCTAATTCTGAGGAAAGTAGCATGGTGGGACATGAAAGAACTTTTACTCAGCGTTTCCCAACTGTTTATGTAATAGGCAGAAGAATTTTTTTTTGCAGTGATGTATACAGACAATGCCAAGAGACTTTCCTTGGTGTCATTTTATGATTATGGAGAAAATAGAATTTTTATTGGAATTTCTGACTCTAAGTTGCAAATAGATTTTTTTGATACTTTGCTGCTGTGGTCTGACTTGGAATTAAGAATGAAAAAAGTCTTGTTCTCTACTTACAGTTTAAGAAACACATGAAAGGGTGCTGGAGAGATATCTCAGTGCTTACAAAACCTTGATAATCTTCCAGAGAACCAAGAGTTCTCAGCACCCATGGTCTGTGGCTCCCCACTGCCTATAACTCTAGGTCTAGGGATTTTGACATCCTCTTCTGGCTTCTACTGGTACTGCCCTCATGTACACAAACATACATGACACACATACATGTATAAATAAAAATAAAAATCTTCAAAGAAAATGCGTCCCAGCACCAACTCTACACTGGCATTTCTGGTTGCTATATTTACTTATTCGCAAGCAATATTAATATGTGAAGAGACACAGAATATTTTCTGCTGACATTTATGTTACTATGACAGATTCTCCCTTAGAAAAGCAATAGTATGTTGTGAGGACTCTTGGCCCTACAACATCCTGTGCCTTCAAGGCATTACAAATAACTTGAATCAATCTGGCATCCTTACTGAGGATAAGCAAACAGTAAAATGAAAGCCATTCAACTGACACAGCCCGGTGGAAACTTCACTGCTGTACTCTGAAGGTGGTTCTCACTCTGCCAAGGTTTTTCTCCATCAGAGCAAAGTATGAATCTTTCATCCTAATAATCAAGGTCTTTAGCATTTCGTGGCATTTTCTCTCTAAGATTGCAACTATGTAGAGGATTGTTGAAGTTCTGCTTATGGTTGCTAAAGATGGAATAAAGCTTGCTTTGAATATTACAAAAATATTGAAGGAAATCTTTGCCAGAGGAAATAAAATTCAATTATGGGCTCTATACAAAGACCCTGGAGGTGGGAGGGGCAAACTTTTCATGTTGATTTTAGATAACAGAAGCACACATCTTTATTGAATTTGTCTGAAAAAAAAAAAAAGTCCCGAGTGCTGTCTGTTCTGGTCAACTCATGTAGGCCTTAGTCCCTCTTTGTTTCTTTTCTCTCCTTTTGATCTTTATTCTCTATACTTGTGTCCAACTTAATTGTGTCTAAATGGACCTTGGGAATGTACGAATCCTTTCTCATGGTGATTCTTTCTACTGCTCATAAAACAGGTTGAAAGTCACTTTATTGGACTCTACCTCAGGGATAACATGGTGCCCTAGAGGGAACTTGGTCGTGCTGGTTTAGAGCTATATTTTAGCCTCATACACTGCACAGCATGAATTTGAGAATCTCACACTTGTTCAGAATCCAGGCTATGTTCTCATGTATATGTGAGGCCTTGGAGAACTTAATTTCCCTGAGCTTCAGCATTTGGAGCACAGGGACACAGACCTCATGTCTAGGCTGTTGAATGAAGCACAACTGTGTACAAATCTAGTGGAGTAATTCCCTCCTCCCCAGCTCTTTCCTCCTTTCTGTCTCAGAGTTTCTCCCAAGGGTTATCTTTGAGGTTTGATTTATCAGAATTTAGATGTACAATCAGTTCTATATTTGAAAATGAGGAGTCACACCTGGATGTTAAGAAATCAGAGGGTGGCAACTATGATCTGGAGGGTTCTGGAATGCCTATGAGGAAAGCGAGGGAGGCTGGAGAAACAGCAAAGGATGCTTTTATTTTTCCGTCCATAGGTGTGGGGATGTTTACTGAATAGTGTTATTTATTGGATCATGGGCAACTTACCAATGGCTACGTACCTGGAGGAAAGTGAGCCCCTCCTCTAGCTAAGTCTCACCAACATGATTCTAATAGACATTCCAAAACTGGCAGGGAAAAGCCCATGAGACCTCATCCCTACACAAAGAATTACAAGCAACTTAGGAATGCCAAGAGAGGGAGAAATGATCTTTTCCAGGAAAGAACATGCTGATTGGTTATTAGATACCAAATGGTTATTCCTGAAAACATACATTCAACTAATAGTATACAGACTGAGCTGGTTGCATTTAAGAGTCTATATCTATCTATATCTGTATCTCTGTCTCTATCTCTATCTTCTCTATCTATACCTATCCATGTATTAAGTTAATAAAAATGAGGTCATGAATTTAAAAGAAAGAAAGAATATTATGGGAAGGTTTGGAGGCAGGAAACATAAGGGAGAAATGTGATAAATTATATTATAATCTCAAAAGTAGAAAAAAGAAAATAAGAAAAAAAATTGATTGGGAATTTCCTGTCTATATGACCTCAATTTCTGCTTAAGCATAAAGTATCTCACCTCTGAGAAGGCATTGTCCTTTCTGAGTGGGACGAGGGTAATATCACCAAGCATATCTGATGGGCAGATACAAGGCATAATGGAGGAGGTGTTCTCTGAATAACCTGCAAAGAAGGAATAGAATTTTATTACGCAGCTATGAGAGGCATTTTATTACGGTTACATTTTCTTCCTAACACCAATTGCAATTTCCATTTCATTTTCTCTCCCTAACAATGTGAGATGAAGCCCACTGGAGTTTCATAGCAAATACATGATTGAAATAGATTATAACCCTTTATCTCCAGTGCGGGAGCTAGAACCACAAAGCAGCAGCCAATTGCATCCAGAAGCGGTGGCCTGCCTCCTATGATTTCCAGACCAAATTACAATTTAAAACCAAGGCTGAATCTTGCAGCAGAGGTCAGGTATATTTAAGCTGTGATTTGTTCTAATAAATGTACTCTTTGAAATAACTTAAAACCAAGTAACAACGCACCAGATAGTTGCAGAGGTAGCTTAAAAATGGTGGTGAAATGAAAATATTTCATAAACTGAGGCCTAAAACACATTTGTTCTTATTGTTTGTGTTTTGGTTTATGAGACAGATTCCCACTGTGTAGCCTAGGTGCACCTTAAAATGAAATTCTCCTGCCTTGGCCTCTGAAGGCTGGGAGTACACGGCACCATACTTACTTCTAATATTGTTAGTATTTGTAATTATAAGTACACCATGTAAAATATTGGATGACTATAGAAAGCATGTGTGTTTAAATTATGATGCTACCACAAACCATATAAAACTTTGTTTCTAAAAATTTCTTTGAGTTATACATTTAGGTGGATTCACAAGTGAGTGTGTTAATGTCCTAGAAATGTGGAAAGATTTTGTTTGCATTTTTAATCTGTTGAAGTGCAGGTAGATAAATAGAAGCATATTTGTTTCATAGCCCACCATTCTAAAGGATTATTTAAGACCATGGTAAATACTGACTCACCTTTTTTTTTTTTTTTGATACTTTATTTACATTTCCAATGTTTCCTCCTTTCTAGGTCTCCTCTTTGGAAACCACCTATCCCCTCCCCCTCCCCCACCTCTAGGAGGGAATTCCACCTCCCACCCACCAGCCCACCCACTCCCATATTCCCACCTTGACATTCCACTTTACTGGTGACTCTCCTCCCCCTGATGGTCAACAAGGCCCTTCTCTGCCACATATGTGGTCTGATCCATGGATCTCTCCATGTGTATTCTTTGGTTGGTGGTCCAGCCTCCATGAGGACCGGAGGGTCAGGCCAGTTGACATTGTTGCTCCTTCCATGGGGCTGCAGACTCCCTCAGCTCCTTCAGTCCCTTCTCCAACTCCTCCATCTGGGACCTCACTCTTAGTCCAGCGGCTACTGTTAAGTGAAACTTGGACATTCTGAACTTTTGGGCTAATATCCACTTATCAGTGAGTACATACCGTGTTCATTCTTTTGTGACTGAGTTACCTCGCTCAGGATGATATTTTCAAGTTCCATCCATTTGCCTGCAAATTTCATTAAGTCATTGTTTTTAGTAGCTGAGTAGTACTCCATTGTGTAAATGTACGACTCACCTTTTCTAAAGGGACAAACAATTTTCTGGAACCTTAAAGCCCAAGTTCATCCTTTCTGGCTTTGATAGTTGCTGTACTAGATTAACATAAACTGGAGAAAATATGGGTAATTGCCATTGCTCTTAATGACCCACCAGAGCCAGTTGGTCAGATACTATTACGAAAGATGGCACATGTCTTTGTCACATGAGGCAGAGAAATCAAATGGAAACTGGATTGGATGTTTCTTCCTTGCTGACGACCCATTATAGTGTTAAAATGTGCTATGTAAGCTTCTTTAGGAGAATTTTCATCAATACTTTTACTACGTGTAAGAATACTGACTGGCCAGGCAAGATGAGCCTACTGGTACAGTAGTGGCATATCCCTGTTATAGGGATAACTAACTGCTTTCTGCCTGAATTTGGTGCCCCGCCTCCATAAGAGGGAACTCATGTCTGGCACTGTAAACCTGGTGAAAGTTGGAGATGTCACTGTGGGGAAGCTACTGCTATTGTTCTGCTAAACGGCCATGATGCTCCTGTCAAATTGCCTTCCTAATTACTGTTTATGAAGTGGGCGATTCTTGTTTTCCTTTCTGTCCTCCATTACAATCTCTTCAGTTTCATCCTGAGCACTGTACACTACTGATGGCAGGTACCTCTCCTCCATTCCCTGGGGACTCTCCTAATCCTTGGCATAGACACTGCTTTCCTCTTTCCTGTGAACCCTCTCAGCCTTCCCTTCTTGTCTATTCCCACTTCTTCATGTCAGCTGCGATATAATACCTAGAAGCATTCTCTACCCAGAATCCTCAGTGGCTACATCTGGCAGGGACTCAGGTAGGTGAGTCATACTATCCTTCCTATCCTCCACTATGGTCTTGTCATTCTTGCCCTCAACCTGGTAAAAACTGGCTAATAGGTGACTCTCCTCCTAGTCCAACTTCATTCATTGGCTACTCTAACTCATGGTTCAGACTCTGGCTCCCCATAGGCCTTTCATCTGAGCATTTTCAGATTATTTGTTTTACTGAAACCTACTTGCAGGATTCTCCCTTCCCAGCATACCTCTAACTCCTTCAGAACCCTACCTGTTGGTTTGGACAGGATCCCCTTAGCTCTTTCCTGAAGGCCCTCTCAACCTTACCTCCTAGCCCGATTCTGTTGCTCTTGGTTACATACCAATCTGTAGAAGCACTCCCTGCCAGGTAACCCACAGCTATACACTTTCTTAAAACCCAAAGAGGGCAACAGAAACCAAGGAATGAAACAACCACTCATTGAAGACAAGATCAGATATCCACACCTAGAAATTGCAAGCATCCCAGTCCCAGATGTCTAAAATCCAGCACAAAACACAAACATTAACAAGACAATATGCCTCCACCAGAACCCAGTGACCCCACTATAGTAGGCCCCGAGAAATGCAATATAGCTGAAGCACAAGACAAAGATTTCAAAATGGCAAATATGACTATGTTTAAGGACATTAAAGAGGATGTGAATAAATACTTTAACGAAGTATGTGAAAATACAAACGGTGAAGTGAAATAATAAAAAAAGCTCAAGATATGGAAATAGAAACAGAATCACTAAAGAAAACCCAAACTGAGATAAAACTGGAAATGAAAAATTTAGGAAGTCAAACAAAAACCTTATAGGTAAGCCTCACCAACAGAGTACAAGATACGGAAGATAGAATCCCAAGCATTGCAGACAAAGTAGAAGAAATTGATACCTCAGTCAGAGAAAATGTTAAATCTAACAAAACACAAACACAAAACATCCAGGAAATTGTGTGTCCTATGAAAAGATCTACAAATAATAGGAAAAAAAGGAGGAAAAGAAACCTAGGTCAAAAGACCAGAAAGTATTGTCATCAAAATCATAGGAAAAAAATTCCCTGTCTTGGTTAGGATTTTACTGATGTGAACAGACCCCATGATAAAAGCAACTCTTATATGAACAACATTTAATTGGGGCTGGCTTACAGGTTCAGAGGTTCAGTCCATTATCATCAAGGGAGGAACATGGCAACATTCAGGCAGGCATGGTGCAGGAGAAGCTGAGAGTTCTACATCTTCATTTGAAGGCTGCTAGCAGAAGACTGG
>CM052719.1:29968760-29979643 GCA_028551405.1 Uromys caudimaculatus
TCCCCCTGGTCGTCCTGGAGTTCAGACCACTAACCAAAGAATACACATCTATTGACCCATGGTTTGGACTACATATGAGGCAGAGGAATCACCTCGATGGCCATCAGGGAGAAAGGAGAGGACTTTGGGCCTGAGGGTGCTAGAGGCCCCAGTAAAGGGGAATGTCAAGGTGGGAATATGGGAATGGGTGGGCGGGTAGATGGGAGGAGGAATTCCCTCACAGAGGCAGGGAGGGGGAGGTGATAGGGGGTTTCCAAAGAGGAGACCCAGAAAAGGGGAAACATTGGAAATGTAAATAAAGTATCAAAAAAAAAAAAAAAACCCACACCTACTATGACACAACTACTCCAACAGGGCCACACCTTCTAATAGTGCCACTCCCTGGGACGGATATTAAAAGCCACAATAGAAAAGGACCAATTAACATATAAAGGCACACCTATTATCATAGAACTTGACTTCTCAGTGGAGACTGTAAAAGGGGGGGGGGGCGTCTAAGAGAACACAGACATCAGTGTCAACTACCATTTTCAGTAAAACTATTAATCACAATAGACAAAGAAAAACATTCCATGATAAAACCAAACCTAAGCAGCATCTAGCTACAAATCCAGTTCTACCGAAGGTACTAGAAGGAATTGTCAACCTGAAGAGTTTACCCATGCACAAGAAAACACAAGGAAATAATCCTAACCAGTAAATTAAAAGAAGGAGAAAAACCCTACATCATAACAACAAAATAACAGGAATTAATAAACAATGCTCATTAATAATGCTCAATATTACTGGTCTTAATTCCTCAATAAAAAGACACAGTCTAACGGTACAAATAGAAAGCAGGATCCATCTTTTTGCTGCATCCAAGAAACACACCTTACTGTGAGGATAGACAGTGCCTCAGAGTAAAAGGGTGGAAAAAGATACTCCAAGCAAATGTACCCAAGAAGCAAGCCAGGGTAGCCATCTTAACATCTGACAAAGTAGGCTGCAAACCAAAACTAGTCAGAAGAAATAGGGGAGGACATTTATATGCTCATCAAGTGAAAAATCCACCAAGAGAATTTTGTAATTCTAAACATTTATGCTTCAAACACTAGGACACCCAGATTCATAAAAGAAGCACCACTGCAGCTAAAATTACATTGACTTTCATACAGGGATAGTGGCTGATTTTAATATCTAACTATTGCCAGAAGGTAATCTAGACAAAAACTAAACAGAAATGCTAGAGTTAAATAATGTCACAAATCAAGTGAACCTATCAGATATTTATAGAACATCTCACACAAACACAAAAGAATATACCTTTTAGTTATCTCTAGAGGTCTATGGGAGAGCTGATTAAGACCACTTCATGTGTTTTAGGGAGGAGAATTGAGTTAAAATAAGATCAAAAGAAGAGAACAAACCCATAACTTTTAATTCTCTAGTACGAGTGTTTCTTTGTGCTTAAAATCTCTGGACAGCCAAACCCTTTTCTGTCTTGTTGGAAGTTGAGTACGGAATTAACCTCACTTTGGTAGTAGAAGCCAAGTACTTCCTAGCTGACAAACATTAGGGAGCAAATGTCAACTCTTCTAGTTTATTTTTGATACAGGATCTTGTGTAGCCTGGGTTGGCCTTGAATTCACTACATAATCAAGGATAATCTTATATTTCTGATCTTCCTGCTTTTGTGTTCTAAGTGCTGTGATTATGGGCAGGTAGCAGGATACCCCATTTATGAATTTCTGGGGGACCGTATATGGGCTTTTTACATGCTAGGCAGGTACTCTACCAACTATATCCTCAACCCCCATACTCTATTTGAAGTGTATAGGTGGGAGTTTAAGTATTTCTCACACATTTACAACCAGAAGTTGAGTAAATGGCTGTTTAGCATTAGAAACTAAGAATATGGAACATGTACCTTAGTTATTTAGGAAAAAGGAAGCATTCATAATTTTTATTTGTAACTACTTTTCTCTTGAATTTTAAGTAATATAAGATTTTAGAGTTATCTTTGATGTCCAAATATAAACAAAGGCACTATACAATTTCCTCATATCTATCATCTGCTTTTCTATCTGGAGTGTGTGTGTGTGTGTGTGTGTGTGTGTGTGTGTGTGTGCGCGTGTGCGAGTGTGTGTGTGTGTTTGTGTGTGTGTTTAGTACTGCCCATCTGTAAATATATGCAGCTGGTTGGTCTCTCCAAAGTGATTATTTAGGCAAACCATGCAGGTCTGAGTTTTCTCTTCTTTCCATAATTATAGTCATTTGCTTTTTATTGTTTTTCTGCCTCCTAAATGCACTTAATTCCTGTGAGTTTTTTCCCCTTGCTGGTGAGTTCTCAGAGCTAGGTGTTGCACTGTGGTGCAGATTCACCCATTTCTTCCTGAGGCTTTTTTCCTTTCTCTGTGAGACAAGACACTTTCATCTACCGCACACATTCTGGTAGCTTCTCTTTTGTCTGTCAGTGCATAGTAAATCCTGTTTGTTTCTTTTAACAGTCCCATGTCTCTTCTGCCATTACACCCTTACAAGGACCTTCCTTCAATTACATAAAGGTGTTTTATAACATTCCCCGAAGAGATATTAGCTTCCTAGGCTGGATCTCATTTTTATTGCTGCTCTCCATCTCTAATCTGACTGTATTACTTGGTTTTGTTTCTCAGCTATGAATGTTAACAGCAAGGTACAGATGGGCATTGTGATTTGCCTACAGAGGTTATTAAGATGCTATTGCTTCTCCTCCCCACAGTCTTTAATAAAGATGGGGAAAGTAAGTTCAAAAAGTATTGCTGGATTGTAGAAAATCCCCCCACCCCCAAACAAATTTAGTATGCCCTTTCTTAACCTTTCCTTCTGTTTTCTTCTCTTCAACCAGTCAAATCTCTTTCAACATTCTCTTGGCAAAAGAAACGTCACACCACATTGTGAGTTGAATTCAATGAACTTTCATCTATGTTAAAGTCAGAATTTGGAATTTAGGATATTTTCTTTTTATGAATTAGCATTAACTGCTAATTAATAAAGAGCTTAATGAGATTCACCTGGCATGCCTTATGTGGCTCTCACTTTCTAATAATTAACCTAAAAAGAAAAGCTCATTGATTTGTTTCATTTTAAGGAGTGGAAAACAGCAGCCCAAAAGGGATATTGACCAGGGTCAAAGCATGTTAAGGCATGGTCCAGTTCCTTTGTAACAGATTGGTAGGGAGTGATTTTGTGTCCAAGTTTTACTGGTGTCAGCAGACTGAATAAGACCACACACTGAAATGCTGAAAGGCCAAGTAAGGGCTGGCCTCATCCAGCTAACAACTGAATACCTAGAACAGTAGTCCTGAATTGTCATAGTGGCCCAAGTGCCCTGTCCTAGCCTTCCCACATGGGACAATGTAGGAATGCTTTTGATGCAGACAGATCAGTGTCTTCTTTCTCTACTCCAACTTTGCAACATTTGAGCCACCTGTGGTAGGAGGGCTTAAGAGTCTAAGGAGAACAGCAGTTCTCAATCTGGGGGTGACAACCCCCATGGGGGTCACATATTAGATGTCCTGTATATCAGATATATACATACAGTTCATAACAGTAACAAAACTACAGATATGAAGTAGCAAAATAATTTTATGGTTCAGGGTCACTACAACATGAGGAACTGTACTAAAGGGTCACCGCAGTAGGAAGGTTGAGAACCACTGCTCTAAGATAAAGGCTTGATGCTTTCCCTACATTTTCAGTTCTTAAGTTTCTACTGTGGGGGTTGGAGAGATGGATAGACTAGTTAAGAGCACTAGCTGCTCTTCCTGAGGACTTGGGACTTGATTCCCAGCACCCCTAGGGTGGCTTACAACCACATGTAACTCCATTTCTAGGGGATCCAACATTTTCTTCTGGCCTAGGATACCAAGGCACAAGGTTTACAGGCAAAACACACACTTACATAAAAAACAAAAACAAATAAATTCATTAAAAATGCCACTGTTCCAGAATCTTCCTTGCTTGGGTGCTACTGACAACATTTCCCTTCATTCTTTTGATTACCTACTCACACTGCACAATGATTACCCATAGCCACAGTGCATCAACTGTGGATCCTCACTTGTATCTTCTGTGTGTAAGACAACAACAGACAGCCTGGTGGTAGTGGTGACAGTGGTAGCGGTGGTGGTGGCCGCAGTGCACACCTTTAATCCCAGAACAAAGGACACAGAGGCAGGCCCATTTCTGTGAGTTCTAGGACAGCCTGGCCTACAGAGCAAATTCTAGGACAACCAGAACTACACAGAAAAACCCTGTCTTGAAAAACCAAAACCAAACCAAATGAAACCAAAACCACTAACACCAACCTCAAAAACCTTAAAAGACCACAACAGGCAATTTTGACTTCTTGTACTTGTCAGCATCCCCTGTAAGAAATACAGAAGGATAAAGACAGAATAACACAGAAGTAGAGTTTGTAAGCTATGGAACCAAGCTCCCAAATAAAGACCCGCCCACATGGTCTGCAGCTACCCACTGTCTTGGGGACTCCAGAACTGGCCAATCCTTGGATGCTCTCTCCATCTTAAGAGTGTTTTAGTTCTTTCTCTGTTGATAATGATGTGCTGCCAAGTAGAAACTACCGACAGCAAGGCTCTGATTGAAAACATTTGTCACTGTCATTTGTATTCCTTTGACATGTCAGTTTATGAAATGTGGATTTGAAAATGAAAACCAGTTCCTAAAATAACCTTTGGATGATAACTGAATAACAGACACTCACATGACACTTCAGTATCTCCCATCATCCCAATGTTGTTGGCCAAAGAAAAGATGCCTTCTGAGGCACACTTATGGGAGTGTAAACTACTCATCACACTAACTGTGATAGTGAATATATTCTGGTGATAAAAATGAAGAGAATCTAATATGATCCCATTTACATACAAATACACATGTGCACACAAGTGAATTAACAGTTTATTAATAGCCAGGCAGTAGTGGTGCACACCTTTAATCCCAGCACTTGGGAGGCAGAGGCAGTTTGAGGCCAGCCTGGTCTACAGAGTGAGTTACAGGACAGCCGGGGCTACACAGAAAAACCCTGTCTTGAAAAACCAAAAAAAAAAAAAAAAAAAAAAGTTTATTAGTAGTTGTTTTATTACTACTAATTAATATTAATTAATAGTTTGTTAACAGATTCAGTTTTCACCATCCATGTCAAGCAGCTCTTGGTTACGACTGCCTGCAGCTTCCTTTCCTGGGAACTGAACACTCTGTCCTCCTTGGCCATCTACAGTCATGTGTACATACGCACCATGCCATGTACTCACACAATTGAAGGTAATGAACATTAAACAAAAAAGAAATATGATGCTCTAAGATCATTGCTTGTCTTGTGATTGTGTGCTTGTGAGACTGCTTGTAATGTGTGAGATCTTGAGAGGTCACAGACTAATTCTTAGTTTTTTTTCCTGAGGTAGGGGAAAACATTGAACTCTTATAAGTACATGCACTTGGGTAGCAATAGCATTTGCTGTTTGAAGACAGAGAGAGAGAGAGAGAGAGAGAGAGAGAGAGAGAGAGAGAGAGAGAGAAAATTAAAAAAAATCTGTCTACTTAAGACTGCTGAGTATGGGTGGATGAGACAGAATCATTATTCACCAGGCCATAAACTAAGAGTTGTTGAAAACAACAGAATTGCCTTCTTTTGGTGGCTACTTGCTGGTTCTGAAAAGGGCAAGGAACATTAGCATTTATGATATTCATTGAATTTTTCTGTTTATTGTAAAGCCAGTACCTGGTTTGAGTTCCTATCCACCCACTGTTCCTGATATTTTTGTTGAACGTTTACTGTATTCCAAGTGATGAAGTGAAGAGGAATTTTAATCCAGCACCATGGCTGCTTTGGCAAAGATCACATCCAAAGATATGATCTGGCTGGAATGCAGACATGTCTTTATTACCTGTCTTTAATCCCTAACAATGAAGGTAAGGTTAGTTTATAGAAGGAAGCAGCATGTTTGAAAATGATGTCTAATTGAGGGGCAGACAAAGTGATGAATCAGAGAAAGATTTGACAGAATGAGTCAGAGATAGAATATACCCAACTCACAGGAGAACAACAGAGGGACAGAGGCTACTTAAGAGCAGAGTAGGGAGAGAAAGAGAGAGAGAGAGAGAGAGAGAGAGAGAGAGAGAGAGAGAGAGAGAGAAAGGGGTGGTGTGGTGTGTAGTATGTAATGTGTAGTGTGTGGTGTGTGTGTGTCAGGCTGCATGTTTGCCTCCATGCTAGGGTGCCCAAGTACTGCTGGCAAGCCACTCAGGGGAGGAAGAACACAATCCATGATAATGGTGCCAGCCTGTGTTTTCTTGGGTGAGAAACATTAGGGTCTAGGACAGATGCTGTGGTTCCTGGCCGCTTGGGTATCCAGACATCGATGGGGACTGGGGTCTGAGCTTTCTCTATGCACCAGGCAGGAAGGAGATGGCTGAGCCTAGGATGAGAGTAGAATCCGGTTTGGTTCCAAGTGCTGAGCGTCTAAGAGGCTGGAAGAGAAAAGGACTTGTCTGGGAGATTTAGGCATGCTTTTTATGATGAAGTCCCCCTGCCCCCCAGGCAATCCTTGATAAAGAAGACGGTCCTTACTTGTCCAAACTGCCTTATTTATGGCAGATGTGAATGCATATCTGACTCAAGGTGAACCAGGGATTGAATACCTTTTGAAGGAGGGGATGCCCAGGAAGGGAAGCTCATTGCCTAAACAGTTAGAGCCTATCTAGATGCCTCAATAGCCCGGAGAACTCCAGGTTTTTATGCTATGTGACCATGTCTCAGTAGGGTGTCATGCTATTGTGTTCTAGGACATGTAGTTTGGCAGGGAGCTGACCTTATGCCTACTGTTCTTAATTCTGAGATTTCCCCAGGTTTAGGCTTGCTCAACCTTACCGGTTCTGTCTGGTGGCATGGTTCACTTGCCTCACAGGTATATATGAGTTTTGCTGGGACAGTTGTACAGAGACAGGTTGCAGAGAGAACAAGGTGAAGACAGAATGAGCCAGAGACTGAGGAGCCGAAAGGTTAAAACATGTTACCAAAATTAATATGAGGCCACACTGAGCAATTCTCTCAGAAGTTCTTGGAAGATTAGATTGTCTGGAGGTGACTTAATTAGGGCTTTACTGCTGTGAACAGATACCATGACCAAGGCAACTCTTATAAAAGACAACATTTAATTTGGGTTGGCTTACAGGTTCAGAGGTTCAGTCCATTATCATCAAGGCAGGAGCATGACAGCATCCAGGCCAACATGTGGCTGGAGGAGCTGAGAGTTCCATCTCTTTTTCTGAAGGCAGTTAGAAGCCTGGCTCCTACATGGTTAGGAGGAGGTCTCATTGCCCACCCCTGCAGTGACACATTTCCTCCAACAAGGTCATACCTCTTAATAGTGCCACTCCCTGAGCAAAGCATATTCAACCCCCCAATGGAGGTTAGAAGCTTCCAAGCCTAGGCCTAGTTAGAAAAGAGAAGGAGAAGCTCTAGGCTCAGCCCAAGCTGTGTAGTTGCACAGCTTGGCTCTCATCACTTCATCAGAGGATATACAAGTGACATTGACAGTGAAGGTGGTGTGAGGTTCTGACGTGCTTCTCCAAAATACATCACCTCAGGATTGGAGTGGAACTGGAGCAAACAGGAGAGAGCAAGCCACTTTTGAACTGGCTCCAACCTTTCTGTGATGAGAGGTACCGTTTCCATACCTGGAGTTAGGAAATCTCTTCCTTGGTGAAGATACAGAAGATTATGACTAAAAAGGTTTTGTTAAATACAACTCCACCCTGATTTATCATCCAGCCATGTACCTCGTGTTAGTTACCTTTCTTTTCGCTCTAACATGATATCTGAAAGAAGTATCTTGAGGAAGGAAGGGTTTACGTTTGTTCACAGCCTGGGGGTTCTAATTAATTATATGGGGAGACCACGGGCAGCAGGAGC
The DNA here is from genome assembly GCA_028551405.1 of Uromys caudimaculatus. Lineage (NCBI taxonomy): Eukaryota > Metazoa > Chordata > Mammalia > Rodentia > Muridae > Uromys > Uromys caudimaculatus. The sequence goes on from CM052719.1 coordinate 29,976,715, forward strand.
ACATTGTGTTCACAGTCAAGGGAGCAGAGAGAGGTGAATGTTGGTGCTTTTTCTCCTTTGTATTCAGTCTGTGGCCCCAGGGAAAGGTGCTACTCATATGGAGAATGAGTCTTCTCTATTCCAGAAATGCTCTCTTAGATATACCCAGTGGCTTGTGTCTATGCTAATTCTAATTTAGCTGACAATTAAGATTATCTACAACACTGGTTTGTCCATGTGTATGTCCATATGTATGTCTCTGTGTCTGTCTACTCTTCATTGAACCTGAAAATAAAAAATAGATGAGTTTCCCTTTCTCTGGTCTTCATTTCATTATGAAGCCTCCTGTGTCATAGAAGATAGGCAAAACAACCTGTTTGTCTCTTATTATTCTTGGTATAAGCACTATCAATACTGGACTATCACTGATGCTCATCTTGGGTAGCCTGTTGATGCCCACAGCTAGGGTGCTCTTGCAGCTGAGAGGGGGATGGGCAGCATCCCTTAAAGCTCCTAGTCCTGGCCATACATCTCCCTGATTTAGATGCTGATAGCCCCACAGGCTTCCCAGGCATCACCATTGTGCTTGCTGCCTGTGGTCAGTGCTGTGGTTCTGCACTTTCCTCTGCCAGCAGGGCCAGCAGCAAGAGCTGGCCTGAGCCTCCTATGCTCCCTCTGCCCTCTGCTTCTCTTTACCATTCACAGTTCTGCCCCACCATGTTACGCCGCCCAATTTTATGATATCACTTCTTAAAAGCATCTTTCCATAAGACCTGCCTTTTTGGAAAGTTGTTTCGGAGATATTGTGCACTCTGCTGACTCATCCTCTGCCTTCACCACATCTCTGCTTGAAGTTCTCTATGGATCTCAGGCTCTTAGGGGTGGTTTGGGGTCCCTGGGGTATTGGCAGTGGCTGCCATATTTATTATTATTATTTTTTTGGTAGGAATAACAATCAAACTCCATTTATTAAGTGTGTGGTAAATGCTAAGCACTGTGTTAAGATCTTTGAAGGAATCATGAAGAATGAACTCTTTTAATATCTGTCCTCTATGTGGGACACAGGGAAAGCATGGGACCATAGTGTGTTTAGATCTTGTTATTCAAATCTTTGTCTGCCTGGGTTACTTTAGAATCTTTAATCTTGAATTAAATATTTAGGATGGTACAAAGTGCCTGGGACTTTGACAGGTAGCTCATGTGTTTTCAAACAATACATAAACAACAACAACAAATAACAAAAACAACAAAACCCCCAGATCCTTCATCTAGATCAAACACATGAATCTGTTTAAAATAAACAAGGCTAACCAGTAAATGACCATTTTTTTCTATTGTAATAAAATACTTTGATTTTTTTAGAAAAAGACATATGTTGGGTATCATAATTATTTCATTTCTGAAGAGAGATAAATGGATAATAATCTTAGCATCTAAATTTGAAAATAATTTATGTTCTCAACCTCATCTTCGGCCAAAGACTCAATGCTCTGTATTTTAAACACAATAAGCAAGAGGGCAGCAGCAAGAGAAGCCAAAGTAATAGGGACATGAAAATAATTTGAATTTGGTGCCTGGTTACACCCAGGGAAGGCAGCTGAACACACTCTCTGCCCATGGTATAGACACCAGTGTGGGTGCTCTCCAGGGAACAGAACATATAGGCTTCACACTTTGCTGTAACATAGGACCAGGATTATTCTTTTCTATTATGAAAAGAGAGATGGTCTCTAATGGTTTAGCGATCTGTCCAAGGCAAAAAGGTTACCCGGGAGGAATACCTCATTTGTCTCAGAACAAACCTTGGTTTTCCAGGTCCTTTTGTTCTTCCACGTGATTTAGAATGAATGATGAAACAAGAATACCACCCTGACCACCAATGCTATAATAGCTGGAAGTAACTTGAGATGATTTTTTTAAAAGGCATTTTATTAAACATGACTATTAACTAGCTAGTGTTTACTAAACTATATGTCATGGTGTTTTGTGTATATTAATTTCTTGCCATAATTAGCTATTAGAATGGATAATGACATTGTCCATTTTCAGGTAGGAAAATGGAAATGGAGACAGGTTTGAGCTCACTAACAGCACTGTGAAAGAGACAGAGCAGGCACATTTGCAAGCCTTCCCTCAAAATACAGTAGTCTGTTGGAGTTTAGCTGGAGATAATATTTATTTGTTTGTTTATTTATTTATTTATTTATTTAGATTTTTAAAAAGATTTATTTATTTAATTGCTTATTTGATTTCTATGTGAGGGTGTCAGATCCCTTGGAACTGGAGTTACAGCCAGTTGTGAGCTGCCATATGGGTGCTGGGAATTGAACCTGGATCCTCTGGAAGAGCAGCCAGTGCTCTTAACCACCAGGCCATCTCTCCAGCCCCTACCCCCACAGTTCCTTAGTTTTTTTTTTCTTTTTTGATACTTTTTTTTACATTTCCAATGTTTCCCCCTTTCTAGGTCTCCTCTTTGGAGACCACCTATCCCTTCCCCCTCCCCCATCTCTATGAGGGAATTCCACCTCCCACCCACCCACCCGCCCACTCCCATATTCCCACCTTGATATTCCCCTTTACTGGGACCTCTCCATCCCCCTGATGGCCAGCAAGGCCCTCCTCTGCCACATATATGGTCCGAACCATGGGTCCCTCCATGTGTATTCTTTGGTTGGTGGTCCAGCCTCCAGGAAGACCGGGGAGGGGGGTCAGGCCAGTTGACACTGTTGCTCCCTCCATAGGGCTGCAGACTCCCTCAGCTCCTTCAGTCTCTTCTCCAGCTCCTCCATCTGGGACCTCACTCTCAGTCCAGTTGTTACTGTAAAGTGAAACTTGGGTATTCCAAACGTTTCGGCTAATATCCACTTATCAGTGAGTACATACCATGTTCGTTCTTTTGTGACTGAGTTACCTCGCTCAGGATGATATTTTCAAGTTCCATCCATTTGCC
>CM052719.1:29980143-30008645 GCA_028551405.1 Uromys caudimaculatus
AATTCTTTAATGGATTTTTGTGTTTCCTCTTTAAAGGCTTCTAGTTGTTTATCTCCGTTCTCTTGTATTTCTTTAAGGGTGTTATTCATTTCTTTCTTAAAGTCTTCTATCATCATCATGAGAAATGATTTTAAATCTGAGTCTTGCTTTTCTGGTGTGTTGGGGTATCCAGAGCTTGCTGTGGTGGGAGAGCTGGGTTCTGATGATGCCAAGTAGCCTTGGTTTCTGTTCCTTATGTTCTTACCCTTGCCTTTTGCCATCTTGGTAACTCTAATGTTAGCTGATCTTACTCTGTCTGGTTGTGGCTTGCCCCTCCTGCAGGTCTCTGTGTCAGTACTCCTTGAAGACCAGCTCTCTCTGAGAGGTGTTTGGGTTTGGAGAGCTGTGGCACAGGGTCTGCTCTGGGGTGCAGACAGAAATCAGAAGGATCTTGTCCCCAGCTGTCCCTTGGTTCCTATGTCCTGATGGCTCTGCAGGGGTCCCTCTTGATCCAGTGAGTTTGAACAGAAGTGGTGGTTTTGCCTGTGCTCAAAGGTGTGTCAGCACTCCTGTGATACCTGCTCTCTCCTGGTGCCCTGTGGCTCAGGCTGAGTTCCCCAGGCACAGACCCCTGGTAGCCCAGGCAGAGGTCTCAACCCACAGATGGAAACCGGAAGGTTCAGAGGTTTCCTGACCCTGAGTTCTCAGGCCCTGGATCCTGCCAGTTCTGGGCAGGTGTTGGTGAGAGGTGTTGCTCCCCTTAACCCTACTCACGGCTTTTCCAAGCTCCTGGGAGGGTAGCTTTCTCCTGGTGCTCACTGGCTATGGACTTCTGGTGGCCCAGGCAGAGGTCTCCACCCCAGCTGCCATATTTAATCATAATCAGCCTATTTAATATGACTTGCCTGTGAATCTACAGTGCTGTGTCTATTAGGTTAATCTGCGATTGAATTACAGTGGTCCAGAGCTTCTGAAGCTCCCAAAGACACCAAAAAGAATCTGTAGGAGGAGTTGATGGGAAATTTGGGAGCACTCTTGTCCTGGACTCTCTGGGGAGGTTTTCTAGTTCAAGCATATGATAAGTTCTTTGTCTCTACTATGGTGAAATGTGGTCTCCTTTTTTTTGTTCAAAGGAATATATAAGTAAGTGCTATGCTTCCTCGTAACTTAATGATATTTTTCTATCATGGTGAACACATCAGGGTATTATCCAGAACTTATGTGTGATAAGTCTCAGTGAGCTCGTTGAGTCTAGGAATTTAAATCTTAGGCACATAGCACCCTGGGAATTATTAAAAGGCTTCATTCTGGAATACAGATTATGAGTTGTGATAGAGGTACTGAATATCTACATTGCTTCTAGGGTCTTTTGCCTGATTTGTGCTTTTTTTTTTTTTTTTTTAAGGTTTCAAAGTGATTTTTATCTTTAGTTGGTTAATGAGTTGTTTGAGGCACAATTTAACCAATGGTATTAGCTATTTTTCTATTGCAGTGATAAAACACCATGACCAAGGCAACCTGTAGAAAGAGTTTATTTTAGATGGTTAGAGTCTATGATGTTGGAGCTACAACATGGCAGCTGGAGTTGGAATCTGGGAGCTTCCATATTGAACTGCAAGCAGGAAGCAGAGAAAGCAAACAAGAATTGGCGTGTGTATCTTTAAACTCTCAAAGCCCACTTTTTGTGACATTCTTTCTTCAGCAAGGCCATGTCTCTAAACCTACCCAAACACCACCATCAAATGAGGACTTTCAAATGCCCAAGATTGTTGGGGACATTGGTGATTCAAACCACTAACACCATTCACCAGGGTCTATGGATCACAAAAATGAACATTTACTGCTTTGAACTTTGTAGGTATAAATGAAAAAAAAAAAAAAAAAAAAAAAAAGATCCTTAACAAGAGTACTGGAGTTTCTGTTTCTGATACAGAGAGGTGTGATGCTCCATTCTGCCTCTTCAGTCCAGGTGTTCAGAAGCAACTGCCTATCCTGCAGGAAAGGATGAAGCACAGTCTGTCTGGCTGTGAATGTGTGTGTGTGTGTGTGTGTGTGTGTGTGTGTGTGTCTTCTCTAAGGATTTCAGTGTTACAGCTCTTTTAGATGGTTTTAAGTGAAATAGGTTGTGTGCTTTTTCGGGGGGGGGGGTTGTTAACAAGGGCTATATAAACCTTGGAGAATGGAAGGGGATTCTTCTTAAGGTAAACGAATATTCATTGGCTGAGACTTAAGGTACTTAAGTCTCATTTGCCTGGAGAGGCATTCCAGGAAGTTGAACCTGTAATTTTGCTAAAGACTATGTGACATTCCTCAGGTCTCTACCTGAGGTCAGACAGAGAAGAGGAAGCCCCAGAAAAAAAAAGAGTCCTCCATTTTGCATTGAGCTCAGGGAGCTGTCCAGTTATGGTAGACTGTAATCTTAATAGCAGGGTTTCACAACAAAAGGGGAGGTTTTCTTTGAGAAAGAGAAGATATCAGATAGTTAGATTTGTGTGTATATGTGTGTGTGTGTGTGTGTGTGTGTGTGTGTGTGTGTGTGTGTGTGAGAGAGAGAGAGAGAGAGAGAGAGAGAGAACAAAACAATCAAAGTGGGAAATTATACTTCTTACTGTTCATGCATCACTGTTAGTTTTTTGGTAGTGGAATGAGATCTAATTCTATGACAAAGTTTTCCTCATACTTATTCTCCCAGACAGCCTTGGAGTTAGGAAAAAATTCAAAAGTTGTCCTTCCTTGCTATGTTTTTGTTGTATTATAAACTCATTCTCGGATTCAGTCAGTTTGAATGTAAAGCTAATATTCAGCTCAAGCTTGTGAGATGAAACAGTCTGTCTTTCAAATTTGCCTCTGATGTCCCTGTCACTCACCAGATATCACGATTAATTCAACCACAATGCATAAAGGGCTTATTGCTCACATGAGAAAGAAAGCATTGTTTTCCTACAAATGAATAGAAACTGCTGAAAGATAGGACCCCACAACCAACTTTTTATCTTGAGTTCCTTAGAGAGCCGTGGTGCTAAGAGATATTACCCATCTTTCTCCTACATATTTTAAAGGTCTCTTGGTCTCCCATGTGCTGGAAGGTGAGAGGGGATTTAGAGTCTTTTTGAGAATGAGTCCCCACATTACTGTGGTTTTCTATTCCTAACAAAAATGCTTTCTCAACATCTGTGACACAGTGTTTTTCTTTTTTGTTCTCTAAGGTAATAATACGAGGTAATCCCTCTCAATAAACAGACTAGTTAAGCATAAGGTAAATATGTCTACCTTTAAGAACATAAGGTAAATATGTTTACATTTAGTTCTAAGGAATGTGATTATTTACATTTAGTTCTGAGGGATTAAATTATTCATCTTCTGCTTTCTTCTTAGCTTTTCTAAGAGAAAGGTAGCTATGTATTTACTAAGACTAGGAGCAGGGTGTTGTGAGGACTGCCTACAGTCTTTGCACTGGGAAGACAGAGGGAGGAGGATGACTGAATGAAGCCAGCCTGATCTGCATAGGGTGTTGGAGGCTAGCTTGTTACATACATAGTGATACTTTGTTTAAAAAAGAAAGTCTTTTGCTTCTCAAGACTGGAGAAAATAGGGCTGGAGAAGGAACCCCACCCTGCTCACCTGCAGCCTGTGTTTGGTTAGAGCCTGGAGCTTTAGTTGTTTCTTTCCAGGATATCTCTGTTGTAGAGTGGACCACTGACTCTTTTTATGCTGCTGAGGATGAAATAGGTTCTCCATTCTGGGTTCTTTTGGTGGAAGGTTTCTAAGTTATGGGATATAAACTGGATGAGAGGTTTTCTTTTTGCTGTAATTAATTGTTCTGTTCTCACAGTAACATTGTGTGTAGTACAAAGCAGCCTCCTGTAACTAGTGGAGTTAATCACGTTCATAGGTGCTTGATTTCCATTTACCTTTACGTAGAGAGAAACACTACCGGGGTGTGACACCACTGCCCTTCCACTGCCGTTCTGGGAGGCTCTTGTCCCACGTTCTTCCAGAGTAAGTAACTGAGGGAACAGAACTCTGCCCCAGGTTGCCAGATGCTACTTTCCTTCAAGGGATTACAGTGAAGAATTCAAAGTCCCTGGGTTTGCTGCATTGATCTGACAGGGAAATAGAAGACACCAGGGCAACCATTCTCAGGGCCACATGGCTATTGGGCTGGTCAATAACCAGGTATAGAAACCTTTTTAAGACTCAAAAACTTCTCACCCCCATGGTTTACTTTTTAAATGCTACAGATGTGGTCAGCAAAGGATAAAGGAGCAAGGAAGGATGGTATTTTGGAATTTGTATATCACCATAAAAGCCTCTGAGTATGTGAAGATGGGTTGGAATGTGCAAAGAAAAGCTAAGAAAGCAGATTTGTGATAACACCAGCATGTGGCTTGCACACTGGCTCTGAATTACTGACCAGAGGAGATGCTGACAGGCCCTTCTTTCTTAGCTGTGACTGCAAAGGTTCTATTTCTCCCCTTTAATATATCATTTCTGAGCCAATGTTAAGATGAGAAAGTTCTCTAAAGAATTATGTGTGATGTAGAGTATATTCTCTCTTGTTATCAGTTCCACCGATAAGGACGGATTTTCAGAGATCTTCTGCTTTTGCAGTGCAGATTCCTCACATCAGGGTAGATGGGGCAATGACCACATTTTTGGACATAATAGTCTATGACAGATAGACCGAAATAATTCCTTTTTAGCAAAGCAGTTGTCTATAAATCTGTTTAGATGGCCATCCAAAGCGATGACATTCAAGATATGGTTGATACGTTGTTTATCTTAAAGAAACATTTGGAAATTAATTCTTCAGCACCATGCAATATTTTATCTTCTCAGTTTAATAATATCCAAATGTGCTTATGGGAGGCAAAAAAACACATGTGTGTTTCTTCATAAATCAGCCAGTTAGCTTTGAAAATAGAACATATTTCAAATATGTAGCAGAGGCCCTCCAGACGCCTTTTCTGTAGAAGTATGGGGGGTTGCAGAGGACTTTGCTGTGGTTTTGGATTTTTTTTTAAATAGACTTCACTGTCTTCACATGGAAGACAGGAATATTTCACAGAAGTCTCCCGTTAGGAGCCAACATCTTCTCTTTTATATTATTTTAGATCCCATTGTTTTTATTTGATATTCAGAATGGAACATACTCAGTTCATACTATCATGTTAAAATTATTAGAAAATGCAACAAGCAAACCTTCCCTTTGATATTTTAGGTGACTCTGCTGGCAGGGGGACTGGCATTTCCAAACTGATTTTACAAGAATTCCTTATGCACCTTTGCTGAAGATATTGCATTTTGTGTTCTGTGTGTAGGATTTATGATAAAATTATGTGAGAACTTTACATTTGTGGAAAATAAAACATGTAACTTGGAAGCTATTTCAAAACACGCATCAAATCCATCACTTTGTCCTGACAACTTTATCTTTAATATTTCTCATATTTCTTCATTTATTTTTATTTTTATCTCCAGTTCAGATCACCATCATTCCTTCTCTGACTAGTGGAGTACCATCCCTTCCTCCTGCTGAGGAATAGTTCATGACACAGGAAACACTCCACGTAAGAAAACAGAAGATTAATCTTTAACTTCTGATGTTCCAGACTGAACACCATAACCTACATTTCTGCATTCCATCCATGTGTATCCTCTACATGGAATATTATAGATAATAAATTAATCCACAGTCATATATATATATATATATACATATATATACATATATATATATATATATATATATATATATATATATATATATATGTTCTAAAAACTTTGTCTCATGCACCTGAGTCTCTTGCCTTATAAACATAATCCTATTGATTTAAATTACCTCATTTTATACTTAACATCTAAAACAGTACTGATACAGAATATACAGAATAGTAATCACGTTTGTACAGCAGGAATAAAACATATGTAGTTTTGGAAAAAATCACATAAGATATAAAAACAATCAGGTCACTCATTCTCATGTTCTATAATTTTACTGTGCTCTAGTTTGCAGCTATCCATGTTTTGACTCAGAATTTTAATGGAATCACAATTATATTTAATGATAACCTCACTATTTTAATCAGCAAAAGTCTGTCTCAATTCATCTTTTGTTACGTTATATTAATTGTATAACCATTCTGGGTACAAATGGTCCTAGGCATCTTGCAGTTCAGTTCCCATCACATTAAAACCCTTCATGAACTCCAATTAAGGTTTAAGAAACTAGCTCCCAGCTATCAAGACAAATAACATTTTTCTTTACTTTTTGTGGGATAGTTAACAGCATATTCCTTATGGCCTTTTCAGCCATCCACATTATTAGTAGGGAAAGTAGAATGATGATAGAGACATACTGTTTGTTAAGTGAATCACAAGTTTTGTATATACTCTATTTTTTTCAGATAAATGAAATAAACTTCCAATATGCTCTTAAGATGAATAAACTTACCACTTATGTCCTCTTTAAAGAATATCCTTTACTTCCAAGCTGGACTTGGAGTTCTAGCCACTATTGTTCTCCTTTGTTTCTATACTTTCATAATCCTAGGTCACAGACCAAAGCCCATGGATCTGATCTCCTGCCAACTGACCTTCGTTCACATGATGTTTTTGCTCACTGGAGGGGATATTTGGCTTACAGACATATTTGAGTCACTGAACATTGAGAATGACTTCAAGGGTCAGACAATATTTTACACAAGTAGGGTGATGAGAGGCCTTTCTATCTGCACCACTTGCCTCCTGAGTGTGTTCCAGGCTGTGACTATCAGTCCTTGTACCTCACTATTAGCAAAATTTAGAAAATAAAAATATACATGATCAAAAAAAAAAAAAAAGAAAAAAAAAGAAAACAGAAGATTTAGCTGGGTGGTGGTCGCACCCACCTTTAATCCTAGCACTCAGGAGGCAGAGGCAGATGGATCTCTGAGTTCAAGGCCAGCCTGGTCTACAGAGCAAGTTCTAGGACAGCCAGAGAAAAACTATTAAAAAAGAAAGAAAGAGAAAAAGAAAGAAAGAAAGAAAGAAAGAAAGAAAGAAAGAAAGAAAGAAAACAAAGATTTGATTCCTATTCAAACTGATCCTGATTAAGGGACTTTAAAATGTGGCAGTGGTAGAATCAGAATTATCATTTTTAATTAATACTTTTCAATGTTTCCCAAATGTTCTATAATATGCATGACTCTCTTGGTTTTTTTTCTTTCAAATTAATTCAATAGAAAAGTTAAGATGAAAACAAATATCTAAAATATTGTTAGGGTCTGGGGATTACCACACAAACCACTCAGACACTCATCTCAGTCAAACTGATCAACCAGGGACACAGTCCAGACTCGTGAGCTGAGCTGCAACCCCTAACCAGAATCCTATAGAGCTTTTTATGACTGAGATCCACAAACATCTGTGCCAAGTTATTTCACCAATAAAGATTTAGGGATAGGAGAGTTCCTTAGGAACATATCTTTGCTGTGCATTTATCCTGCTCCCGTTGGTTGGAGTACTCAGTGGTGGCGGGGAACTTGCCTTGCCTAACACTCATGTCTTAACTTGTCAACATGTCAGTTACCCATGTACATGTCTCTCTCTGCCAAGCAGGATGTCAGTTCCCAGGGCGGTCTTGGGAACTTTAACTTTCCTCAACTCTACTCAAAATGGAAGTCTTAACTTCAAATAGCTTCTTAGATTGGTGCAGGTATTTTTCTTAGGTTGGGGTCCAGCACAGGGGCAGCTTACAAAAACAAAATCCATAAAAGCTTATATACAGGTGTAGGAAGTGCTTCCTGGCAGTTGATTTGCATCTGAGCTTATTGTGACTAACAATACAAAGCAGTTCTAACTGGCATCTATATGATTGGGTTTCCAAGAACACCAAGGCACAGAATATAACAGAATATGTAATATGAACACAAGCATGAGAAAGTTTCCTAGTAACAGCACATGAGAAAGTTTCCTTATGACATTAGTAACAGCACAAAATGGCTTGGTAGATAGGCAACAGTTATCTAGGTCTTAACATTTACCTAGGCCCTAACAAATATATTTAAGAAATTGTTTAACAATAAAGTCAATAATATTGTCTAAGTGTTTTACTACTGTGAACAGACACCATGACAAAGGCAGCTCTTATTAGGACAACATTTAATTGGGGCTGGCTTACACGCTCAGAGATTCAGTCCATTATCATCAAGACAGGAACATGGCAGCATCCAGGCAGGCATGGTGCAGGAGGAGCTGAGAGTTTTTCATCTGAAGGCTTTTAGTAGAATACTTGCTTCCAGGTAGCTAGGATGAGGGTCTTAAAAACGCACACCCACAGTGACACACCTACTCCAACAGGGCCACACCTACTCCAACAAGACCACACTTTCTAATAGTGCCACTCCCTGGCTGAGCATATACAAACCATCAGAAATACATTGGCGCATATAGGTTTAGACACCATGTGCATACAGTACTCATGGGGGCCAAGACAGTTGTGAGCTGTCACATGGGTGTTGGGAACCAAACACAGATCTTTTACAAGAGCAATAAATGCTCTTAACTACTGAGCAAGGTTTCTAACCCCCCAACTAATTTTAAGATCACTCACAACTGCTTTTTTAATGTACAAAGACTTGCATCGTTGCTTTTACTGGGTAGATGGTCTTGAATAATCTATTCAAGAAAGGTTGCTTAGACCAACTTATGAAGCCTATGTCATTTGGGTATCAACTGAAACACCACCCTTATATGCTCAGTTTCTCATCAGACCTTGGTGGTTTGAGGCAATTCAGTAAAACCGTTGGTGACCAATCATGCCTGCCTTCAGATGTCCAATGAGGGGAAAGACTAAACATAGTTTAAAAATATTTAATTTTGTTATTAATTATATGTATGTGTGGGTCTATGCATATGAACTGAAGGTGCCCTTAGAGGTTTAAAGACTTCAGGGAATCTTCTGGAGCTATTACAGATATTTGTGACCCCATGCCTGTGCTGGTAAATAACCAGAACCCTCAGTAATAGCACTAGGCATGTTTAACCACTGAGCCACCTCTCCAGCTTCTGTACCTAACACTTTGCTGTCTGTACATCTATTGAGACACATGTAGATAAACTGTGTGATAGCTCAGCAACTAGAGAAGCAGGCAAAAATAAAATAAATATGGAATCACACTATACATAATTAAAGAAAAGATTCTAATTATAATTAATTTAATAATCTTACCAAAAAATTTAAAACCTTGTTCACAATGAAATGCCACATGAATGGAGATTTCCCCATTGCATAGTTAGACACACACTGCACCAGGGTGCTTTATTTCTTCCCTCTCTGCTCTGTTTCAGTCATGTGTGGGTTTTTAGGAAAAACAGCTACCCCAGTGCGTGGGGGATACTAAGGCTTATCAGAGGCCAGGCAACAGAAAAAACACATTTTTCTGTCTTGGAGATGAATTCATCTCTGTAGAAGCATGACAACTTTCTCCTCATTTGTCCTGGAGATAATGTACATGCTTTCACCAGCCAGTGAGCAGGTAGGTACTTGTGTGGCTGGGCTATACTTACCAAACACCTTGAATTTATTCCATAAACTTTTCAGAGAAACAAATAGACTTTTAAAAGAAAGAATAGATCTGTGGCGGGAGACCTCTGCCTGGGCCACCAGGGCTCCATAGCCAAATAGTGCTGGGAGAAACCTAGCCTCCTAGGACTGTGGAAAAGCCCGTGAGAGGGGTAAGAGGAGCAACACTGCTCAGTGGGACTGGCCCAGAATCCTTGGGACACAGCGACTGAGGAACAACCAGGGGAAGGAGCCTTCTGGTTTCCATCTGTGGCTGGAGACCTCTGCCTGGGCTACCAGGGCTCCATAGCCAAATAGTTCTGGGAGAAAGCTAGACTCCCAGGAGTGTGGGCAAGCCTGTCTGCTCAGAGAGACCTAACTGGAATCCCCAGGACACAGGGACTGAGGAGTGGTCTTCTGGTTTCTTTTGGTGGCCAGGGAGCAGATCCTGTGACACAGGGCTCCATACTCAAATAGTGGCAGGAGAGAGCTGGTATCCCAGGAGTGCTGGCACACCTTGAAGCACAGGCAAGATCACCACTTCTGTTCAAATTCACTGGATCAAGAGGGACCCTTGCAGAGCCATCAGGACACAGGAACCAAGGGACAGCTGGGGACTAGATCCTTCTGGTTTCTGTCTGCACCCCAGAGCTGACCCTGTACCACAGCTCTCCAAACACAACTTCCTCTCAGAGAAAGCCGGTCTTCCAGAAGTATTGATACCAAGGCTTGCAGGAGGGACAAGACACAGCCAGAGAGAGTAAGACCAGCTAGCACCAGAGATAACCAGATGGCAAAAGGCAAGGGCAAGAACATAAGGAACAGAAATCAAGGCTACTTGGCATCATCAGAACCCAGCTCTCCCACCACAGCAAGCCCTGGATACCCCAACACACCAGAAAAGCAAGACTCAGATTTAAAATCACATCTCATGAACATGATAGAAGATTTTAAGAAGGAAATAAATAACTCCCTATAAGAAATACAAGAGAACACAGGTAAACAACTAGAAGCCCTTAAAGAGGAAACACAAAAATCTCTTAAAGAATTATAGGAAAACACAATCAAATGGGTGGAATTACAGGAAAACACAATCAAACAGACGAAGGAAATGAACAAAACCATCCAGGAACTAAAAATAGAAATAGAAACAATAAAGAAATCACAAAGGGAGACAACCCTGAGGTTAGAAAACCTAGGAAAGAGATCAGGAGTCATTGATGTAAGCATCACCAACAGAATACAAGAGATACAAGAGAGAATATCAGGTGCAGAAGATAACATAGAAAACATTGACACGACAGTCAAAGAAAACACAAAATGCAAAAACTCCTAACCCAAAACATCAAGGATATCCAGGAAACAATGAGAAGACAGAACCTGAGGATAATAGGCATAGGAGAGAGTGAAGATTCCCAACTTAAAGGACCAGTAAATATGTTCAACAAAATTATAGAAGAAAACTTCCCTAATCTAAAGAAAGAGATGAACATAAATATACAAGAAGCTTATCGAACTCCAAATAGATTGGATCAGAAAAGAAATTCCTCCTGTCACATTATAGTGAAAACACCAAATACACAAAACAAGGAAAGAATATTAAAAGCAGTAAGGGAAAAAGGTCAAGTAACATAGAAAGACATACCTATCAGAACTACACCAGTCTTCTCACCAGAGACTATGAAAGCTAGAAGATCCTGGGCAGATCTCATACAGACCTTAAGAGAACACAAATGCCAGCCCAGGCTGCTGTACCCAGCACAACTGTCGATTACCATAGATGGTGAAACCAAAATGTTCTATGACAAAACCAAATTTACACAATATGTTTCCACAAACCCAGCCCTACAAAGAATAATAGATGGAAAATGCCAACTTAAGGAGGGAAACCACACCCTAGAAAAATCAAGAAAATAATCTTTCAACAAACTCAAAAGAAGATAGCCACACAAACATAAAAATAACATCAAAATAACAGGAAGCAACAATCACTATTCCTTAATATCTCTTAACATCAATGGACTCAATTACCGAATAAAAAGACATAGACTGACAGAATGGATCCATAAACAGGACCCAGAATTTTGCTGCATCCTGGAAATGCACCTCTGTGTTAAAGACAAACACTACCTCAGAGTAAAGGGCCGGAAAACAATTTTCCAGGCAAATGGTCCTAAGAAACAGACTGGAGTAGCCATTCTAATATCGGATAAAATCAACTTTTAATCAAAAGTCATCAAAAAATATAAGGAAGGACACTTCATACTCATCAAAGGAAAAATCTACCAAGAAGAACTCTCAATTCTGAACATCTATGACCCGAATGAAAGGGCACCCACATTCATAAAAGAAACTTTACTAAAGCTCAAAGCACACATTGCACCTCACACAATAATGGTGGGAGACTTCAACACTCCACTATCATCAATGGACAGATCTTGGAAACACAAACTAAACAGAGACACAGTGCAATTAACAGATGTTATGACCAAATGGATTTAACAGATATCTATAGAACATTTCACCCTAAATCAAAAGAATATACTTTCTTCTTAGCACCTCATGGTACCTTCTCCAAAATTGATCATATAATTGGTCACAAAACAAAACTCAACAGATATAAGAAGAATGAAATAATTCCATGCCTCCTATCAGATCACTATGGATTAAGGCTGGTCTTCAATGGCAACAGTAACAACAGAAAACCCACATACACACGGAAACTGAACAATGCTCTACTCTATGATAGCTTGATCAAGGAAGAAATAAAGAAAGAAATTAAAGACTTCCTAGAATTTAATGAAAATGAAAGTACAACATACCCAAACCTATGGGAAACAATGAAAGCAGCGTTAAGAAGAAAACTCATAGCTCTGAGCGCCTCCAAAAAGAAACTGGAGAGAGCATACACTAGCAGCTTAACAGCACACCTGAAAGCCCTAGAACAAAAGAAAGCTAATGCATCCAAGAGGAGTAGAAGGCAGGAAATAATCAAACTCAGGGCTGAAATCAACCAAGTAGAAACTAAAAGAACTATACAAAGAATCAACAAAACCAGGAGCTGGTTCTTTGAGAAAATCAACAAGATAGATAAATCCTTAGCCAGTTTAACCAGAGGGCACAGAGACAGTATCCAAATTAACAAAATTAGGAATGAAAAGGGAGATATAAGAACAGATTCTGAGAAAATTAAAAAATCATCAGATCCTACTACAAAAGCCTATACTCAACAAAATTGGAAAATCTGGGTGAAATGGACAATTTTCTAGAGAGATACCAAATACCAAAGTTAAGTCAGGATCAGATAAACCATCTAAACTGTCCCATAACTCCTAAAGAAATAGAAGCAGACATTAAAAGTCTCCCAACCAAAAAAATCCCAGGACCAGATGAGTTCAGTGCAGAATTCTATCAGACCTTCAAAGAACACCTAATACCAATACTCTTCAATCTATTCCACAAAATAGAAATAAAAGGAACACTACCCAATTCCTTCTATGAGGCCACAGTTACATTGATACCAAAACCTCACGAAAACCCAACAAAGAAAGAAAACTTCAGACCAATTTCCCTTATGAATATTGATGCAAAAATACTCAATAAAATTCTCACAAACCGAATCCAGAAACACATCAAAATGATCATTCACCATGATTAATTAGGCTCCATCCCAGGGATGCAGAGTTGGTTCAATACCCGGAAATCCATCAATGTAATCCACTATATAAACAAACTTAAAGAAAAAAAACCACATGGTCATTTCCTTAGATGCTGAAGAAGCATTTGAAAAAATTCAGCATCCCTTCATGATAAAATTCTTGGAAATATCAGGAATTCAAGGACCATACCTAAACACAGTAAAAACAATATACATCAAACAAGTAGCCAACATCAAATTAAATGGAGAGAAACTTGAAGCAATCCCACTAAAATCAGGGACTAAACAAGGCTGCCCTCTCTCTCCCTATCTATTCAATATAGTAATTGAAGTTCTAGCTAGAGCAATTAGACAACAAAAGGAGGTCAAAGGTATACAAATTGCAAAGGAAGAAATCCAAATCTGTATGACAAGAACTTCAAGTCTCTGAAGAAAGAAATCGAAGAAGACCTCAGAAGATGGGAAGATCTCCCATGCTCATGAGTTTGCAGGATTAATATAGTTAAAATGGCCATCCTGCCAAAATCAATCTACAGATTCAATGCAATCCCCATCAAAATTCCAACTCAATTCTTCATAGACTTAGAAAGAGCAATTCTCAAATTCATATGGAATAACAAGAAACCCAGGAGAGCAAAAACTATTCTCAACAATAAAAGAACTTCTGGGGGAATCAGCATCCCTGACCTCAAGCTGTACTACAGAGCAGTAGTGATAAAAACTGCATGGTATTGGTACAGCGACAGGCAGATAGATCAGTGGAATAGAACTGAAGACCCAGAAATGAACCCACAAACTTATCATCACTTGATCTTTCACAAAGGAGCTAAAACCATCCACTGGAAAAAAGACAGCATTTTCAAAAAATGGTGCTGGTTTAACTGGCAGTCTACGTGTAGAAGTATGTGAATTGATCCATTCCTATCTCCCTGTACAAAGCTCAAGTCCAAGTGGATCAAAGACCTCCACATAAAACCAGATACACTGAATCTAATAGAAGAGAAAGTGGGGAACACATGGGCTCAAGGGGAAAAGTTCCTGAACAGAACGCCAATGACTTTTGCTCTAAGATCAAGAATCGACAAATGGGACCTCATGAAATTGCAAAACTTCTGTAAGGCAAAGGACACTGTAAATAGAACAAAACAGCAACCAACAGATTGGGAAAAGATCTTTACCAATCCTATGTCCGATAGAGGGCTAATATCCAATATATACAAAGAACTCAAGAAGTTAGACTCCAGAGATCCAAGTAACCCTGTCAATGAATGGGAAACAGAGCTAAACAGAGAATTCTCAACTGAGGAAACTCGTAGGGCTGAGAAACACCTAAAGAAATGTTCAATATCCTTAGTCATCAGGGAAATGCAATTCAAAACAAGTCTGAGATTCCACCTCACACCAGTCAGAATGGCTAAGATCAAAAACTCAGGTGACAGCAGATGCTGGCGAGGATGTGGAGAAAAAGGAACACTCCTCCATTGCTGGTGGAATTGCAAGCTGATACAACCTCTCTGCAAATCAGTTTGGCGGACCCTCAGAAAAATGGACATAATACTACCTGAGGAACCAGCTATTCTACTCCTGGGCATATACTCAGAAGATGCTCCAACATGTAATAAAGACACATGCTCCACTATGTTCATAGCAGCCATATTTATAACAGCCAGAAGCTGGAAACAACCCAGATGTCTGTCAACAGAGGAATGGATACAGAAAATGTGGTACATTTACACAATGGAGTACTACTCAGCTATTAAAAACAATGACTTCATGAAATTTACAGGCAAATGGATGGAACTTGAAACTATCATCCTGAGCGAGGTAACTCAGTCACAAAAGAATGATCTTGGTATGTACTCACTGATAAGTCGTTATTAGCCCAAAAGTTTGGAATACCCAAGATTCACTTCACAGTAACTGCTGGACTGAGAGTGAGGTCCCAGATGGAGGAGTTGGAGAAGGGACTGAAAGAACTGAGGGAGTTTGTAGCCCCATGGAGGGAGCAACAGTGTCAACTGGCCTGACCTCCCGATGCTCCTGGAGACTGGATCACCAACCAAAAGAATACCCATGGCTCGGACCACATATGTGGCAGAGGAGGGTTTTATTAGCTATTAGGGGAAGGAGAGGCCCTTGCCCCAGTATAGGGGAATGCCAAGGAGGGAAGATGAGAATGGGCGAGTGGGTCATTGGGTGGGGGAATACCCTCATAGAGGCAGGGGAGGGGGAGGAGATAGAAGGGTTCCAAAGGAGAGATCTGGAAAGGGGGAATCATTTGAAATGTAAATAAAGTATCAAAAAAAAAAAGAACGAATAAATTCTCAATTGTTTAAATTTTAAAGGCAATTGTGAAAAAAAATCAATGGAGAGTTTTGGCGTCTGGAATGTAATGGCTTGTAGGTTTACAGGTCAAAACAAGTCAAAACAGAAGCATAGAGAACTGGCTAGTAACTAGTCATATTATAGCTACAGTGGCAGCTTATCAATCTGGATTTACGTCTTCTTTTCTTTTTTTGCCCAGTGCACATTTCTCCCTCATTATAATCAATTATAGTGTCTTTAGCTCAGATGCATATTTAAATGATTAATAGTTATTCAATATTTATCTATATTTTATATGGTGAGAAGGTTTATAACCTCATTTTTATAAAAAATGAAATATACAATTAATTTTACACCTTTCCAACCCATTTCCCACCCAATGTGATGTTAAATGTAAATATAATTGTATCAGTCCACCCCTAACATTGCCCAGTAGCCTCCTGTTATGGCCTTGTTTGCATGCCTCAAAAACACATGTTCGAGCCTTCGTGGTGAGTATCTACTGTTGGTGTTGGTCTGGTGCTGCTATGTAATCAGATGATAAATTATGTACCCCAAGATCTGGTTGCCCCTATAAGAACCAATTCTCACATACACCAGTTTTTGTTGTACAAACCTTGCTTTATAAGTTAATTGGTCAATAAAAAAGCTAAAGCCTATGATTTGGCAGTAGAGAAAGGAAGGCGGGACTTCCTGGGAGGGAGAAAGAAATTGTAGGAAGAAGGAGAAAGGCCCCTGTCACCAGGAGACAGAAGAGCCAGATGTGACTAAGGGCCTGGTATACCTAGCCATATGGCTGAATGGGGTTAGGTGGTTGGGTTAACTTAGATGAGCTAGGAGAGAGTCTGCCCAGCTAAGGCCTACATTTTGAAATTTTAAAAGGTGTCTGTGTGGTTATTTTGGGGAACTAGCTGGTTAAGGAATAACTGTTGCCATAATGATTTTCTGTATTAATTTAATATAAAAAATATTAACATTATTTTTACATCATGCTGGGTATCTATGAACGTGAACTTTTGGGAACTAGAGTGTCTGCAGATGTAGTCAAGGTAATATGAGACTCTTCTGGAGTATAGTGGGCCCTAATCCCATAAGTAGTGATTTTGTAAAAGAGACATTTGAGCTGGGCAGGGGTGGTTTATCCCTTTAATCCCAGCACTTAGAAGGCCAAGCCTGGTCTACAGAGTGAGTTCCAGGACATCCAGGGTCACACAGAGAAATCCTGTTTTGAAAAATCGTAGTCAATGAGGTTTATCCATGGTGTGATTATTGCTAATTGAAAACTTTCCCAATACCCCGCTCTGATGATTTGCAATTGAGTCTGCATTGGCAGTGTTTGATAGTCTCTATAGAGGCTGAAGAAAGAAAAGAACCAAAACCAACCAAACAAAAAAGAGAAGCATTCAAATTAAGACACAGAGATTAATGGGGAGAGTGTGTATAATGAAATCAGAGATCAGAGTTTATCTGCCAGGAATTCCAGGGATGTCCATCAAGCAGCCGCAGCTAGGAGAGGGACATGAAGCAGCTTCTCCCTGAGTTTCTGAATGTGAGTCTCAGACCTCTGGCTTCCAGATCACAAGAGAATGGATTTCTGCTGTATTAAGGTTCTTTGTCATGGCGGCGGTAGGAATCGATTGCATGGTTAAGCAGATGGACTGGTGAGAGCTAACACAGAGAAAATAAGACCCAAGTGTTTTCAGAGACCAGTCTGGAAGTTAGCTGAAAAAAGACATCACAAGTTAAACATCCTTCCTTATAATTAGTATAAAAATCAAAGATCATTAGTTTGGCTCCTTATGTCTATTGATCTTTTCCTGTTTGCTAGCTTCCGGTCACTTCTCTTGTTTCCACTGACCTTTGTAAAAGCTCGATGAAGGAGACAAGCTCTTGTCTGACTCAGGAATTTCGTATATACCAGTTCCTTCACCTCTGCAAACTCTTTCACCTGCGTTTTACTTGAATAACGGCTACTGACCTGTCAGGCTCAGTAAAAGGTTGCATCCTAATGGCTTTCCATGATCTAGCTTACATCCATGATGTTTCTAAGCTATCATTTTTGGTTGGATCTCAACTTCGTTTATCCTCCATTTGTGCTTTGTTTATCCTCTGCTGCATTTATTCACAGTTTATGAAGTAATATGTATGTTATTTATATGATTTTCATTATCCATCTTTTCCTCTAGACTACATGTCCCATTACTCAGTGACCATGTATTTTTGTCTTTTGCTAGCTATCAGCATAACATTTCTGACTGAGTGAAGACATATTTTTAGACTTTTAAGTACATGAATGTACACAAAATAAAAACATACATTTTTCAAATTATTTTTGAAACAAGGTCAGAATATTGGATAAATTGTTTCAATAATTTTTACTTAAGTAGATATCCTGTTAGATTGTCTTGAGTATCACAGCATTAAGAAAGCAGCTACCTCAGGCTGGAGAGATGGCTCAGCGGTTAAGAGCAGTGGCTGCTCTTCCAGAGGTCCTGAGTTCAATTCCCAGCAACCACATCTGTAATGGGATCCGATGCCCTCTTCTGATGTGTCTGAAGACAGCTAATGTGTCCTCGTATAAATAAAATAAATAAATCTTGACAACAAAAAAAGCAGCTACCCTTTATTTGCTTTGAATCACATTAAAAACATTAAAATATAATTTTAAAAGACTTATTTTTATTTTATAAGTGGTTGCCTATGAGCCAGGCAGTGGTGGCGCACGGTTTTAATCCCAGCACTTGGGAGGCAGAGGCAGGCGGATTTCTGAGTTCCAGGCCAGCCTGGTCTACAGAGTGAGTTCTAGGATAGCCAAGGCTACACAGAGAAAGCCTGGCTCGAAAAACCAAAAAAAAAAAAAAAAAGTGGTTGCCTGTATGGGTGTATATGTACCACGTGATCACGCTCATGCCTTGTAACCCCAGAGGCCAGAAGAGGCTGTCAGATCCTCTGGAACCAGAGTTATGGATGCATGTCAGCCACCAAACCTGGGTTCTCTGAAAAAAACAGTGAATGCGCTAACCACTGACCCATCTCTCATCCACTTAATACAATTTTAAGTAATTTTTTGAGAACATTACACATGTATAAAATGTATTTTGATCATTTTCAGCCCCATTGCTCTTCTAAACCCTCCCAGGCTTACCTCCACTACACGTTCCTCCCAACTTTGTGTCCTCATTTTTCAAAATAGTTCAATGATTACAATTTGTGCTGCCCATATATTCCCCGGCCTGATGCCAACCCCTGGAGCAGAGCTGACCTCCCACTAGGGCCTATGCTCTTAACAAAACCTGAGTTTCCCTTCCCCAGAAGCTATCAGCTGTCATTCATTCCTCAAATCAAAGTCACCTTTTGAAACACATGCATTCAATATGCTTTTATATCATAATAATCAATTTTCTTTTACCAGTTACTCATAACAACTGATATTTGGATATTTGATGATTAAGTGGATTCAGTGTTCAAATTCAGCACTGCATTCCTTCTAAGGTAGCAGAAACACACACCGACAACATTATAAAACATGGACCTAAAACCAGTTAACATAAACTTTGTCATTTTGTGTTTAATTGCAGATAACTTTTAAGATTATCTATGATTTTTCCACATAACCACCCTCAAACGTTTTTTTTCTAGCTCCTCAGATCCACGTTGTGGAATTCTCTGCCTGCCTTGGTTTGGCACAAGGCCAGCATATTGACCCTTAGAGCAGACTACAAATTCATCTTCTAAATTATGTATATTTTCTGACTGCTTTCTCTGTACTTGTGCCCCACGAAAGTCAAATCACAAAGAGCCGATCTATAAATCCAAACGTCACAAATATGTGTGGCTCTAAGACCCAAGGAGTTAGCAGTGAATATAACAGAAGTGGTTGCTACATTTGGTACTAGCCTCACAGTTTTAAAACAACCTATTCAGACTTACCTGACTTAGTAGGCAAAAACACAGAGGAAAACAACAAGTGTCTTTCTTGAAAAAAACACTATAATCTGTTCCTCACTGCATATGGTTTTATGTCTGTAGAAAACTGACGGCTTAATGCTATTCCTCCTTTTCCAAATTTTACATTTGCATTGAACACTTTTTTTTTTTTTTTTTTTTTTGAGACGGGGGTTTCTCTATATAGCCCTGACTGTCCTGGAACTCACTCTGTAGACCAGGCTGGCCTCGAACTCAGAAATCCACCTGCCTCTGCCTCCCAAGTGCTGGGATTAAAGGCATGCGCCACCATGCCCGGCCGCATTGAACACAATTTATGGTTGGGTTACAGAATGATAGCAGCAAGATTTCATTCCCTCAAATATCTATCTATCTCTGTCTCTATCTCTATCTATCTATATAAAACCTCTCCCTCCTGAGTGCTGGGATTAAATTGTATGCCACCACTGCCCAGCCCAGAAGACATTTTTGTGGCATTTTCTGGTATTCTGGTTCTGACTATCTTTCTGAGTCCTCTTCTACAGTGTTTCCGTTGGGGGATGGATGGGCATTCTCCACAGTCATCTATTGTCTTAGTTAGGGTTTTACTGCTGTGAACAGACACCATGACCAAGGCAACTCTTATATGGACAACATTTAATTGGGGCTGGTTTACAGCTTCAGAGGTTCAGCCTATTATCATCAAGATAGGAGCATGGCAGCATCCAGGCAGGCATGGAACAAGAGGAGCTGAGAGTTTAACATCTTGTTCCAAAGGGCAAACAGGAGAAGACTGACTTCCAGGCAGCTAGGATGAGGGTCTTAAAGCCCACGCCCACAGTGACATGCTTCCTCCAACAAGGCCACACCTTCTAATAGTGCCACTTTCTGGGTGAGCATATACAAACCATCACACCTATTCTCTTCACTTTAGTCAGATGTTCTCTGTAATAGCCTCCTGCTGCTGTCAGAAGACGCTTTGATGAGCTGTAAGAACAGCACTTATTTATGGGTGTAGGAATAAGAGTTTAGAAAGTGGTTTGGGTATTATATCAACTTAGCAAAGTGGTAGTGATAAATAAGGAGACATTTCTTTTTAAAATATTATTTTCATTAATTTATTGAGAATTTTATGCATGCGTACATTGTATTTTCATCATATTCACTCCTTGCCCTTCCCAGATCCACATCCATTTTCTATCCTCTCCTAAATTCGTGTTATCTCTTTCTTCTCTTTTCTTTGTTTCTTTCTTTCTTTGTTTCTTTCTTTTTTCTTTTTCTTTTTTTAATAGTCTACCTATTTCAAGTTTTTACTGCCCATATATATGTATGGTCATTGGGCTCTGCACTGGAGGGTGGTCTACTGGTAGTTATCCCCTATAAAGACAATTGACTCTCCCTCCCCTGGAATCCACCAATTGTCCTCTAGGGGTGGTTGGTGAATCTCTTCCCCTCCATGCTAGACTGTGGACTGCCTTGATCTTGTACAGGTCTTGTGCAGGCAACCATAGCTGTGGAGGGTTTATGAATGAGTACAGCACTTCTGTTATGTCTAAAAGTCATTTTTTTTCACTCTGATTCTCTCTGACTTCTCTCTCAAAACTCTTTCTATCCCTTATTTGGTGATGGTCTCTAAGTATTGGGGGTAAAGAGTGTGATACAGATATCCCGTTTGTAGCAGAGCACTCCACAGACGTTTTTTGTACCGTCCATTTGTGAATGTCTGTTAACTTTTTGATTAGGTATGAAAGCTGCAGTAAGAGATATGAATTTAGAGAATAGTCTGATAGCATTTCCTTTTATCAAAGTAATAGTAATAGGTTCATCTTTAGAGCTTATGGGTTCTTGGTCAGATTTATAATACCAGAGATGAGTTTCCTGTCCTGGATCAGCCTCAAACCCAATCATAAATCAGTTGGTTATCCATACAGTATTGGTGATTCTGTTGTACCCATGGCCATATCTTGCTAGGATAGTCATTACTGTAGCACAAGGTTCATAGTTGGGGTAAGACTGCTGTATATGTATATGTATATGTATATGTATATGTATATGTATATGTATATGTATATGTATATATATATATATATATATATATATATATATATATACACACACAAATATACAAATACATATATTTGGCTAGAGGCCTACATAGCACCTCCCAGCCTTATGAGAGCTAGTTAGCTAGTTAGAAAGGAGGAAGGTTCCTGTTCAATTCCAATTTGGTCTTTCTATAGGTGACCAAGTGTGTGGTGAGGAGATAATTTTCCTTTTCTTCTTTCTTTCTTTTTTTTTTTTTTATTTCTCTTCAGAAAAGGACAGGACTCTGTGAATATCAACCAGCCATGGCATATCAAGTTGCAATAAGAATAGGAACCTCCTCTTCTATTAAGGTTAGACAAGGCAATCCAATAGAGGGAAAGGATCCTAAGGGTACAGAACAGAGTCAGAGACAGTTCCTGCTCCCACTGTTAATTGTCCCACAAGAAGATCATGCTACACAACTGTAACATAAGTGCAGAGGGCATAGATAAGTCTCATGCAGACTCCCTGGTTGGCGGCTAGAACTTACTTTGTAGGCCAGACTGGCCTTAAACTCACAGAGATCCTCTGGCTTCTGTCTTCTGAGCACTGGGATCAAAAGTATGTACCACTGTACCCAGCTGAGGAGATAATTTTTTAAAAGATTTACTTATTTAATTTGTATGTGTGCTTATGAGTGCTTTGTCTACATGTAAATATAAGCACCATGTGAAAGCCTAGTGCCCATGGAGGCAAGAAGAGGGCATCAGATCCTCTGTAACTAGAGTCAGATGGTTGTGGCCTCCATGTGTGTACTGGGAACTGAACCCAGGTCCTCTGGAAGAGCATTCAGTGTTATTAACCACTTGGCCATCTTAATGGTGGATTTTTAGTGAGTATAGTAGCTGATCTCATCCATCTGGTCAACCATTCCACCTAACATCAGAACCACTTCTGAAAACCTATTCACCTGCTGAATTCAAATAGGTATACCATTTGGCCTGGCACACCCTGTAGTATAACTTGGTGTGAGGTGTCTGAATTCGGACTAAGCCTATAGTCTCACCAGCTAGCAGATCCTAGTTGGATGTCCCATCAGAACTCAGAGCAAAAGTAGTATGCCAGCCATCTACAAAAATTGGGAGAAAGCTCTACTTGCCTATGGTTCTTGCCAGGTAGGCCTTGCAGAAATCACAGACTTGAGTGAGTAGTGAGGGCCTGTCTCTTCTCTGTCAGTGGAAACCAGTACAAGAACTAAGAGGTTATAGAACTCAGGAAATCATTATACTTCAAAAGAAATTAACAAAGGTCCAACATCGGACCCCAAAGAATGGGAGGTTTATAAAATGAGGAAGAAATCACAAAAATGGCCTCAAAGGAGTGTACGGGGCCACAAGAGCATGGTTACATACATGAGCAAAATGAGAAGTCTGACAAACAGAAACAGTGAATGATCAGGTTAAGACTCTTCGTCTGCCAGAAGCAAAGTCTCCTGGTAGCAGCGAACCAGCACTAGAACCCATGTCTTCAACCAGTCAGGCAGCCCAGTGCTTGTTCTCAACTCTGCTGTCTCTGAAAGATGTCTTGTGTCCTAGGCTCAGTAAGGAGTGGCCCAGAACTTGGACAAAATTGACTAGTCATATGAGAAAGCCAAATACAAATAAAACACCATTTTCTTGCCTAGAAACTGGTGGGTCCTCTTAGTACTATTTGCTTTTAGCTTGTCCTGGAAGCAGAGTTGGTCATCTCTCTGGTGGAAGCAAAGCTTCATGAGATTACCACCCACTGTGCATGTGCGTGTGCATGTGTGTGTGTACATGTTTGTGAACACATGGGTGGAGGCTAGAGAATGAGCTCAGGTATGATCCTGTGTGCATCTGCCTTATTTCGTTTTCAGAGGCTATTACAGGGTCTCTCACTGTTGGGGGGGACTCATGATTAAGGCTAACCTGGCCATAGCCAGCAGTCCCCCAGGAGTCTTCCTGTTTCCCCTTCTCTAGCTTTAGAATTACAAGTGCAGAATACTGTACTATAGACAGACTTTTCATTCAAACACCTGTTTGTGTTTGAGCATCAATCAAACTTAGGTTTCTAGTACCACACTCAACTTTTAACTTTGGGTTATGGGCATCCAGCTCAGGTATTCATGATTTGTAGCTAGTGCATCATCATCTGTCCATGTTTTCTCCACAATCCAAGACAGTTTCTTTTTATCAATTTAATGGAGATAGAATTTATGTAAACTAAAATGCAAACATTTAAAGGTGGCAGTTTTAACAAATGTTTGCATTACTTTAACCAAGATATGTAACATGCTTGTCACTCCATAAAACTCACTCTTATTCCTTGTCAGTCATCCTCACCTCCTCAGTCACTGCCAGGTCAGGAAACCATTGATTTGGTTTCTGTAACTACAGATTAATTTTGCTTATATTTGAAATTTATATGAACGGAATCTCAAAACATGTGCTAACGTAACAGCATATTTTATCAATGGGGAGGGGGGTGCGGAGGGCTACTTTATTCAGTGCATCCTATAAATTGCCAATTGGCTATTTTACTTTGCAAATACTTTGAAATTTGTCTCAGCTTGGTGCCTTCTCTAAGCAATCTTTAACATGGTCCTTGCTGCAGTGTTGTAGGCTGTTACTAGAAGGAGAAGTCTGGAGGTTAAGGTCAATGCAGAACTGAAAAGGGACTTTCTCTGAAGACAACCCAACTCTTCTCAAAGTGATGATGTGGCTGCAGCTGTCTGAACATTTAATGTTCTGTCATTTTGTGGCTAGTTGGACTAATGTTGCCTGTATTCTAATGCTAATTTTGGGCCCCCATAACTGATAGCCCAAAAGATGAGAGAGTTGGCACATATATGCTAAGTGACCCTGTCCCCAAGTTATTTCTCATTGGTAAATAAAGATGCCAACAGCTAATAGCTGGGCAGAACAGACATAGGTGGGGTTTAGGTTTCCCAGGCTTGGTGTTGAGAGGAACTATGAGGACAGAAGGAGGAGGAGGAAGAAGAAGCTATCATGGGTTAGTGTTGTGGGAAAAATATTAAAAAGAAAGAATGTACCAAGTTCCCACGCTATGCCCTTATTCTCTCAGCCCTGTTGAATCTGCCATGATACCAGGAGACTCTAGCAGCTACATCTTACCTATACGCTGTTCCCATTCCGAATGGACCTAACTCTCCCGCTTTCCCTCTTCCTCTGTCCAACCTGGAAGTCCCTCCCACTTACCCAGTGATTGGCTCCTTTATTCATTAGGGGATTGGTTCACAAGAAGTCACATGAGTATGTAACTCACTCCTTGTCTGAAGCCCCTCCCAGGAGGTCAGAATTAGCATTAAAATACAAACAGCTCCAGGGCTATCCATAACAGGTTAGGAGTCAAGAGAACATGGCCCCAAGGGCTGGCCAATTGGAGTTAAGAGCAGACCAGATGACACATGGTAAATAGTAACTCAGGGTAATGATAGAAAAGATTTTAATAGCAAAGAGGCTAGGCAGCTGCCCAGCCATCATGCTGTTAAGGGCTTATTATTAATATAAAGGTTGTGTGTGTCTTTCATCTGGGAATGTAAGTAGCTAAGGTGGGAATTCAGTACCTTCTACAATAAGTGGTGGCACTAGAATTTCCTAGGACTCTTTTGCCAACTTTGATGCTTTGGGTCTGTCTAAAGTGGTCTACCTATAGGGAAATTAAAAACTGAAAAGTTGAGAAAAGAAGTTTCAGTACTTCCTCATATTCTTCTGGCTTACTTCCTTTTCTATGATGTCCATATCAGCACCTCTGCTGGCAGCAATCTCTCACTGTCACTTCTGTGCCACTGTGTAGTTTTTATTTCTCTTGTTGATAAAATCCTTTTAGGGTCTTTATTCCCAGACAAAGCTATTAGCTCATGTCTTTCTTTGACAAGATTGGCTGATCCTTTGCATTTTAAGTCGTCCAGGCAGCCTTGTGTGCAGCTCCACACAGCTGAGGGTACAAAGCACGTGGCCGAGTCCTCAGTAACTACACAGCTGGTAGAGGATGCCTTTGTAACAATTCTAACCCCAAAATGCTTCTTCTCTTCACCCAAGTGGGAG
Organism: Uromys caudimaculatus; assembly: GCA_028551405.1. Classification (NCBI taxonomy): domain Eukaryota; kingdom Metazoa; phylum Chordata; class Mammalia; order Rodentia; family Muridae; genus Uromys; species Uromys caudimaculatus. The sequence goes on from CM052719.1 coordinate 30,005,687, forward strand.
CCCATGAGTGTTTAGAAATGAGAGATGTGGGACACAGTTCTTGAATTATTTTCTTAGTTACTTCTTCTCTAAGTCACGTGCACTGTCATCTGTGATCTGGAGGTAAGGATGTGACTTTCCCACAGCTATTGTCTTGTTTCTTCATGGAAGGGGCCACTGTTTGAATCTATAGTGGGAACAGACTCCAGAGTCTATGTCTCAGAGTAGCAGTGCAGAGGGAGGTTTTAAAACCACCTCCTGCTTACAATGCATCTTACTACCCTAGAGAATATGCCTAGGGAGTTAAATAAATGGTGTGGGGGGGTATGCTTTAGTTGTCTGAAGAGCATAGTTAATTAAAGCCCTTATTCTTTAGAATGGCTTGATAATATAATATAATATAATATAATATAATATAATATAATATAATATAATATAATATAATATAATATAATATAATATAATATAATAAAATAAAATAATATAATATAACTTAAATAGCTTGTTCAGAGGGTCTTTGAAGACCATGGGCCACTGGATTTTGTTACCAGTTATACTCAAATTGTGTTTCTAAAAAAAAAAAAAAAAAAACTTTAAAATCATCTTTCACAGACAAGTGTTTTAACAGTAACTTTCTGAACCGATAAAAGGCTTACTAAAGAATAAAAACAAACTCAAGTTAGTAACTTTTATTTCGAAGGCCTGAGAATTAATATGACTTATTACCAATCAAAATTGGAGCAAGCTGAAGGTGATGGACCAGAGCCAGAGGCCAAGTGATCTGAAATTACCTTGATGTGACTTTAAGCTTACAGGCTAGGAAGAGATTTGGAACTTAAGGATATACAGGGATATATTAACCTTTTCTCAGAGGTTACACAGCAGATGAGGAGAGTGCTAAAGAAGTTTCTGTCTTGAAAACCTTGTGTTCAGACAAGTCCTACTTCCAAAAAAAAAAAAAAAAAAAAAAAAAAAAAGGTACCTAAGCGAATAGATAGGCCAGGAAATTAAGGTTGAAAATGAACGGCACTGGAAATGATGGATTTGGAATATAAATGTGTTTTCTCAGCGATGTGAAGTGGGGGAAAGGAAAAGGGAATATGATTTATGAAGATTTAGTGATCTAGGGCTAAGGAGTGCTCGCTGGTACCTGCGACTCAGCCTCTGGATAGATACTGTCATATCCTGATTTACAACCACTGGTCTGGGAGGGGGTGAAGAATGCTATTTGCATTGATCATGCAGTCTTATTGCATCTGATTTTAGTTCTTCAGAATAAATGGGAGGCATCTGATAACATTTGTACAGTGAACTGCTGAGAATTGATTGTCAGTGATAAATAAAACGAAGTTGAAAACGGACTGATTGGAAAAGATTTAAAAATTATAATTGCCTATGAATGTAAAATTGGTTTATTTGGCTCTGGATCTAGGCTCTATTTTCTTATGGGCTGACAGGCAATTTAAACCACAAAATTAAACAGTAAAAGATATGGCTTTTAAAATAAATGAATCCAGAGTTTGGTCTCTCTTTTTTAATCTCAGAAGAAATCTAAAGTTTCTATGAAGGCCGCTATGTTGTTCCAACTCCCCTTTTACTTAAAAACAACGCTTCTGTTTTCAGGAGTTGGTAGTGTGTGAGTTTGTGGATTCATTGTCAGGCCCCTGCAGAACAGCTTTCATGAAATAGCTCATTATTTTTGTTTCAGATTTTCCATCAAAAAGTTGTTCAAGTGATTCACTTGCAAAACCTACCTTAGGATTTGTTTGCATGTGCTATTAGATTTTATTTGTGTTTTTGGAACACAGGCATGGGCCAAGAGTGTCGATGGCTGCTGTGGGTGTAAGGCTTGTTTGTATAATAGTGTACATGTTTTCATATTCATCTAAGGAAGGTCCTCTCTGTTAATGTTAATGACTATATGATAATCAGAGACAGCATGAGTCCAGGAGGCAAAGGTGTGGCTAATGTCTCAGCAAAATGGTTAACCCTGGGATCTTCAGGATAGCCCTTAAAGCTGTGGAAAAGAACTCTAAAAACATGAGTTAGGAAATATATAATTTCTCAACTATGCAAAAATATAAGTATGTAATATGAATTGTATACGGAGTTTCACAGACCTAAAAGAACAGAGGCAGCCACACTATGAGCCAGCATGTCAGAAACAAGCACAGGAAGATACAAATGTAGGCAGATTCCTGAGTCAAGTCAGCCTGGAACAGAGAGAATTTAGGTCCAGGCATGGCCAGAATGGTGATTCCAGGGCAGGGTCCCACCCAGCTATCTTATTGTCTGTGCTGTCTCTTCCTAAGGTCATGGAATGCTGATTTGTGGAATGGTCAAGAGGGAACCTTGAATAAATAACTGAATTGATATGTAAATAAAAAACTAGGCATTTGGTCTGCATGAGATGAGCTAGCTGAAAGCTATGATAGCAGTTCTTTAGAATTTTTTTCTAGCTGAGAGCTGAGCTGTCTGGAGATCTCTGGAGAGTGAACACAATTCTTCAAGAATTTTTTTCTCGAGCTTGGGCCACAGGGCTCCACAGCAAATTAGCGCCGGGACAAAGATCCCTCTCAGGAGCTCGGAAAAACCGGGAGTGGGCCAAAGACATGCCCCACAGCTCACCAGGAACTGCCCCGAACCCGCGAGACACAGGGACCGAGGTAGGCGGGCTTAGAAACCCCCCTGGATCCCAACACGGGCGGCTGAGGCAGGATACTTTTCCCTGGGACACTAGGATTCCATAGTCAAGCAGCTCCGGGAGAAAATTTTCTCTCCCAGGAATGCGGAAAAGCCCCTAGCGGGGGCAACACAAACCCCAGAGCTCACTGATTCCGCCCGCTTACCGCGGGCCACAGAGACTGACAGACAGCAACTTCCAGCGGTGGCCAGGAACCTCAGCTTGGGCCACAGGGCTCCACAGCTAATTAGCACTGGGACAAAGATCTCTCTCAGGAGCTCGGAAAAGCCAGGAGAG
>CM052719.1:30009145-30045510 GCA_028551405.1 Uromys caudimaculatus
ATCCAGAGCTTGCTGTGGTGGGAGAGCTGGGTTCTGAGGGTGTGGAGTACTCTTGGTTTCTGTTCTTTATGTTCTTACCCTTGCCTTTTGCCATCTTGTTGACTCTGATGTTAGCTGATCTTACTCTGTCCGGTTGTGGCTTGCCCCTCCTGCAGATCTCTGTGTCAGTACTCCTTGAAGACCAGCTCTCTCTGAGAGGCGCTTGGGCTTGGGGAGCTGTCCCTCAGGGTCCGCTCTGGGGTGCAGAATGGAATCAGTAGGATCTTGTCCCCAGCTGTCCCTTGTTTCCCATGCCCCAAAGGCTCTGCAAAGGTCTCTCTTGATCCAGAAGTGGTGGTTTTGCCTGTGCTCAAAGGTGTGTCAGCACTTCTGGGATTCTCTGTTCATGTGGAGCCCTGTGGCCCAGGCTGAGGTCCCCAGGCACCGGTGTAAATCGGAAAGTTCACAGTTTTTCTGTCCCCGGGTTCTCAGGCCCCGGATCCCTGCAGATCCGGGCGGGTCTGGGCAAGAGGTGCTGCTCCCCTCAACCCCACTCACGGCCCTTCCAAGTTCCTGTGAGGTTACCTTTCTACGGCGCTCGTTGGCTACGGACTCCTGGCGTCCCAGGCAGAGGTTTCCCCCTTTCTACGGCGCTCGTTGGCTACCGACTCCTGGTGTCCCAGGCAGAGGTTTCCCCCTGCAAGTGAGATCCGGAAGTTTCGGAGTCTTTCTGTCCCCGGGTTCTCAGGCCCCGGATCCCTGGAGATCCGGGCGGGTCTGGGCGAGAGGTGCTGCTCCCCTCAACCCCACTCACGGCCCTTCCAAGTTCCTGTGAGGTTACCTTTCTATGGTGCTCGTTGGCTACCGACTCCTGGTGTCCCAGGCAGAGGTTTCCCCCTTTCTACGGCTGGACAGGTTCTTTATCAGGAGAAAGGAAGCTGAACCTGTAATCTCACCAAGGCTATGGGACATTCCTCAGGGAGAGGATGTGTGGCTCTGGCTCCTCAGATCAGGCAGAGAAGAGGAAGCCTTGCTAAGAAAAGGGAGTCCTCCATCTTGCTCAGAGCCCAAGAGAGCTGTCCAGACAGGGAGTACTGTGATCTTAAATAGCAGGATGAAACAAGCTTTCTACATATGTGCTCAAAAGTGCTTGTACATCAAACAATGCCAACCAAGGATCCAACTCCAATCCTGGGGTTCAGACAACCCAGTCTTTCTCTTTGTTCATCTATAATAAATTCACCTTCCATACACCAAGCCAAGTGCTAGGAGGTTGACAAGGTTTTTCAAGGTGTACTGGATGAGAGAAATAAATGCCAAACAATATTTAAGTTATCTGCACTGGACATGCCCAATCTGTTGCAAAAATCCAGACTACTGGCACATACTTAGGCCAAAACCAATGCAAGCTTATGAGCTAAACACCCACTGGTACCAGGTTCTGAATGCAACTCACCATCTTTTTAATGATTGCTAGTTATGTATATCCCTAGGATGCTCTTGGTACTTAACTACACCAGTGCCATTATAGAACATAACTACAGGGGGCATATCACCAGATACTGCTACAGCAAGGCTTAGTATAAAGAAATGAGTTATCTCAGAAGACTCCAGCATGCATTACAAAAATGTGTTATCCAGATCAAGAGCAGGTCTACCTGGTAATCAATGTGATTGAATCCATTAAAGTCCATGGCCTGTGCATCCCCATCTGTGACTTCCTTTCATTTGTGGGAGAGACTTATATTTATGCTTATCAGTAGATAAAACTGGAACCTGTACTTTGGCCTTCCTCACATTTTAAATGGCCATAGTTACAAATAATCACACTTGGACTTCGCCCTTTGTGTGCGTATGTCTGACCAAAGAGGGTCATCTAAATTCTACCTTTATTGATTGGACTAGTGACCACTGCTGGAATAGGTGCTGGTACTACAGGAACTGTCTTATCCAACAATTATCATCAAGTGTCCAAAGACCCAAGAGAAGATAGAGAAAGAGTTTCAAAATCAATTATGGACTTTTAAGACACACTAGCTGGGCAGTGGTGGCGCACGCCTTTAATCCCAGCACTTGGGAGGCAGAGGCAGGCGGATTTCTGAGTGAGTTCCAGGACAGTCAGGGCTATACAGAGAAACCCTGTCTCAAAAAAACCAACCAACCAGCCAACCAACCAACCAACCAACCAACCAACCAACCAACCAAACAAACAAACAAACAAAAAAGACACACTGGCCTGCTTGGCTGAAATGGTCTTACAAAATCGAAGCGATTTCAATTTGTGTACTCCTGAGAAGGGTGGCACTTGTCTCTTTTTGAATGAGAGATGCTTTTATGTAAATCAATTAGGAATAGTCAGAGAGAAGGAAGAGTGAATCGCAAAGTGAAGGCAAGAGTTAGCTGACTCTTGGACTAATTGCTGTAACATTTGTAGGTGGTTTCTTCCATTCACGGGGCCCCTTCTCATACTATTCATATTGGCTTTGTTTCATCATGTATCCTTAATCTTTCAATCCAGTTTGTTTGGTCCTGAGACTATAAATGTGCCCCACCATGCCTGGCTAAATTGGTGTTCGCAGTAAGATTTATGAGTTTCCTATAAGCCCCAACTGTTAGTCTTTGGAGAGGCAGCAGTACATTTTCAGAATTATATTGTATGTCTTTAGTAAATCTATGATCTGACTTGATGAGTTTTATTGTAAGCCAATGGCAGGGGGAAGAGAAAAGTATGATATTAGAGAAGCCAGTGCTTGTAGAGGTAGGGAGCCTTTCCCTCATGACTGGTGGATCATAGCAGGTTAAGGAAGAGAGAGGGAGACAGGAAAAACAGTTAAGTGGCATAGTACCATGGCTGCCTACTTTGGGTGGAGTCTCCCATAGGTGTCATTCATTAACTCTGCCTCCCTTTTCTTTCTGAATTTGGTAGGGAGACCAAAGTACAGGGCAATGCTTCAATAACAGCGGGAATGCTCTCAGTGTAAGAGTAGTATAGTTTGTCCAGAGAAGTCTGAGTTAGCCCTAGGTCCCGAAATGCCATCTTGGGGAAATCAATGGTACTATTTTTCTTAGGAGCTAAGACTCCGCTTTTAGTGGCCATCACGGTATTGAACGTGACTGTGCTATACATGCCATAGTGTAACGGGTCTTCCAGAAGACAGATGGTGGCCATGGCAGAAACTAGAGGATGAATGTGGTTGGATAAAGGTCACACCAGGCACTAAGAAAAGATAATAAACTACAGCTTCATCAGACACATTATTAATAGAATGAGAAGGCATTTATGAACCTGGAATGCTGGTGGAATCATAACAGAATCAGTAAAGATTCAAGGGACCTCAGCAGATCCAATGCACTTACCTTGGCATCTAGCTTTATGGGATACCACCACAGAAAGCTGAAAGAATTGAAATTACTTCAAAGACACGGAGTCAGTTCCTAAGCATCTATAAGTCAGTAACACTGTCAAACAAAAGGGTGTTGCCTTCACTCCTCTGGAAGTGTATGGTGGAGATTAGAGGGAAAGGTTCAGTTAGTCATAGAAACTGAGCAGGCTCAATTTCATCTGCTTTCCAGAAAGCACAGATGACTTCTTATTCCATTACATATCGTTGGCCGAGGGATGGCAGAGACCAGAATCGTGCCAGGCAGACTTTCTCATTGCACGGTCTCCGTCTCTCCCACCCTTGGGTTTGCTTCTGTTAATTTTGCAAGCCTGAAAATTGGACCGTTATGCCTGTTGCCCAGACTGTGGTATGAGGCTCCTTGGAAAGTCCTATGTATATATTTTGAGTTTCCCTGACTAAGTTGTCTAGAGTATTCAGTTAGGTGTGAAATAGACTTGCTCCCAAACCATTTAAACTCAGAAGAATTAACTGTGATTGGTATGGGAAGTAAAATTTGTTTTCCTAGGAGCTGACGATTTTGAAGGAGCACCTTATTTCACTTATTGTTCTGGAGCAGATAGAGATGAACCATCAAATAGGTGTACAGTGCGGTATCTTTGTTTCTGACCATAGAACCCAGACGTTGGATCTGGCTAATCGTTCCAGGTTTCTGGTCAATCTCATGGGGTTAATGAGAACCACTAACATTTGGATAGGGCTTTAAAGTTCTCATATCACCTTCATAAGCAATTATCACATAGACAGCGCTGTCGGTAATGAACGATCTGTGATTCCACCTGCTGACCAAATACCCTGCCAATGAGATTCCGTCTCTTTGTAAAGGATTTCCTTCTGAGGTTCATTTAGTTACTCAAAGCTCCTTAGAAATAAGATAAAAATGAATAAAGGGGAGACTTTGACTTTTTCTAGTGGAGAAGTTCCAAGTTCATTGTGTTTGATTATAGAAGATAACCTTTAGATGACATTGACAACTGTTCCTTTGTGATATGAAAATAAAGGCAAATACCACAGTCTCAATAAAGATCAAAACACCCCTAAGCACAGTGAGGATGAAATGAGAAAGCTTAGGTCACCTTTCAAGATTAAACAATTAGGACAATGGATCCTGCTCACCTTTTCAAGTTCCTAATTTAGGATTCTCTGAAAGTCTAAGATAACTGGCAAAGGATTCGCTCAGATGACAGCCTGTTTTCAGAGTCGGCTAACATTGGTCAGTGTTGGAAGGAAACATATCAATCAAATCTATTTTTAGAATTAAATTAGCATATAGTTTTACAAACTCACATTTTTTTTATCCATACAAAATAAGCCAGTGAGCTCTGTCATAAAAAATATGGTCAAGATTTAACTGTCTCTCCGTGAGATCTAGCACTAAGCCAGAGGGTTACCCTGTTCCTTAAACCTTAAACTCAGGGCTGCTGCCTCTGAAACTTGACTCTGTAATTTGGTAAGTGTTTTAAAAAATACAACTAAATGGCTACCACATGGTGGAAAATTAGCAATCTGGGACTGAGACTTTTGTGTGGCATTAAACCCACATATGGAAAAAATTAAATATCATCCTCAATGCCCTCCATGTGTTCAGTTGTATTAAATGAAATGCTTATAAAGTGTGACATTATTTAACTTTTATAGGGTTTGTCACATCTAGTAAAACTTATTATTGTTCTTTTGAAAAACTTCATACAGGTGCGTCTGAGCTCATGTCAGTCTGGATACTCTATAATGTACATATAATTTGTTACTGGATATGGTACTAGGAAATCAACAGAATTCCAACCAGGATGACTTACGATGGCACCAACCCCAGTAACTGCCAATAAGCAATAATATTTATAATAATACTTTCTTTTTTATAGCGAAGATTTTATAAAACCTGCAGGTAGAATGTGGATCATAAATTGTTGGGGCAAAAATGGCCTCTTTGAGATAAATGACTCCAAGCATCTCATATTTCCCAAATTTAAATAACAGACCACGTGACCATCACAGTTTTCATCTGTGAACGTGGCTGTTGAGGAAATTCTATAATCAAATTTCTAACTCTGAAATTAATAGAAATTCTCAGGAAATTTGTCAGCATGGTTGATTTACATTGACATAGGAAGCTAGTGTCTCCCACTGTTACTTGCTAGGGAATGAAGCATACTTTTAGACCTGAGGCCTGAGGTGTTCCTTGGAGCCTGGGATATTATCTCTGTCTCCACAAGTGTGGTTCATAGTCCGCTGGCCTCAGTATTGCCTGTGATACCATGAGTTGAGAGAATCCATTATAAACTCACTGCCATCTTCATGCTGGAAAGTCTTTTAGATGATCTGTTTGTATCCTTTTTGAAGTGGAGACACTCTTGACACTCCAAAGCCCAGAGTTTGGACAAACTCAGCAAAAGCTGAGAATCTGAGCACATGTCTATACCTTACATAATATATATCCAGAGTGTGATAATGTGGTCTTACCTGATAGTTCTTGAGATTCCAAAATGTGCCTGGCATAGAATTCAGTCCCTTGGTTGTGTGGGACATTGGGGAATGGCTAGGCTACATTGCTGAGCCTGTTGTCATGGGCATTCTGTGTTAGGATACATTGCCTTCATGCAGTTGTCCTGTGGAGAGTGGGCAGGAGACTCAGCCTGACTGAGATTTGATACTCACAGGTCTCAAATTCACCATAAAATTTATGAAGTGCCCTTATACTATCTAGATTTAAACATGTAACTCTCAGTTCTGGAAGGTTTTTGTTTTTTTTGTTTTTTGTTTTTAAACTGTAGACAAAAGAATTTGCCCTGCTCTTAAGTGTGATAGATCACATTCCCAGGCAGTTTAAAAGGTATGATGTGGTTTCACACAGAGCATAGCAAAATTTACCAAACTCAATTCTTCCCTGTAAAGTCACAGCCAAAGTCTGCTTTATTACCACACACTGTGAAACAGCATCCTCAGGGCAAATGCTTGGGGTTCTGGCAGAATGATTTTGCTTCAGAAGAAATGCCCAGGTTAACATTTCACCTTGAGAAGAACTGGGCAGAGGCAATGGCTTGTCTACAGGAAAACAAATGACACCTCTGCAAGGAGCGTTTTGTGTATTTCCGGCACAGTTATCCCATCACCCCACACTGCTGCATTCTGGGGATAATTCCGCTGTGGCTTACATTATAGTATCTGTGGTTCTCTGGGCCTAGATTTTCTCACAGAGTCACAGACTGCCGGAGGCAGCTGGTAGATGATCAAAGGCCCAAAGGGCTGCTAAACACGGGCTGTAAACGTCAATTTTTTTCAAGTAACTGTTTTCGTCCCTTAGTTACCCATTTCATGCTGCACAGTAACGTTACTTGGGAGCTGGCACGGTAGGGTGGAGTGAGAACACTCTTGAAGTTATGGAGTCTGTATTCCGTGGGGCTTCTTCTCAAAGCAGTGGCAAAAGTGTCTGCGTAGTGCAATTTCAATCCACAATCGTCTCTTTATTGTTACTGGCTGTAATATTTCTTCCTCTCCCGTCATCTCATGAGGAGTGACGGTTAACTGCTCTTGTCTAGGTGTCTTAGAAGTTCCTACAGAGTCACCAGCATTGGGAAGCACACTTTTTCGTTTCTTTTTTTCAGCAGCGCAAGCTGTTACATACAGCATATAAATATTGGTAGTCACTTTCTGCTGCTATTGACAACATCTGAACATTTACCCAGCAGCAGCCAAAAGTCAATGTTTTTTCAAAGGGATTTGCAAAATACATGATTCCTTTGTTTATTTATATTTCTGGTGGAGAGTGCAGATGGGAAACTCTGGAGCCAACTACATTTGCTAATGAAATGTGCTGGTCCAACTGCCAGGAATAGAAGAGCCAACCATCCAGTTTGGAGTGTTGCAGCTGGCCGTTGCTAGCTTTGAGTCAGTGAAGGGGAAGTTAGAGGTGTTTGGTTAGACTGGAAGAAGCTGGGGCGACTTTCCCGCAGTGAGGGTCCTGACATGCTTGGCCTTGGCTCTCCTTTACCAGGGCAGGCTGAATGCTGAGCATGGGAGCTGTTGTATTCACATGGTGGTCCTGGTAGCAGACCTGCTTTCTAGCTGGCTCAGGTGCCCAAGGAGTCACTCCGTGCCATCTGGCTCCTATGAAGGCTGAAGAGAGAGAGAGTACTGAAAACCCCATCCCATTCCTGGAGTAAGATCTCCGAGGGTCACTGACCATTTGTGACACTTGAGTGGAAGCAAAGTCAGAAACCACAAACCAATTCTTTCACTGGTAATTTGAATACTAATTAGGAAATGAACAAAAATGGTAATATTAGCCGGGCAGTGGTGGCGCACGCCTTTAATCCCATCACTTGGGAGGCAGAGGCAGGTGGATTTCTGAGTTTGAGGCCAGCCTGGTCTACAGAGTGAGTTCCAGGACAGCCAGGGCTATACAGAGAAACCCTGTCTCAAAAAAACCAAAAAAAAAAAAAAAATGGTAATATTAATCTAGAAAACAGTGAGACATAATTATTTGAGATTTAAAATGTATATGTTTTTTGTGAATATATATTATATATAAATACATGCTATATAAACATTTATTATTTGAACTTAAACATGCACATGTATTTTTCTTTGATATTAATTTTTTATATCAGTATAAAGTCTTTTTTGTTTTTGTAGTGATGCCATCAAATGAAGGACCTTGCACACACCACTGAAGTGTCATATGACTGAACTGTGTCTTAATCATCAAGGCCTTTTAAAAAATAGTTGACTTAAAATCTTAATTATCTTTCTTACAGGAAGAACCACTCTAATGGACTATTCCTTACTTTCAAATGGAGAACTCAAAAATACTTGTAGAGCCTTTCGAAGGCAGAATCCTTATGGCGCTTCACAGAATTTGATAACTATTTTAGAAATGTGACTCAACCCTACTGAGGTGTTTTAAAACAACCATTTGGATTTTTAAAATAGGAACAATAATTCTCTTTTTTGCACTCCTCACTGATTTCAATAATAGGTCCTTAATTTAGGCAATTACCATCTGAGCTAGCATAAATAGGCTTGGGTACAAATCCGATGAATTTTTGGTCCCGTAACAGCACCTGGTTAGGGAGGAGGCAGAGGCAAACTAGAGTGTTCTGCACCCAGAAGAGGACTGTTTCCTAGTGTGCCTGGTGGAAGGAATGGAGACCACTGCTAAGTTCAGGGACCGGACCAGACAGAAGTCAGTTCAGAGAGTTTGTGTTGCATTTAAGTAGAGGAGACTGGAGTCTATTGTGTGTGTCTTTGCTATGGACCCACAACTTAGAAAGTGTTGAGCCAAAGAGGGGTTGTAGGGATCTGAGTGCTGTGATGTCTGATTCTTCTGTGACTCCTGTACCAACAAGAGCCTGTCCTAGGTCTCACTGGAAAGGATTCTAATTATATTTACTCTGAGCAGTAGACCTTGATACACAAGCTGTTTGTTTGTTTGTTTGTTTGTTTGTTTGTTTTTCTCTGACTAGCATAGTGTGGCCAGTTAGCAAAACACTAGGGTGTGGCTGAACCAAGGCCAATATTTATTTATCCTCCTATCTCTTATATTTTTGGTTGTGAGCCTAGCCTTTAATGGCTGAGTCATCTCTCCAGCCCTATTTTCTCTCTTATTGAGATGGTAGAACCTATTATGCCTTTGCCTTTCTTTAAGTGAACAGAAAAGGAGACATGACAGCCATATTAAAAAACAGATTGCAGCTTCAGGACAGAGCTCTACATCTGGATTTGGTAAAACGTGGCCTTTGTGCCCAACTTTACAACTGAGCTAGTTGAAGTACTACAGGGTCATGACTTGCCTAGGGTCAGTTTGTCAGTCAATAGCTAGTTGCTATATGATCTCCAACCCTCGTAACTTTTAGCCTGATATTTTAACTATTAAGCCACGTGGCTGGCTACAGAATATACCACAAAGCATCCCAGATGTACACTGGGAAAAGTCCTTCCGTGACCCAGCTGACATCAAGCTCCCTTAGGACTTGGCGTTTATTAAATGTTCTCTTACAGTGTAAGCGCATTAACCCGAGTGTTATGAGGATTTCCCTGCATGACAATGTTATAAGATTTTCTTACGAGGTCACGTCCTCAGAAGGCAGGGATTTAAAAGCTGCCACAACAGGCAGCGAAGCAAGCAACATGTGGCTTTGCTTCCAGTCTGTCATTTTAAGTACTGGAGAATTTATATGAATACAATTTCAGATACAGCTGATGTAGCTCTTTTGTTTGTTCATATGGGTTGGTTTCACCTTGAAAACATCTCTGAATATCCAGCATGCACTTTATCCCTGAATGGTGTATTAACTCCCACTATTTCTGACTTCTAGTCATGAGGATTTCAAAACCAATTGCATATAACAGCCAGGCTTAGCAGCCAGGCCTTTTTAATGGTGTAGCTGGGAGAAGGCCGACATTTTTTATGTGTGTGTGTGTGTGTGTGTGTGTGTGTGTGTGTGTGTGTGTGTGTGTGTGATCATTATCTTATCAACTATTACCAGCCCTGATAGAAACCATTCCTGCTATTAAAAAATAAACAACATCCTAAGCCATCTCTTCTTTCTTAAAGAAAGTGCTTAGATCAGTAAGATAAACCATATCGAATCAAAATATGTTGGTTGATAGTGCATATTTTTCCTCAAACTATGACTGAAGCCCGTATTTTACTCCTGATGAGGTTAGTTTATGACACTGACTTTGCATTCCAGTAATGTGACTCAATCCAAGGCATTTCTTTAGACATATCATGGAACCTTACGGATGTTGTTCTGTTGTTAAAATGAATAAATTCAACACCTAATTTGTTAATTTTTTTCAATGAAGTTTATGAGCTTATGAGTCCTTTTTTCCCAAATAAAGCTTACAAACTTTCTGAGCCTTTTTTTTCTCTGGGAGCAGCTTTACTCCCCAGACCCTCCAACCTGGTAAATGATGCTGTGAAACAGAGTTGACTGCGTTTGTTTAACAAAGGGCTGCAGCCTAAACCAAAGGGCCCTAGTGCTTTGTTTTCCACACGTGTTTGCTAAGTCTGTGTAATTTGATACTTTGCCCCCCTGAACCCACTGTAAGGGCTGTGTAATTGGTAAGCAGCTGCTGAGGTCCTAACTGGTATGCAGAGGCGAGCAAGACCATGAGGAATTCAGGAAGCCAGGCAGCAGGCTAGAATGGGCCACATGGACCAGGGACCTTAGAACTGGGTACCTCCAACATGGGCTTGCCTGTTTCCAAAGTAGTTGTGAGTAAATCAGGATGCCAAAGACAATTTCCCTTTCCAATTAGGATTTCTTGTGGTATTTGGAAAAAACCCCACAGCTTCCAGCTGCTACTTCAGTCTCGGGTTTGGGACCCATTTCAGCTTCTACGTCTGTCTTGTTCTGGAAAGTTATAGCATATACTGGCACGATATGGGTCAAGTAAGTTTTATAGAAGTAGTTTGAGCTAGACCAGCTTTATGACATCACACTCAATTGTCCTTCATCCTTAAAAAAAAATTGATTGTATATGAAGTATAGGGTTTAGAGGAAACAAGACATTAACTATCTTTTAAAAAGATGTATTGTTAAGCATCTGTGTATCTTAAGTGAATGTGGGCATCTATGGAGGCCAGAAGGCGGCACTGGATTCTCTGGAACTGAGTTGTGAATGGGTGTTAGATCTAAACCTAGACCCTCTGCAATAGCAGGAAGTACTTCTAACCACTGACCATCTCTCAAGACCCTCAAGTGTCTTTTTATACATTGTGTAATATAAGTCTCTAAATGGTGAGTGCAAATTAAACAGAGCAATTCATCTGTTAGCAATATTCACATAAGATTCTTATCTCAATCAACCTTACATTTTTAATAGTAATAACTTATGTAATAAAAGCTAGATATGGTGTTGTAAACCTGTAATCTTGAGCTTGGTAGACTGAGTCAGGACAATTGTGAGGCCAAGGCTTAGATTATGTAGTAATATATTAAGATACAGCCTTGAAGAAAGGACAAGTAAGAAATAATGAAGAATGCTTTGAAGTATTGGTCCAAGTTAGTCCTCAAACTATGTTCACCGAATTAAAGAATGGCCATAGAATTGAGAAGCACTTGTTTGGAGAGCCTTGAGTGTCACATGGGACTTTCCTTACTGTGGAGATATTTATTTATTGTAGAAGAATGAGAGTATGTTGGAAACCATATAGTGGGTGGTCACAGGATCATCGCTATCAGTTTTTTTTCAGACACTATACAACTTGTAGTGATTCTACTAATAGTATTTTTGAGTATCTAATGGTGAGAACTCAATATGCCTTCAATGGAATTGGGATTTTGGATTTTAATGATTTCCCAGGCTAGTGATATTTAGTACAATACTCTCTCACCATGCGACAAGGAAAAACTGCAGCTTCCAGTCAGCCTAAGATCGTGAGGGTCAGCAACTCGTATACTACAGGGCACTGTGTTGCCAAAGTAAGGGCTCTGGTAGGCTAGGCTTATTAAATATATTTTGTTTTCATGATGTTTTCAGTTCTCAGAGTATTTGAGAACTAATTTTATCATTGTAAGTCAAGGAGCATTAGCTTCCCTTGTACTTGTGTGCATTAAAAGGAAAAGGTAGAAGAACTATCTATATTCACTTACCTATTCATATGTATCTATATACTATAAAACACAGTTATGATTATCCAATGTAATGGATTTTAAACTTATTTTAATAATTGAATGTATTAAGGGCATTTTCTTCTGTGAATGAAGTTTTGCAGACATGATTTTTAATGGTTCACAGAATAACAGATTGTATGAGTATGCATGATCTAATATTTTAATCTTGAACCTTAAGGTTGTTTTGAACTTCCAAAAAGTACAAATAGCTTCCAATTGAGTATATGTGTATGTACATTGCATATGCTTTTGCTTAGTACTAGGATAAGGTCAGGAAGAACAAAATCTGAAGTCACTGAGCCAAAAGAGATTATTTTTGAAGGGTCATAATTTCCCACCGCAATTTTTAAATTAGCAATGGATGAGAATAATTGCATCCTACATCTTTTAAAAATTGGTTACCAAAGTTTAAAATGACTGCTTTGGGGGAAAAAAAACCCTTTAAGGCAGAAACTGTATTCAGTCATAGAAATGTGAATATTTGTATTCTAAGACAGTTTATGTCGTCTAAAATTTCTCATTTGAAATCTGGAAATGTTCAATTAGGTTTACCAAGTGTTATCCACTTTATTAGTTACTATTGTGGTCACACAAGCTTGTCACTGAGTGTCTTTGTTAGGGTTTCCATTGATGTGAAGACACCATCATCATGGCAACTTTTATAAAAGGAAACATTTGATTGGGACTGGCTTACAGGTTCGGAGGTTCAGTTCCTTGTCATCAGCTTGAGAAGCATGGCGGCATGCAGGCAGACATGGTGCTGGAGGAGGAGCTCAGAGTTCTACATCTTAATCTGAAGGCAGCAGAAGGGGACCGTGTACCACACTGGGCATAGCTTGAGCATAGGAATAGGAAACCTCACAGTCTGCCCCTGCAGAGACATAGTTCCTCCAAAAAAGCCACACCTACTTCAACAAGGTACCAACTAGTACCATTCCCTAAGAGCCAAGGGTTCAAACACATGAGTCGTCTGTGGGGGCATTACCTATTCAAACTACCACACTGAGATATCAAGGCTAGCTTTGAAAGTCAAAGATGATGTAAGAAAATGAAACTCCCAGCTGCAGTAACTCTTGGGGTGAGTTGTTTAACTTTTGTTTGAAGCTTTCTAGGGACTAGGTACCATAGCCTTGCCAGGTAACATTAGAGTTCAATTCTGTAGATCAGGTTTGGGCAGCTAACCTATGTTTCTGTCCTTGAGGGCCATCCAGACTTACCAGCACATGTACCCCATAGTTGACTCATATTTCCTGTAATTTGTGTGTGGCACATATTATCTTCATTCTATCCTTTAAAATTTGCAGTGAAGTAGGCATACCCCTAAAAGAATTCAACAAAATGTTGGCTCTGGCTATAAGTTGGTATCAAACTCCTTAATTATGGTTTCATACGTATATGCTAGACTAACTGTGCTGTGACTACTTAGAAAGAGGAATGCGTTATTAAGGGGTGTCTTTCTTTACCATGGCATTCCCTGCAATACAAACTTGCAACACTGGGGTTGCACACACAGCTTCCTAGTATGTTTAAACCTTATGGTCTTCCCCAGGAACCATTTCTTTCAGTTGGGTTTTGCTTCCTGAAGTTTCTACAACCTTTCAAAAATAGTGTCACCAGTCAGGGATTGGGAAAACTGCTCAAACCTATGAGGGCTTGGGTTTCATCTTTTTTTCTATAGTCCACACATTTTTATTTACAATCCAGTCATCCTTCCCACAGTTCCTCATCCCGTTCCTCCCCCCTGTCTCCAAGAGGATGTACCCCTACCCCCAGGCCTCCCACCTCCCTGGAGCCTCAAGTCAATAGAGGATTAGGTGCATCTTCTTCCACTGAAGGCAGAGCCGGCAGTCTTCTGTTATCTATCTGTCCGGAGGCCTGGGACTAGCTCCTGTCTGCTGCCTGGTTGGTGGCGCTCCCAGGGGTCTGACTGAGTTGAGACTGCTGGTCTTCCTATGGGATCACGCCCCTCTTCCACATCTTCCATCCTTCCCCCAATTCAACCATAGGGATTCCGGACTTCAGTCTGATGGTTGGGTGTATGTTAGTCAGGTTCTCTAGAGGAAAAGTACCAAGTACCAAGGGGATACATAAGTGAATAAATATATGGAGAGAGAGAGAGAGAGCATGTGAGAGAGAGAGAGAGAGAGAGAGAGAGAGAGAGAGAGAGAGAGAGAGACTTTAAAATACTGGTAGCCAAATTAGACCTGAGACACTGAGAATCTGGAACTCCATTCTTGAGGCTGGGTGTCTCAACAGTCGGAGTAGTCCCAGAATAGCTGTCTCTCACTGTGGGGGAACAACCCATAGTTACTGGGGTACCCAAGTTTCAGTTTGACGGGAAGCCTGCAAAGTTCCTTGAGAGCAGCTGGTCCTTATTTCAGGATGGAAGCTTGTAAATGTTGGTTGTGATAGTATTGAAGGAGCTAGCTGCCTTAGCAACAGGGTAAATCAGCTAGAGCAGCAAGGGGGATGGACAACCGAGCAAAAGGGGAGACGATAAAATTCTTTTTGAAATACTGTCTTTGGAGCGGCCTGGATTGCTACCTGAAGGTGCTACCCACATTTGAGGTGGGCCTTGTCATGTCAAATGAGGGCAGTAGAGAGATTGCTCTTTTCAGGTAAGGCCCCTACTCAGTGATTCTAATTTGTGACAAGTTGACATTAAACCAACAATAATCATACCATAGTAGTCATAAATCGTGTTTATAAACTTTGTGTTTATTGAGTAAAAGTTATATTTTAAAATTCTCAAACACTCCTGTGGGTGGATAGAAAACTATGTTATTCTTGCATTCTTTCCTCTTCTCTCCACTTATTTCTTCTCTTCTTCTCTTCTTCCCCTCCCCTTTTTTCTTTTTCTTTTTGATTGGATATTTTCTTTATTTACATTTCAAATGTTTTCCCCTTTCCAGGTCTCCCCTTCAGAAACCCCCTATCCATCCCCCTGCCCCTGCCTCTATGAGGGTGCTTCCCCACCCACCCACTCCTGTCTTCCCTCCCTAGCATTCCCCTACATTGGGGCATCGAACACCCTCGGTCCCAAGGGCCCCTTCTTCCACTGATGTCCAACAAGGCCCTCCTCTGTCACATAATTGGCCAGCACCATGGGTCCCTCCATGTGTATTCTTTGGTTGGTGGTCCAGTCCCTGGGAGCTCTGGGGGTCTGGCCTGTTGACACTGTTGCTCCCTCCATGGGGCTGCAAACCCCCTCATCTCCTTCAGTCCCTTCTCCAACTTTTTTCTACTTTTGAGTCAAGGCCTTATTACACATCTTAGCCTGGGTTTTTGTTCTTTTTTTTTTTTTTTTTTCCATTTCTTTTATTTATTTATTTATTTATTTATTTATTTATTTATTTATTTATTTATGTATTTATTTAATACTTTATTTACATTTCAAATGTTTTCCCCTTCCCAGATCTCCCCTTTGGAAACCCCCTATCCCCTCCCCCCTCTTCTGCCTCTATGATGGTATTCCCCCACCCACCCACCCACTCCTGTCTTCCCTGCCTGACATTCCCCTATACTGGGGCATCTAACACTCTCAAACCCAAGAGCCTGTCCTCCCACTGATGACCAACAAGGCCCTCCTCTGCCACATATGTGGCCAGCACCATGAGTCCCTCCTTTTGCATTCTTTGGTTGGTGGTCCAGTCTCTGGGAGCACCAGGGGGCCTGAGCAGTTGATACTGTTGCTCCCTCCCCATGGGGCTGCAAACTCCCTCAGTTCCTTCAGTCCCTTCTCCAACTCCTCCATCTGGGACCCCACGCTAGTCCAACGGTTGCTGTGAATTGAATCATGGGTGTTCCGAACTTTTGGGGTAATATCCGCTTATCAGTGACTACATACCGTGTTTGTTCTTTTGTGACTGAGTTACCTCACTCAGGACGATATTTCCAAGCAGGGGGAGTGGGAGAGGATAGGGCGTTTCCAAAGTGGAGACCTGGAAAGGGGGAAACATTTGAAATGTAAATAAAGTATCAAAAAATAAAAATTAAAAAAAAATGACTTATGAAATTCTCAAGCAAATGGATGGAACTTGAAAATATCATTGTAAGTGAGGTAACTCAGTCACAAAAGAACAAACATGGGTTTTCGTTCTTGATCCTCCTGCTTCAGTCTCCCCAGGGCTGACACGACAACATACATCACCATGCTTGGATTTTTGTTCTTCGGCACAGATTCTATCTGTCTGTCTGTCTATCTGTCTGTCTATTTTACTTGAACTGAGGCCTTGCATAAACTGGGCAAGCACTCCACCATTGAGATGCACTTCAACTTTGCATTTTCTCAGCTCACAGGATAAAGAGGTTAAATGTCTTGGCAACAGGTACTCAGTTCATCATCTGCAACTGATGTCTGCACTTCTGGTTATGAATTTTATGCTCTTTTACCTTGTAATTACATACAGCAGATTGCAGGGTCCACTGTTCCTGAATGTGTGCTTATTGGTTTTATATGATGCTTTGAGGCAAGTTTTGAGTCTTTTAAAAAAGAGTGTGTCTGTGTGATATAAGTGTGTGTATGCTGTAGTGTGGATAAGATGTGAGTGTGTGTGTGATGTGAGTGTGTATGGTGTGTGTGTGTGTGTGTGTAAGGTGTGTGTGTGTGTGTAAGGTGTGTGTGTGTAAGGTGTGTGTGTGTGAGAGAGAGTGTATAGATGATGTGAGTGTGTGATGTGAGTGTGTATGGTGTGTGTGTGTGTGTGTGTGTGTGTGTGTGTAAGGTGTGTGTGTGTGAGAGAGAGTGTGTGTGTGAGGTGAGTGTATGGCTGCACATGTGGAGGTCAGAGAACACGTCTGTAGCATGGCTCTGGGGATTGACCAGTGTGGCAGGCTTGTGTGAGCACCTTGATTCATAGAACCACCTCAGTAACCCCTAGGAGTCTTATGAGTCTCTTCTAGTCCAAGGCTGAGCTAAATTAGCCTGAAGCCTTGGCTCAGCACTTTTTAAAAGGAAGTAGGGTGCACTGTGCACATGTCCCCACAGCCCAAATTTCTTCTCATGTTTGGAAAACAATGTTGTCACCAGCTCTTTCTTAGTGAATATGATCAGCTTACCACACTTACCAGAGCAGGGATCCCAGACTCCAGAAACTAGTGACTGGCAAATGGTGAACGTTTGGTGATCCTGGGCTCCTTCACTGTCGACAAGGAAGCAGTAGATCAAGTTGGAAAGATCAAAGATGACCCCATTTGTATCTGGTTCGTATTTATTTCTAACTACCTACTGTGTGACTATAAATGTTGATATCTCCAGGATGGAAAAAAATAATATAGGATGTTGAGGCCTGCTATAACATCTGTCCCTGTGGATGAGAGTTCTAGAGCAAAGATAAAGGTCACAATGGAAGTGAAGTGCCAAGACTTTCATTAGTCCACAAATCAGAAATTTATTTGACCTTAACTCCTCCTGCTGGCACCCAAGGGTGCTATAAAACTGAGTTCTAATCAAAACAACATAATGAAATATAATCTAAAAAGGGATAGGTGTGTAAGTTAGCTTTCAAAACACAGAGGTATTTTGTTATTTTTAAGAACAGAATTCTCTAAGTGACAAGTTTCTTTTGTAGTTGAATACAATCTGTAAGATATATTTTTTCATACTAGAGTGAGGCACTTAAGAGTTACATAAATAGAAAGGAAATGGGCCTCAGACAATTTTTTCAGGGTGGAAGCAGAGTGGGATGGAACTAGTATAAACTTTCTCAAATGCCAACATACTTTCATTTCTATATAGACGAACTAGTTAACTTCCTTATTCATAGAATGAGCAGATACTGAGTGCCAACCAGGTTTCAACAACATTATTAAGTCTTATGCCTTCCCTAGTTGGGAAGCAAAAGTGATTGTGAACTGAAAAATAAATGCCTCTTACAACTGCATTTGAATATTTGAACAGTACTATGTTTTCACGTTCATTGCCTGCAACCAAATTTTCAGTTAAGCTTCAATTTTGGAGATTTCTTTTTACATTTGTTTGTTTAGTGTGTGCGTGTGTGTGTGTGTGTGTGTGTGTGTGTGTGTGTGTGTGTGTACATGTATGTGCAGGTGTGTGCACAAGGTTCTGTGTGGAGGTCAGAGGAAAACTTTTGGGTCAGTTCTTTCCTTTTACTGTTAGGTTCCACCTGGCTGTCCACAGTAAGTTCTCTTACCCACTGAGCCACCTAGCTGGCCCCAATTTGGAAATTTAATTAAAGTGTAATAATTGCAAAGAACTTAGAGATGCAGGTCTATGTTTCTCAGTTGTTGCCCACGTTATTATCTTATGCAACTTAGGAGCCTTTGTGCATCCTAGTGACTATAAAGTACCTTGTAGATGAACAATTTTTTTTATCTATGTGATGCTGAGGATTACCTTGTGAATGCCAGGTAAGGGCTCTACTACTGAACCATACCACAGCCACACCTTCTTTTGCAATAGATTAAAAAAATTAATCTCATTTCAGATGCTTGGCCGGACAGTGGTGATTCATCCCTTTAATCCCAGCCCTCAGGAGGCAGGCAGATCGCTGAGTTTGAAGCTAGCCTGGTCTATAGAGTGAGTTCCAGGACAAGAGAACCCCTGTCTGGAAAAACCAACCAACCAACGAACCAACCAACCAACCAACCAACCAACCAACTAACTAACCAACCAACCAACTAACCAACCTACCAACCAACCAACAAACCAAACCCCCCCCCCCCCATGCTAAAATCAATGACTGGGAGATTAAAACAGGGGTAGTTAACTTGCTTCCTAGTGTGATTGCCAAGGTACAGGAGAGGCTAGGCCAGGGTCATTTCTGCATGATGACTGGCTCATTTGATATATCCCATCTCAAGTACAAAGCACCACAAACTAAGAATGGCTATGCCACTTTTTTTTTTTTTTTAAAAATCAGTTTACAAAAGTAGAGAAGCAAATGCAGTTTATCTTTTCTCACTAGAAGAACCATTCTTAAGTTAAAAGATCAGTTCCCAATGCTGAAAAAACAAACAAACAAACAAAAAACAAACCACACAGTATGTGCTCAGAAAAAAATGTACTTAGTATTTTTATAGCCAGTGAAACAGTTAAGATATTCCAGAGAAAAGGAAGTGCAATGGCTCTTATTTCTGAGAGTAAAAGTAGCAGGCGTATGACCTACCTAACTGATCCTGCAGCAATGACTGGTAGTCAATGACCGCAAAGGGTTTATATAGTTCTTAGCACTTCTGTTCTAAGTGCTGGGGGCTGAACCCAGCTAGATAACCCACTCCAAAAGTCTACTTTGCCTTGTGTACAGCATCTCTATATCCTGTCTGTTTTCTGGGATCTGTCTTTACCCTCCAGGAGCTCATGTATCAGAAAGTCTGCTTTTTGAAAGAAGTTAGAAACCCAGATAAACCTCAGCTCAGGACTGTGCTCTACTACCGACTTAACACCACCAGCCCTGTCGTTTGTTTGAGACTAATGTTTTTCTTCTTAGGGGTTTGTCATAGGACACCCCTCCCCCAACACACACCAATTCAGTTGGCTTTGGGCCTCCCCTCTGCTCTGACCTTTTCCAGTTTTAGCTTTTGAAATCATCAGTGCTCTTATTCCTATTTTGTGGACACGAAAACTAAACCAGAGATTACATAACTTGTTGGGGTTGGGGCTGCACAGCTTTTGCGCACACTGGAGAAGAATAAGTGGGCTCAGTCTGCAGCCTGGAGGAGAGCCCTTGCTACACTGGGAAAGGGGAAAGGTACAGGCAGGGCAGAAAGTTGTTATCTCAAAATATCACCCATTGCATGAGTTAGGTCTGTCTGTTCCGGACCAGGCATATGATATATATATCAATCATGTGTATGTATGTATGTATATATATATCAATCAATCAAATATAACATATGTATATATAACATATATGTATATATAACATGCATATATAACATATATATCATATATATATGTTTTTAAATAAAATGAAAACCTTTTTCATATCACTTAATCTCTCTAATACCTGAATCTATATTATTATAATTAGATTCACTTTTTGATTTTAGGTTTTTCAAAAATTAAGATCATGTTTTGGTGATGTAGAATAGTTCCCTGAAAAGGAAATACCAGAAAACCCTTGGCTTCACTTTTTAAAGCATTGTGCCCAGTCTGTCCAGTGTCACAGAGTTCTTTGTCATTGATAGAATTAATCTGTCTGAATGTCCATTTCTAACAGCTCTTTCTCCGTTGACTTATTGTGCACACGAGGCCCTTGGGTACTACTCTTGAGTTTTGCTCAGTGATGGCAGGCGCTCCAGAAGTCTACTTTTCCCCTGTGTACGGCATCCATATATCCTGTCTGAAACAAGCTTTCTAGGATCTGTCTTTACTTTCCCCGAGCTTACGTATCAGAAAGCCTGCTTTTTGAGAGAAGTCAGAGAGCGTACTGTTCCGTCTCTGTGATGAGAGGCAGACCTCCCATTAAAAGAAAGGCTGAGTAGGTTGGCACATAAAAGGGAATTGCAGCTGGTTAGTTGAGGCTGCTGGAAAAAAAAAAAAACCCCGATGCAGCCCAAGAATGCTTTCTGGCTGCAGGCCCACAGCATTTTCAGCCGATTGTGAAATGGAGAGATTTTCATCACATTGGAGACTTTGCTTTTTAGTATTGTGTTGTTCTGATAGAGCAAAACGAGTGAGATTACACAGGTTGGCCCTGCTCTCACAGCTTATGCTCATGCACACGATCAGAGCAAGACATCCTCCTGCTTGATGATACAATGAAAGTAAAAACTGAGCGAGGATTTAGAAATATTTCTCTTCTCAAGGATTTTTACCTTACCAACTATCTAATTTTCTTTCCCTTTGTGCTATTCTGCAGACACTGAAATTACTTAAGGTGGACCAAACTTATAGAAAGTTATTCATGTCTTAATTGTTTGCCCAATGACTTAACACACTATGTATCTGAGTTCTTCGTGGGTCTGGACAACCTGTTATTGCTGGTGTTCTGTATGCCATGAATAAGCAACCAAGAACACTTTAATCTTGTCTGTCTACCGACTCCATATGCTTGGCAGAACAAACTTTTCCTGGCTCCGGTCTGGAAGTGACATATGTCACAATTGTTCCTACTTAGTCGGTTTTCCCTAACCAATGGGGACCAGAAAATCATCTTTCCCTTTACTTGGACAATGCTAAATATTGACAAGTACTAATGATAGCATGGTAAGATTTATCACACGCCAATGTAATCCAAATGGTACAGAGTCCAAATGAACATACAAAGCCCTCAAGTTTGCAGCCACTCACATACACTCCCCAAATGAAACACTTCCTCTTGGGAAGTCCATTTCTTGTTTCTATGAAGCAGCTAAGGTTCTCTCAGATAGCTGCTTTGCCTGTAGAATTTCCCACTTTCCTCCTGTTCTATTTGTTGCAATGTAAGCTTGAGTCTGTAGGCAGAGTCTGGATTCCCAGCCCTTTCAACAGATACCTTCTTCAGCACACCAGACTGTTTGCTTCGGCTCTGAACATACATTGTAATAACAGTGGAAGGCATTTGGAGCTCTTGTGTGCAGCTGGCTATACTTCATTAGTTCATAGTTTCTTGGTTCTCTGGACTTGTCATGGTCCTTCTCCTTTTCTCTCAGACTACTCAGGGATGTGGCTATCTAGCATCCAAAAGGAAATGCCAGCTTGAGAGATGACTGGGTAGGTATTAGTATCTCATGACTCCAGTATTCATTTATTCTGTTCTAACACTCTTCTAGGTTTTGTGTAATTCCATTTTTGTCTAGTATCATATTCTTTCTCTCTGGACATCTTTCTCGGATATTTCTCAAAGCTGCTAATGGATTCTTCCAGCTGTTATTTGTCTGATAAAGTCTTTATTTCTACTTTATCGTTTTGAATTACAAACCTCGAACATATATAACTTTGCAGGAAGCAGAACAGTGGGTTGACATTTTATTTCCTTCAGTGATTTTAAGATATTAGCCTTTGTTTTCAGTATTGTGTAATTCCTAATGAGAAATCTACTGTAAACTTTCTTTGGCCCTTTTTATAATTAATGAAGGATATAAAGAGTTTGTAATTTTATCATGTTGACAAGCCAAAAATTTAGCCTGTCACAGTTTCACAAAAACTGGCAACAGACAAAAGACTCCAGTGTCAGAAAAAAATAACTACTTCTAATGGCCTGGCAAGTGAGAAAGCCTGGTACATTTACCTCACTCCCTCCTTCTAGCTCTTAGAAGGCTGATGTGGCTGGACCTACATGGATCACATTGTACGATGCTGGCCTTAAAGAATTTAGATTTTTTATAATGAAGAACATGTGTCAGCCCTCGCTGTCAAGACACTGTCTCTCACAAGGCTATAAGCAAGCCCACTGTTTGCTCTGAAGGGAATTACTGTTTCTACGACTTGATGTCATCTCATGGCAAACAATTTTGAAAAGATATTGTAAAACGAGGGCAACCAGTGCTTGACTTTGTAGACAGTTCTCTTGACAGAAACATGTTCTGGTTTTCTCTCTTTGTGTGTGTGTGTGCGTGCGTGTGTGTGTGTGTGTGTGTGTGTGTGTGTGTATGGATGTGTGTGTGTGTGTGTGTGTGTGTGTGTGCACCCAGGCATGTGTACACACACACACACACACACACACACACACACACACACACACACACACATACACACACACATATTTGGCTACCTTCAGAATTTCCAAATTGAAAAGAAAAATATTATCCTTTAGGTTGGCATACAAAGTTTTGTGCATCATTATGGTTTCATCATATGCATAGGTTATTGGACTATTACACAACTTTTGTTTTGATAGTTCAGATGTGCAACACATAGGTGTATATGTCTGTTGGAGAGTTTTCTGCTCCACTTGGATTTGAGTTTAGGCATTTATCATTGATTTTGTGACACTCTTGGCTATTATTTCTTCAGCCATTTCTTTTGTCCTGTTCTTGCATGTGTTGTTCTTCGGCTATTCCAATTACACATATGCTGGACCCTATGGTTTTATCTCACAGTTACTGGATGTAATTTTCCCCTTTGTGGTTTATCCTGTGGAATTTCTGTTGATTGCATTAAGGTCACTATTCCTTCCTGGATTGTTCTGAGTATGGTGAAGCGACTTCTAATGGTTTGGGTCTCGTGTTGAATGATTGGTCCTTTTGACAGCAGTGTTCAGAGCTGAGAGTCAATAAAAGGTCATTGGATTATGAAGTCTAAGATCTCATTAATGAGTTAATTTACTAGAGTTGACATCACGATGAGCCAGAGGAGATGCCTAGCTGTGGAAATAGGTCACTGAGAAAATAGGTCTTTGAAGGGGTATCATTTCCTGGGATCCTTCTTGTGCTTCTGCTTCTCAGCAGTCATAGTGAGCAGTTTTCACTGCCACAAACTCCCATGATAGAGTCTGATGTTTGTTTCATTAAGGCCATGAAAGGAAACTGAGTGATGGACTCACATCTCTGAACTCAGGGTCTGAACTCCCCTCCTTTAATTTCTTTATTCCAGGTATTTATCTCACAGTGATAAACTGATTCACAGTTCAGAATGTCTTCTTGATCTAGATTGTGTTTTCCACCTTTAGGGTTTGAACTTGGTTATTTCTTACAGCTTTTCTTCTCATGCTGAAATTACCCATCTGATCCAGCACGTGGTCTATCTCTTCTGTTAAGGACTTTAACATTTGATTCATAGCAGTTTTAAATTCTCCATTAGATACTTGTGCATCATAGCTGAATCTTGTCAGACAGTTTGTCTCATTCTTTGGAGTGTATTTTTTTTCCCTCAGCCTTTTATGTGCCTTGTAATTTTTTGCTTGAGAATCAGACACTTTGTAGAATGCAGTAAGAGTGAGCTAGGAAGTTTTTATGCTTGGGAGTGAGTACCCTTTCCTTTTAGGCCTTTAGTGCGGGTATTTCTGCTCACCTAGTGAGGAGTTGGATTGGGTTTCAAATTCATAGTTGCTATGGTTACCCTCAGCGCTGACATTCCTTAAACAACTTTAGCGATACCTGTGTGTAAGTGTGAGGTTTTCCAGGACTTTCCCTTAAACTCTGCTGTACCCTGAGCCCCAAGTCTTCCTTTCGTGCCCTTTCTCAATGTCCCTTGTAACTCCTCTAGCAGTCTTCCCTTGTGACTTGTTACTTATATCAGAGCTTGTTGATTTGGTGGTGGTATATTTGAGGGAGGCTTGTCTTCTGGTGGTCTGATTAAATCCATGGTAGCAGAATACACAAGGACACTTTCATATATTTATGTGCTGTACTCTGAGCATATTACTCCCATCTTCTCCCATTTATCATTCTTCTTTCTTCCCACTAGTGCCCTTTGTTTCACTGGACAGGTCGCTTCTACCACCATGCCATAAACACATACAAGATTTTATATACTTATATAAAATATAAAAGTCATTTGTCATGACTTCTTGAGACAAAGCCTCTGTGCATCCTAGGTTGGCTTCAAATTCATGATTTTTTGACCTTTGCCACTCAAGCTTTAGGTTTGTGAGTGTGGGCCAGAAATCCAGCTCAAGATTGAGTCTTGATCTGTGTCCCAGGCTTTCAGAAATGTGCCTTTCCTAAGTATCATCCCCCTGCCTCCGTTTGATCCCAGTATGTTTTTCCTGCTTCTGTTTTTTATGTTCTCTTCTTCCGGATGGAGGGGAACTTCTTCAGTACCCTAAGAGTGACATTTTACTTTTTATTGCCTTTCTGCACTGCTAGTTCCATAAAGCGATTTGGTAAAAGCACCTGGATGGGCTTTCATGTCCCTCCTGCCGAGGCTGCTGCCATCATGGTTCACATCTGAAATGTGCGAATCCCCTATGCCCACTCTGGCATTTTCCTAATGCTCATAGGGTAGGATGTATGGAAATTGTACACTCCTCATCTTCATCTGCAAAGGTTCTTCAACGCAGTCCCACCAACCATTGCTTGGCTTTTATTAATTGCCAATTTTTTTTGTAGCTGAATTCTAATTGTTATCTGGACGCACTAGCCCCAGCCTAGCATGTGTCTTTGTCTCATTTTGCTCCATAGGCATCTACTCTCTTCATATGTCAAATTATTTGATTGTTTTGTGACTTCAGCTCTTGAACACGCCTTCCTGAACCCATACATGTTCGTGCAGGCAGTGATGTGCTGGTTCTGTGATTTCTGGTGGATTAGAAAGAACAATCTTTGGGGATGGGACAGAGAAAGATTGGTCCACTGCAGGGAGCAGGGAAGTCTGGAAGGGACGAAGACTTTTGGAGGTTGTGTTTCAAATGTTTTTGAAATCTTAGTGATTTGTTGGTCTTGAAATGACCGCCTCATTCAGGCTTAGCCAGTTTCTAGAAATGGTAAAGGGAGTTCTTATAAGCGTGTATTTTGTTTGCAAGCCAAACAATCCAGGACTCTTGAGATCATACCACTATTGGGAAAACTGAGTCATTTTCTACAGTGTTAATCATACCAAGGCCAGGAACTGCGGAGCTAGGAAGTTTATAGTCATTCAATTCTCACCGATATTACTCAAGTTAACTAATCCTACGCTGCCTTTTATGTAGTAACCACAACAAAGACCCTTGCTCATGTTCTCCCCTTGTTCTCTCTACTTCCTGGAGTGACCCTAGTATTTCTTAATGTGATTTGTTTTTCTTGTAAGGTTGAAGAGTTTGAGTAATTTCTTTTTTATGAGGTGCGTCAGAACTGTGAGAATGCTTCATTTAGTAATTAAGTAAAAGTAGAATTACATTTTATGATCCATCCTGGGACTCACTCAGATCCACTCTATCATGGTGCATTGATGTAAGCAGTCAAAAAAGTGGTTCAGATTTAAGAGTTGCAGGAGAGTTGTCATAGTGCAATGACCAGCATCCCATTTTAGGGCAATATGGGCAATATTTAAAACACTTCCTCAATTGCTCTAGGTTATTTACTTGAGGAGGTAGGCATATTTAGACTCAAAATATGGCTCGGTTCCTAGTTTTTGCAAGCTTTAATGTATAAGAGAGAAATGGCAGTGAGGTCAGATTAGGTGACAGCTAAAGGAAGGAGTGATAAAATTAGATAAGAAAGCTAGATTAGATAAAAGAGAGAGTAGATTAGGTTCATGGAGATGAGGTTATAAAGTACAATGAATGGAATATTTAAGTTCCTAATTAAGAAGGAGAAGATCAAATATACCCACCCAGGTTTTCCTCTGAAAGTATTAATGTGGAAAGGTTAAAACAATACAAGTTTCATAATAAGCTGACTCCATGTTTATTTATTCACTTTGTGCTTTGACACATTGTGTAGCTCTTTCTGACCTGGAATTCACTACATAGCTCTGTTAGATTGTAAACTTGTGATTCTCCTGCCTCAGCCTTCAAGAGTTCAGAAATTAAAGGAATGGGTTACCAGGCCTGACTGCTGTTAATAGCTAAAAAGTAGTAACTAAAAGAAACAGAAGGCTTGGTGTTGTAATAAAGGTTTGAACTAGATTTAGATCACTGCTATTCTAAAGTGGGTGCTCCTCTCACCTCGTAGATGAGAAAAATGCTACTTTTCTTTAAAAACATGAATCTAATTGATTGATACCTTTCAATTCTATTCTTTAAAGTTTTGGTTATATTATCATTATTGTGAGTATGTGTTTGATATGTGTGCATGTGAATGCATGTGCCATGACATGCATTGGAGGTCAAAGGACAATTTTGTGGAGTTGCTTCTTGCTCTCCACCTTCACATGGGTTCTGGGAATGGAATCCAGCTCAGTAGGCTTTTGCAGTAATTGCCTTTATGATGGAGCCATCTCAACAGCAGGGCTTTTAATGTTAGTAGATAAGAGGGGGCATATCTTTTTTGTTCAGTTCTTTCTTCAAAGCTGGAGTATACCTGAGTTTGAATGAGTCTAGTAGGATATTCTGACCTTCAGAGAAAGGCTTCCAAGTATTCTTGAAATGTTCTCTCTATATGTGTTCACATATGTCCCATGGCTTCTATTCTAGTTCTGTTGAAATCGTGGCATTTGTTCTGGCTGCAGCTGAATGTCCATGTCACTTGTGTGACTTCTGGGCTGAGGTATGAAATAGCAGCTGGAGGTTTATGTTTACTTCCCCCCAGGGACTTGGCAGTGGAGCTTTGTGTTGGAATGTTGGGCATTTGTCCTTTGAGTTCCTGAATAACTTTGTAGTGCAGCCATCACCAGCTTACCTCGGACACGACTAAGAAATACATTGCTATTGTCCTAAGCTTTGAAACTGTGGGGGTTAGTTTGTTGTCAAAGGAAAATGAAGTTTATAATGGCGAACATATTGAGGTAGTCTATGAAAGATCTGGGGAAGTAAGATTATATACATAATCTCACTTTAACAGAAGGGACTGACAGAAGTATCTATTTCTAGCTCAATAAAAACCAAAATTCTAAGTTATTGCTAGATAATACAAAATTGTAAGTAGTTGGTAATTAAAATCTATAAGATATTCTATAGTTCTAACCGAGACCTTCGATTTTGTCAACAAATCTCAAGGAACCAGAAATGTCTGGTTCTCTTGCTTCAGATTTTCTGTTTCCCTATGGGTAGAGAGTTGGAGATTATGGCAGTCAAGACCAGACTGAGATTTGCAGATGGCAGTAGTCCTCTGACTGTGCCACTAGCAGAGGGGAAATTGTCCCATCCTCAGGGACATGTTTACTAAGCCAGCTTTTGTTGTTGTTAGTGTTGTTGCAGGGATGTGAGTCGATACTTGCTTGGTGAGCGTACTAAAATGACTCGTCTGTTCTGCTGCTCATCCAGAGCTCTTATTTCTGCTGCAAGTCTAAAGCTTGATGGGGTCAAAAATGAGAAAAGATGGGAAAAGGTGGCTTTCTTTCCCCGCTGAGTGCTCGCCACAAGTCCACTTTTCAGGCTCCTTATACTATGAAGAAATGATTCTGAATGTAAATGTATTCTTATTTTGCAAATTGGCTCTACTGTGAACATTCATATTTTAATGATCTTCTCTGGGAGTCCCCCAAAGGGATCAATGCCAATTTTATTAAAACAACCTCTTTTTGGTGCAGAAAATTTAGTTCGGGGTAATGTGCATAAGGTTTGTTTGTTTCCCACTCAAGAGTCAAACAAACAAACAAAAACAAACAAAAGAAAATATAAAAGAACTTTTTTTGCCATAAAGGTGATCTTTTTGTGTGTGAGAGTGTGTACTTACTTACATACATACATACACATGCGCGCACGCAAACATACACACACACATACACACACACACACACACACACACACACACACACACACACACACTCACACACATTGAGACAAGATCTGGTGCAGACAAGGATAGCCTCAAACCTTGTAAATAGCTTAAGACCACCATAACCCTCTGATCTTCCAGCTCCCATCTCTCTGGCATTGGAATTATAGGCATGCCCTTGTGCTTTGTACATATTAGCAAGTGTTCTACCAACTGAGTTATAGCTCCACCTCCCTAAGGGATCTTTTGAATTGGGTTTGAATATAGCCAGGCATTGTCAGTGTCTTTTAATAAACTTTCTTCATTAACACTTCTCTAATTTCCTACTTTGGTGATGTAATAGAGGTTGCAAAACCAGGCTTTGTCAAATGTCCAGATGTATATGCTACATAATCATTTGGGAAGACAGCTGGGCTGTCGGTGAAATTCTTTAGCAATGATGCCTCTGCTTTACAGTGTAAGGTGACAATACTCCTAATGCATGTGATAGATAAAAGGAAACTTTCTATTAGTGCTTTTGTACTGTCCTCTGCGGTGATATTTCTTTTTGATATATGTTTGGTTAGCATGTGAATGTGCTGGGTTTGTATAGTACTACCTGGAGAAGTCATTCCTTGTAAAGAGAGCCATGTTAGTATTAATATTTGTTCAGAAGGCACATGGACATAAGATGTTACAAAAACATTCTCAGAATTCTTAAGGCAACGTTTCTTCATACGTACTTATGCATATGTAATGTTTGACACCAAGGATGTAATGATGATAATAATAATATTTGTTTTCTGATGCCCAAGACTGGTACTGCAACTTTGGCAGTGGCGAGTAAATAAATCAACACTAGCAAATCCAAAAATCATTCTCCAGGCAGGGGTTCTGCTAAACTAATCACCCAAGAGAACAAACAAACACACCACCAAGAGTAGTTAGGAAACTGAGAAATTGTGTGGGTATGCGGGGTTACTTGCAGGAAAGCAGCTAAGGAAGAAAGTATTCATGACAGCTCACCCATGATTAAGCTTGGGAGGCAGCTCAAAGCTCCATCCTAGTGTAATTAGATCAAACAAGGTGCTATTTGTATTCATTTCTGAGAGACAACTAAGTTTATAGTGAAATATCTCTGTAATATATTCTAGGCAATGAGATCCTGAGTATACTGGATGTCTGCAAGGACTGAATTGCAGTAATATTACATTATAGATCTTAGCAGCTCTTTAAATAGTAATATAAATTCAGAATAGAATAAAATGAGGTAGATGGGATAGACAATGTCTTATAATATGAATGGGTGGGTAAAATTTAAGACCCCCCAACAAATCAGGGAAATGTAATGCAGAAAGTGCCAGGATGCAGTGGTTAATCAGCACCCCTTCCCAGCTCTGCCAAAGGCCGTTCTCTCCTCTTTAGTCTTCACGGTTTAATTTATTTAGCTAGTTTTACATTAACGCACTCAACTGTATCTCGTGGTAATATATTCACATTCTCAATGCAACACATGAATCCTGCAGCATTTTAAGAATACATTGAACACTATGGGTTGGTTTTCTCTCAGATAACAAACAGTCCCTCTTACAGTGCAGAGTGAAGGCCATTATCTCTGTTTGCCATCCTTTTGGGGAAATTTGAAGAGTGGTATAACCAACAATACCATGGAGCTCACTTTATCTGCAAAGTAGTTTCTAGGAGGATTACAACAAAGCGAGTACACACAGCATTATTATGTGTTGCAGAGTCTACTGGGCTGGGGTTGTGGTCTTAGCTGTTGGGTCAATTCACTGGGCCGAGGTTTGTATTTGAAGAAAGGGAACAGAACCAGACCTTTCAACTTCTGCAGCAACAATGGGTATACAGAGCAGATGCTTCCTCAGTCTTCTCAATCTTCTGAGCAATTTGAAAGGTCTGTGGAAAAATTTCCAAAGTATAGGATCTGAGAGGTCTGAGGAGGAATCAAATTCCTGTTTCTAGCTAGAGTTCAGTCCTTCGATACATGAAAGACTCGTGTTGTTTCAAGGTAACTGAGCAAAAAGTAATAGACATTTGCGGAGAATGTACTTTGAGGTAGTCCATTGTGGATCCCAGAGTAACTGAGGAATTTGGTAGGCTTCTGGATTTGAGTTGAATCTCTGTTGTAAAATACTAATTGAGAAAACACCAACCTGAATACTTTGTTCTTACCACCAAGAATCTGCAAATACACACAAATTTGGTTGGCTGTGAAGTGCTTCCAGTTGGACAAATATTCCCATCTTTACGGATGTCCATTCTGAAGAAGAGTAGAAAGTTATCATTTCTCTCAGGTCATGGGTATGCTACTAGTGGCTGTGTGAGGGTGAAGATGTGATGTTTTCTCTTTAGCATTCCTTACTCTGTCTAAGCAGAGTTATGCTGAAACCTTGACAGAGTTTAGGTCACAAGTCTGTATCTTGAATCCCTGTGTGTGTGTGTGTGTGTGTGTGTTAGAAAGAGTTAGAGAGAGAGAGAGAGAGAGAGAGAGAGAGAGAGAGAGAGAGAGAGAGAGAGAACATAGAACATACATGGACAGTCTTTTCTATATGTGTATTCTGAGACTTGCCTGTAATGCAGACAGCTGTATACATGAGAGCTAGCAGGATCTGTAGAATATTGCTGGTGTGCTCAGAGTAGCTCAGGAAACATGCCTCTCATTTTACAACTGGAATAGGTTTGGGTGATGCTGATGACTATCCGTCACTCTTCAGAGTGTGGTTATTACTACTGGAAAATGCCCATGATGATTTTTAATTTTTTTTTTTTTACTGGTTTGAAAGTTAAGAAACCTTTTTTCACAGGGATGCATTTTATGTGTGCAGGCAGTTGACATTGTGTATGAATGATCACAAATACAAATTGATCTGTAAATTAATATTTCCACATTGAAATTTATACTTAAAGTACACACTTAAAGCAATATTGACTTCAAAACAAATTTATAACCAATAAAATACCCAATGTTGGTAAAGGCTTGTGTGATGTTGTTGACATGTCCTAAGCAGGGATTGCTCTTCTGGTGTTTCGATGTCTAATATGATGAGTGAACACCGCTAAATATTTTGTGCATTGGTAATTTTTTGTTAAATATCTAAGACCTACTTAAAAACAATAAATATAATATTTAAAATCTCCTCTTTAAGTTGGAAAAAACATAAATTGTGAACTGGATTATCCAAAATGCCACAAAGGTTATGCAAGTACACATGTTGTGGCCCTAGCATTGTGTGTAAAGAATTATAGGTACGATTAAGCACCCCAGCTACAGGCACTAACATAGGCAGAGCTTCTCAAAACTCTACCAAGAAACATCCGGCAGAGGGCAGTAGAATCCCACGTTAGTGAATTCTGCAGGTTGCCTTTCACAGGAGGGCAGTTTGCTTGGTGTTCTGAAACTTTCAGGCCTGACACATAATTGTGGGCATTAAACATCTTGAAGAGGGACATAAAATGTATTGCAAGGTCAATGGAATCCTTTGTCAAGACTTCTCTGAAGATCTGACCCTTTGTCACGGCAGTGCAAAACGCTAAAAATGCCTGTCACTCACTGGCTTATATTATCTTGGGGGGAATCCCATTGGCCAAATGTTTTTGTATATGTATGTTTTATTGTTGCTTAAATATAACGATATTCTGGTGACTGCATCAGGATGAAATGTTTCCTGATTGTCAAGAAATGGCAACCGAGCTCTATCCCAAGCCCGCTGTTTTCAAATTTTGTCCCAACAGTCATTTGATACTTTATATTCTCTTGAACAGCATAATAGCAGTCTGTGACAAGATGGAGGGAGATTTTTATTCCTTCTCCTCAAGTCCCTCATTCTCTCTCCTCTCTCCAGATTTCTTTGAGAGTCGCTGGCAGTTTCACTTGAGTGGGAAATGCAGACAGTTTATTTTCTAGTAAGAGAAAGGAATTCTCACAAGGCAGAATGGAAAATAGAGGGCCCTGGTGAGAGTCACTGTTGAACCCTGCCTGTGGCCTGGGAGCCCTCCTTGATCTGTGAATGGAAAGGCCGTGTTACTCATTGAAGAGCTTTCTGGTGAGTGCAGGGGCCATAGCAACCTCATTACCTCCTCAGATTGAAATAAAACTCTGTAGACAGAAGTAGTTGTGGACATCTCAGGGGTCTGGTTTTCAGGAAAGCCCACAAACCATGCTAGGCTCTAAGGACAGGCTGTGGAGAGATACATTTCAGTGGATCTCTCTGCAGCTCCCTTCTGTTTGTTGCCCGGTTAAAGCTGATCAGTGGACATTGCATTGTTTTTTACACCAAAGGCCTCATAAGCAAAAGAAAAAAATGCCATAAACGGCAAGCTATATATTATTTAGTTAGAAATTCCTATAATGACATGCTGTGGACCAATACAGCAGGAAAGCCTTGAAGGACAAAGTGAAGGATTTTGTCACCCTGGAAGAATTCCTAGATTAGAACTTCTTTAAAATCAGTCTGTTTTGTTCACCTTGGGAAGAAAATGCCAGTCCCTTAGACCATATAGCAGGTCCTCTGTTCACCATTGTTAAATGAGCAAAGGAAGCAGATTACTTAAAAAAACCTATACCAAATGAAAAGAGTCTGTTTTTATTAGAGACATAATCTTTGTTTTAATGCTGAAAATTTAAAGCTGAAATCTTTCTCACTAATCTTATTTAGCTCACTGCTACTTTTTTAGGCTTTAAAGAAAGGATGGCAATCTGTCAGTTGATCATAAATGAACATTCATACTGTAATTTAGATAAAACACGACTTCTTTCTCAGTGGGTAGCATACCCACTATGCTACCTACCCTACAGTGAGATAAGCAAGGAGACTGCTTGCTGCCTTGCCCTTCATGGACACAATCTAATCCAGGAACCCACATGAGAGGGCCAAGAATAGCATGGGGCAGGATAGCAGTCAGCTCTGGATGTCTTTATTGCAAATTATGATTTCAAGGGAAGAAAAGGACCAGTGGAGATAGACCTGGCTTAGCAAAACATTATGGATGAGGTAGAAGTAGAATAAGAAATTCAAAGCAAATGCCATGGGGAGAGAAGAAGGCAAAGGGTATTTAAAGCACTAGGCTCAGCTTGGACTCTACGCCAGGCTCACCTCTGTTGTTTGTAAAGCGACTTTTATATTCTGGCAACTATTTGCCTTCATGTTCCGGCGTGGCTATTAAAGGTCTAGCTATTGAGAGACAGGCTCTTAAGTGTTCAGGCGGCCTCCACTCTGTCTGACCAAATAGCAGAGGGTTAATAGACGTTTGCTTGACTGAAGGAGCTGTATCTGAAGGTGGGACATGAGGGGGCTTATGTGAGCAGGTTCAAGATGAAGAGAAGATACATTGTAACAGCAGTCTCGCTGACCGCAGCAAAGAGTTTTAGTTGAGGATAGAACCAAGGGCTTTGATGAATATTCTCATCAAAGTAATAAGGAGGAATTTAGAAGAGATATGATGGCAGTAGGCAACTATTTAAGAAGGAATGCTACATAAAGGCAGAGTTATAGGAATTTAATCTGGCTGTGATACATGAAATGAGTTTCAGAACGTGGAAGAAATTATCAGCCAATTTGATGGCTGAGACATTTGATGGTATAAATGCCTCTCAATCAGCTATTCTTTTTATTCAGCTTAAAGCGATGGTGATCCATGAATAAGTTATTGGTCAACATAGTTTCCTAGAGATTTCCTTTTCTATAAACGGAAGAAAAAAAATCCCTAAAACAGTACAGTATAGTGCGAGATCAGAAGGAAACAAAGTTTAGTTCTTTTTAGAACATTTGAGGCAGGTGCTTAGATGGTACTCATCAAACTTCCAGTAACAACTAGGGGAAATGATATGTTAGCTATTAATAACTAACCAGCAAACTTGTGGGGAATGTGGGGAACTTCCATTTGGACCCAGATGAGTGGTACTACACCAGGGTGATGCTGGAGTGGGGGGGGGCAGGCTCCTGGATAGACACAGCTTCACTGGGAGGAGGGGTAAGCAGGCAGCATCAGACAATAGCATTACCAAATTAACTGACAAGAGCACATGGTTGCTCAGAGAGATCAGAGCTAGTGTGACTGGAATTTAGGCACCAAAACAAGCTGGCTGGGCTCTAGTTGAAGTCAACAGCCTGGGACTTTATGGAAAGACGTGTTGGTTGGCAAGAGCGTTCCTACTTAGCCCTTTCACCTCACACATGAGTGTGGGAGAAAACTGCCATCCAAGGTATACTTGAGGCCCATCCATTCTTGACAGTTGACTCCAATATTATATTCTTCCTGCAGTGTGCTTGCTGTTTCCCACCTACCTCTTCTCTGTATTGTTGAAGACCATAATATGTACTTTATTCTTCTGAAACTTATTTTAAGCATGCCACATCTGGAGTTGGTGTTATTTTAATTAATATTTTAGTTAGCATATAAAACAATGTGCTTTGTGATGGCATTTCACACATGTACAACCATAGTCATCACCCTTCCTACCCTTCCCAGCACACTTCTTGCTGCCACAGGTCTCTATCAGGCACTCAGATGGTCTCTATTTAGTTTGACTGATATCTATCTATCTATCTATCTATCTATCTATCTATCTATCTATCATCTATCTATCTATCTATCTATCTATCTATCTATCTATCTATCTATCTATCCATCCATCCATCTATATCTACTGTTATATTTTGAGATTTGTACTTCATATAGCTATGTTAGGACTTAAGTATTTTATTCTTTATTATTTTTTATAGGTTTCCATTTAGTGTTTTATTTTTCCTCACTTCCTGGGGAGTACTTGAAATAAAAATATTTTCAGTTGTCTGTAGTATTTTGGACATATATTTTCTTTTTTTCTTTTCTTTTTTAAATTATTTACTTATTTTTTTGATACTTTATTTACATTTCCAATGTTTCCTCCATTCCAGGTCTCCTCTTTGGAAACCCCCTAGTCCCTCCCCCTCCCTGCCTCTATGAGGGTATTTCCCCTCCCACCCACCCGCCCACCCATTCCCTTATTCCCACCTTGACATTCCCCTTTACTGGGACCTCTCCTCCCCCTGATGGCCAACAAGGCCCTCCTCTGCCACATATGTGGTCGGAGCCATGGGTCCCTCAATGTGTATTCTTTGGTTAGTGGTCCAGCTTCCAGGAGGACGGGGGGGGGGGGGGAGGGTGTTGGGCCAGTTGACATTGTTGCTCCCTCCATGGGACTGCAAATTCGCCCAGCTCCTTCAGTCCCTTCTCCAACTCCTCCATCTGGGACCTCACTCTCAGTCCAGCGGTTACTGTAAAGTGAAACTTGGGTATTCCGAACTTATGGGCTAATATCCACTTATCAGTGAGTACATACCATGTTCGTTCTTTTGTAACTGAGTTACCTCACTCAGGATGATACTTTCAAGTTCCATCCATTTGCCTGCAAATTGCATTAAGTCATTGTTTTTAATAGCTGAGTAGTACTCCATTGTGTAAATGTACCACATTTTCTGCATCCATTCCTCTGTGGAGGGACATCTAGGTTCTTTGCAGCTTCTGGCTATTATAAATATGGCTGCTGTGAACATAGTGGAACATATGTCTTTATTACATGTTGGAGCATCTTTCGGGTATATGCCCAAGTGTGTTATAGCTGGGTCCTCAGGTAGTATTATGTCCATTTTCTGAGGGTCCGCCAAACTGATTTCCACAGTGGTTGTACCAGCTTGCAATCCCACCAACAATAGAGGAGTGTTCCTCTTTCTCCACATTCTCTCCAGCATCTGCTGTCACCTGAGTTTTTGATCTTAGCCATTCTGACTGGTATGACGTGGAATCTCAGAGTCGTTTTGATTTGCATTTCCCTGATGACTAAGGATGTTGAACATTTCTTTAGGTGCTTCTCAGCCCTGCGAATTTCCTCAGTTGAAAATTCTCTGTTTAGCTCTGTTCCCCATTTTTTGATAGGGTTTTTGTTTTTTTGGAGTCTAACTTCTTGACTTTTTTGTATATATTGGATATTAGCCCTCTATCGGACATAGGATTGGTTAAGATCTTTTCCCAATCTGTTGGTTGCCGTTTTGTCCTATTGACAGTGTCCTTTGCCTTACAGAAGCTTTGCAATTTCATGAGGTCCCATTTGTCTATTCTTGATCTTAGAGCATAAGCCATTGGTGTTCTGTTCAGGAACGTTTCCCCTGTACCCATGTGTTCGAGACTTTTCCCCGCTTTCTCT
>CM052719.1:30046010-30081197 GCA_028551405.1 Uromys caudimaculatus
CTATGACTCCTGATCTCCTTCCTAGGTTTTCTAACTCCAGGATTGTCTCCCTTTGTGATTTCTTTATTGTTTCTATTTCTATTTTTAGTTCCTGGATGATTTTGTTTATTTCCTTTGTCTGTTTGATTGTGTTTTCCTGTAATTCTTTAATGGATTTTTGTGTTTCCTCTTTAAGGGCTTCTAGCTCTTTACCTGTGTTCTCTTGTATTTCTTTAAGGGAGTTATTTATATCCTTTTTAAAGTCTTCTATCATCATCATAAGAACTGATTTTAAATCTGAGTCTTGCTTTTCTGGTGTGTTGGGATATCCAGGGCTTGCTGTGGTGGGAGAGCTGGGTTCTGGTGATGCCAAGTAGCCCTGGTTTCTGTTCCTTATGTTCTTGCCCTTGACTTTTGCCATCTTGTTAACTCTGATGTTAGCTGATCTTACTCTCTCTGGCTGTGGCTTGTCCCTCCTGCGTGCCTCTGTGTCAATACTCCTTGAAGACCAGCAATCTCTGAGAGGTGTTTGGGTTTGGAGTGCTGTGGCACAGGGTGAACTCTGGGGTGCAGACAGAAACCAGAAGGATCTTGTCCCCAGTGGTCCCTTGGTTCCTGTGTTCTGATGGCTCTGCAAGGGTCCCTCTTGATCCAGTGAGTTTGAACAGAAGTGGTGGTTTTGCCTGTGCTGGAAGGTGTCTCAGCACTTCTGGGATACCAGCTCTCTCCTGGAGCCCTGTGGCCCTGACTGAGGTTCCCAGGTCCCGGTGAGCAGTCGTGCTTGTCTTATCCCCACTCATGGCTTTTCCACGCTCCTGGGAGGGTGACTTTCTCCTGGTGCTGCTTGGCTATGGAACTCTTGTGCCCAGGCAGAGGTCTCGTGCCACAGATGGAAACTGGAAGGTTCCTTTCCCTGACTTTTCCTCCTCAGTCTCTGTGTCCTGAGGGCCTGGGAGAGTAACTTTCTCCTGGTGCTGCTTGGCTGTGGGATCCTGGTGGCCCAGGCAGAGGTCTCGTGCCACAGATGGAAACTGGAAGGTTCCTATGGACATATATTTTCATTGGTTGCCTAAGTACCACATTACCTATACATATTACACAATCCAGGATACTGCAGCTTTTCTGGTATTTTCATTACTTTTTCACATGAAGTAGTAGGTTTAATTATGGCATTTTTATAATACTTTGTTCTTATTGGTCTACCTCTTCACTTGTCTTTCTTGTCTCCCTGTACCCGCTTTTGTTGGTCCACCATTCCTCTCAATCATCCCCTTCAGGTCAAACATAGTCTATAGCACTCCAATAGTCTCATTTCCTTTTGTTGTTATCCCTTTCTGGTTTTAGAGTTGCGTAGATGCGCACGCGCGCGCACACACACACACTCTCTCTCTCTCACACACATGTACATACACATGAAAATTAAGGTGTGATATTTGTCTTTTTGGGTCTGGCTCATTTTGACTAACATAATGATTTCCAGGTCCATCCACTTTCCTGCAAAAGCCATGACTTCTGTCTTCCTTTTGGCTGAAGAGAATTCTATTGGCCCTGCACAGCACCTTTCATTGTCCATTCATTTATTGGTGGGCATCTAGGCTGGTTCCATCTCTTACCTCATGTGAATAGTACAGCAACAAACCTGGTTGTACAAGTATTTTTCTTGTAGGACTTAGAGTCTTTAGGTGTACCTCAGAGTGGGCTGCTGGGCTATGTGGTAGCTCAACTTCTAGTCTTTTTTTTTTAGAGATGCTTCAGTATGCAACAGTTTATGCTCTAACAAGCAGTGAATAAAGATTTGGTCTTCTCCACTTCCATTCTGACGGGGTGAGGTGGGATATCAAAATAGGTCTAATGTTCATTTCCCCCAAGGCTAAGGATGTTGAATACTTAAACATCTTTATTGTCCGTTTGTGCCTTTTCTTTTTCCAAGCTGCCCGTTCAGTTTCTTATCCCATTTATTGACTGGGAGGTGGGGATTTTTAGTGTTTAGTATTTGCAGTTCTTTGTACATTCTAGATATTAACTCCTTATCTGATGTTTACTTGAGAGAAAATTTTCTCTATGCTGTAAATTGTTTCTTCACTTTCCTGATAGTTTCCTTTGTTGTGCAGAAGCTTTTTAATTTTATGCAATCCTATTTGTAAATTCCTGAAGTTATTTTGTATGTTATCCGAGTCCTTTCCAGAAGATCTTGCCTATGTATATAATAAAGGATTTTCCTCTAGCTGTTACAAGGGTTCAGGATTTATATTAAGGTTTTCGGTTTACTTTAAATTAATTTTTTATACAGCCACAGATATAGGTACAATTTCATTTTTCTGCATATGGGTATCTAGTTTTCCTAGCATCATACTTGAAGAGAATATTTTTCCCCAATTGTGTGTATATGTGTGTGTGTGTGTGTGTGTGTGTGTGCACGTGTGTGTGTTTGCATCTATAAATATTTTAATAACATTTTAATTTGTTTTATGTTTGTGTGCATGCATATATCATGTTGTACATGTGGAGGTCAGATGAAAATTTGTGTGATTCAGTTCTCTTGTTCTTCCATGTGGGTCCCAGAGATTAAACTTAGGTTGCTAGGCTTGGTGACAAGAGCCCTTAGCAGCTCAGCCCTTTTACCATCCCACCAATATATATTGTAATATGTTTGTCACAAGTCCATCAGCTGGAGCTATATAAGTTTATTTCTGTGTCTTCTACTCTATTCTAAATGTCTGTTTTTGTGCGGTAAAATGCTGTCTTCTCCAATATGACTCTAGAGAATAATTTGAGGCTAAGTACTATGATGTCTGTAGAATTGCTTTTGCTTAGGACTGCTCTGGATATTCAAGACTATGTTCATTCTCTCATTGCTTTGGCAAAATACTTGACAACAGCAATGCAAGGAATAAAAGGTTCATTGCAGCATCCAGTTTGAGAGTGCTTTCCACCACAGTGGGGACAGCATGAGGCAGGAGCAGGAGACAGCTGGTCCCCTGGCCTCTGTGTTCAGAAATCTACTCAGATTTCTTTCCTCCTTTTATTCAGTCAGGCACTTTGGCCTATGTAATGATGCCAACCAAATTAAAGGTATTTCTCATCTCAATTAATCTAATCTAGAAAATCCCTCACAGAGGAGCCCAGAGACTTGTTTCTACTGTATCTATAAATTCCATCTAGTTGATAATTAGGATTAACTACCATAGCTCTACAGCTTGTCAACTTGACACCCAAACACATCAATCACATTTAAGCATGATCTTCTAATCCTTGTCCCCATAAGCTTGTGGTCACTCAGTAGTGCAAAATGGGTCAA
This sequence comes from Uromys caudimaculatus, assembly GCA_028551405.1. Lineage (NCBI taxonomy): Eukaryota > Metazoa > Chordata > Mammalia > Rodentia > Muridae > Uromys > Uromys caudimaculatus. The sequence goes on from CM052719.1 coordinate 30,049,288, forward strand.
GTCCAACTTCAAAAGCCACAAAGTTCTTAACAATTTCAACTGTTCAAAATTCCAAAGTCCATGACTCATATGAGATCTATGTATTTTTAGTTAAAGTATTTTTAGAAATTTTTAAAATAAATTGATTAATTTACATCCCAAACGCTGCCTCCTCCCTGTCTCCCTCTCACAGACTTCCTCCCTCCTCTTCTCCTCTGAGAGGGTGGGACCCCTAGGTACCCCCCCACCTGGCACATCATATTTTATTTTATTTTTCTCTCATATATTACATCCTGACTATAGTAGCTTTCTCCCCCTCCTCTCCTCCCAGTTTGCTCCCACCTCCCCATCCATTCCTCTTCCATTTCCCTTCAGAAAAGGTCAGGGATATCAACCAAACATGGTATATCATGTTACAATAAGATTAGGCACCTCCCTTTGTATTAAGTCTGGACAAGGTGTCCCAGTGGGAGGAAAAGGGCCCCAAAAGCAGGTAAAAGAGTCAGAGACAGCCCTTGCTCCCACTGTTAGGAGTCCCACAAGAAGACCTAGCTATCTAACCATAACATATATGCAGGGCCTAGAGAGAGCTGTTCAGGCTCCCTGATTGTTGGTTCAATCTCATTGAGCCCCTATGAACCTAGATTATTTGATTCTCTGGGTTTCCTTGTGGTATCCTTATCCTGTCTAACTCTTATCATCCTTCCTCTACATTTCCAAAATTCCCTGAGCTCTGCCTAATGTTTTGCTGTGGGTCTCTGCATCTGTTTCCTTCAGTTGCTGGATGAAGTCTCTCTGATGATGATTATGGTTAGGCTCCTGTCTACAAGTATAGCAGAGTATCACTAGGAATCATTTTATTGACTTTCTTTTTCTGGTCCCAGGTCTCTGAGCTATCCAGCCTCAGGGTCCTAGCCCTCAAAGCAGTGTCAGAAGTGGACTTGTTCTTGTGGCATGGGTCTCAAGATGAACCAGTCATTGGTTAGCCTCTCCCAGAGCTTCTGCACCATCTTTACCCCAGCACATCTTGTAGATATATTATCGGTCGAATGTCCTAACTGTGCAAATATATGTATATATATGCATATGTGTATGTGTATTTGATGTATATGTATGTGTGTGTTTTGTATTATATATATAATATATGTGTAAATAAATTAAACACATACATACATAATAAAAATACTTCCAAAGAACAATGATATAGAGTGCAAATTCTTATTCCTAAAGGGAATAAGACTGGAGGCATATTAAGGAATAGCCAATCTATGCAAGACTAAAAGTCAGCAGGGAAAGCACCAAACCCTTCATCTTCACATCTAAGGTCTAGGGATCAGAGTGGAATTATCTGGGTTCCAAAAGGTTTGGATAGCCACCTCATCCCAGCTCTGTCATCTTTATCACGCATGGTCTCTTTCCCCTCCTTACATGAAGCTTTTTTTCAGTGGACATCCCATTGTCCTCTCAACTCCAACATCCAGGAGTCTCCATTGTAACTTAGGTTTCTCCTTCATAGCTTCATGCAGTGGCCTCTCAGGACCTCCTTGCAGGAAGTTTGACCCTGCCACACACTACCTGCTTCCAAGGCTCTCTGAAACCATGGTCCAGGATTCTCTAACTCTCTCAATCCTGCATCATTCTTACTACTAGAACTGCTACCACATGGCCAACTCTGCCAGGTTTTGCTGCTAGCTTGGGATGGCTCCTGGCTCTCCTGAACTACATTTACATCATCTTGAGTGTGCTTAACTTCAGTAAGCCCCCACACCCAACTCATACATAATCGCCAGTTGATAACCACTTGCAAATGAAAATTTACTTTTCTTGAAGGGAGCCATACTGAGGAAACAGGCTACTGTGAAGGGTAGGCTGCATGCCCAGACTTAAGTAGATGGTTAACAGAAAGCGAACTTAAAGGTATCTTTGGGGGTTCCTTGTCACATAATGTTGTGTCAGGCCTTAAAAAAAAAATTTCAAAGCATTATTCTCTATCTATCATCTATGTTCTATCCATCTATCTATCTATCTATCTATCTATCTATCTATCTATCTATCTATCTACCTATCTATCTACTATGTATGTATGTATGTATGTATGTATGTATGTATGTATGTATGTATGTATCTATCTATCTATCTATCTATCTATCTATCTATCTATCTATCTATCTTTCTCCTAACTTCTATCTCTCTATCTTTCTCTCTCTTTTTAACCCTTCCAGTCCTTTGCATCTATCTACTATCTATCTATCTATCTATCTATCTATCTATCTATCTATCTATCTACTATCTATCTATCTATCTATCTATCTATCTATCTATCTATCTATCTATCTCTAGTTTTGTGTTTTTATGGGATTCTTCAGTGTGTAAATGAGTAGGCCTCTGAATCTATATCTATTTCTTGTGACTTTTCTTGTTTTTTCTCTGTTTATTTTGTCCTATTCCAATGTGCTAGTTTTGTTTTTATATTACAATGTATTTTATATTATTATCTCTTAGAAGCTTGTTTGTTTTCAAATGAGAGTCAGAAAGGGTAAGGATCAGTGGGGAGGTGGGGAGGAACTGAGAGGGGTAGAAGAAGGCAAATCCATAATCAGGACACATTATATGAGGGAGAAAAAGGTACATTTTTAATAAAAGAAAAAAACCACTAAAATCACTTAGAAAAAAAATCAAAGTAATCTGTTTGGGTGTTAAATGGGAAAGTATTGGAGTTATGGTAGTTAAAATTTCCTAGCTAACAGTTTTCCAGAGAACCTCACGAGCAACATTCTCAATGGAAGCCCTCTCTTTTCAAACTTATTTGCATTTTCATCATCTAGAACCTTTAGTGGGTGGGCCCTTGCACTCAGGGCATGGTCCTGCTCTTGTAAGGCAAAAGCTTCAGGTTGCTCTTCTGTGGTGCTAATCCCTTTAACAGTTAGAGACCCTTTCGAATCGGCCTTGTCTGTAAGTTAAACACAATCTTCCCTCACCAAACTTCAGTTTTCCTATCTTCTGCTCAGTGTTTCCATCCTGATTCTAAATTCCATCAAGCTGACAATCAAGATTAACCATCTCCAGGGTCTTTTAAGATTGTTTTTTTTAGTTCTGTGGTGTCAGCATTAGAATGTTGTTGGGGTAAAGCCTGTCACATTTTAGCAGATAGTTAATGTATTTCTTTCCTTCTATTGACTGAGTTTCTTGAGGAAAGGAACCATAGTTTGTATGCTATTTGCATTTTTAGGGCAGGGATTCTGGAAAGAGCTATATGTTCATCATTTAAAGACATCATATGGTAGTAGAGCAAAAGCTTTAAGATTAGACAGGCATACAGTTTTTATGTTGGCCCAGGCAGGTTGTGAGAATTTAGGTAAATTGCTTAAAATTCCCAACCCTACATTTTTTTAAAAAAAATTAATTAATTCATTAACTAATTTTGCTTTTATCAAAAAATTTTCACAAATTATATTTTGATCATATTTTTGGACCGTGACAGCACACTTAAGACCCGTACAAGTTCAAACCAGACACAATCTCAGCACTGAGAAGGGGAAGTGGGTGGAAGTCATAAATGAAGAGTCGTCCTGCTAACAAGCTGGTGGTGAGGATGGGGGGATTTTCTGTAGCCATGTTCCAGGGTTTGGCTGCTATATTTGATGCATATTGGTGTCAATTGCCTCCTGTCTCCCTACCTACCTGATGGGACCTCTGCCATCGGATGACTCAGTCCAGGTTGGTCCCTTCTACCACCTTAGCACATATATCAGTGTTTCTTGTCTTATTTCCCTTAACAGCACACTAACGGCAAGCTTACTCCTCTAATCTTGATGACCCTGAATTTGTTCATATTTGTAACACACATGTGAAGATTTCTGTGACCCCCTCATCCTTCAGCCGTGTGCTTCTATCTAACCCTGTGTCTCAGGATTTCATCACTTTTACCCGCTAGAGTGTACACCCACTCGTAATCATCATTCTCATCCTGGAAATTCCCTGGAGGAGCAAACTCTTGTTTGTCTTTACAGCACTGAGAACAATCTAGGAGAAGATGCGCCATAATTATTTGTTGAAGGAAAGAAGAAACAAAAGAGTCTAGCAGAGCTCCCGGAATACAACAATTCTTTTCTGTCATGCTTTTGTATCTTTCAAACCATCTCTCTTTTGTCAGCACCTTCTCTTTTCTTATTCTGGTTGCTATAGGTTTTTGGTTGCTGTTATTCTTGCTATCATCATCATCATCATCAGCAGCATCTGCAGCAGCATCAATACTATAATTATAATCTTCACCTAATGTCACCTCCATAACAACAGGATATTGTTAGCAGCAGCTAGGACCTGAATGGGATGGCAGCAGAAAAGGCTGTAGGGACATTGGCAGCAATTCAGAGGAGTAGTAGATGCTATGCTCTTCTCAGAGGGATCTACCCAGGACATGAGTCTGCCTGTTTCTTATAGAAATAGAAATGTCAAGGCCAGATCAAGTGGGCTCTATCGGTAGTATCCACAAGGCCAGTGATTTCAATGAGTTACTTCTTTCTTGTACTTGGTCCTTACTTTTCCTTCATTTACAAAAATTAAAAAGTGTTTATTTAAAAGATGATAAATTTTATTATAAAAACTTGCAAAAAAACTATAGTTTTTTTTTTTTTTTAACAAAAACACAACTTATTTTTGAATTTTATAACATTGTATCTCTTCCACTCATCTTTTTTATCTATATGAGGAAAGGTCTCTCATGCCTACCACCTTTCAATACAGAGATTAAACAAAGAAAATTTACACAACATTCTAAAAGTCACATATGGCCCAGCTTTTCCACTGTTTTCTTTCTTTCTTTCTTTCTTTCTTTCTTTCTTTCTTTCTTTCTTTCTTTCTTTCTTTCTTTCTTTCTTTCTTTCCTTTCTTTCTTTCCTTCCTTCCTTCCTTTCTTCCTTCCAAAACAGATTTATTTATATATTTATTTATTTATTTATTTAATGTATATATGCGTATATTGTCACTGTCTTCAGACACACCAGAAGAGGGCGTTAGATCCCATTACAGATGGTTGTGAACCACCATGTGGTTGCTGGGAATTGAACTCATGACCTTCGGAAGAGCAGCCAGTGCTCTTAACCTCTGAGCCATCTCTCCAGCCCCCAGTGTTAATTTTCACAGTGGGCACTTAACTGGCTGAAAAGAGAAGTGAGTATGGAAGGAAGGACAGTGTGATCGTGTGTGGGTGTGAGAACGTGTGTGCTGAGGTTTACAGTGGACAGAGGCTCTCATTGCTCATTCCTTATGCGGCCTGTCTTTCCTCATACTCACCTCTTCTGTGGTTCTGTGATTTGTCACAGCCTGTTTCTCCTGCTTCCTACTCTCCTAATATCCACTGATCTCAGCTCTACTCTTAAAAAAAACCCATCTTCTTGACTCCTCCAAACCTGGGCACTTTTGTCATCACCATTTATTTTCCTATTCTCTTTTCTTGCCTCACTCTGAAGGTTCAATAAACACATAAAAATATAAAATGCTGAATTTGAAGGGACATTAAAATATGTAATTTGATTAATTTACACTATAGCCAGTTTTTTTTGTTTTGTTTTGTTTTGTTTTTTTGAGACAGGGTTTCTCTGTGTAACCCTGGCTGTCCTGGAACTCACTCTGTAGACCAGGCTGGCCTCGAACTGAGTAATCCGCCTGCCTCTGCCTCCCAAGTGCTGGGATTAAAGGCGTGCGCCACCACTGCCCAGCTATAGCCAGTTTTATATGGGCTATTTGATGTCCAATGAGCCTTTGAAAAGTCTTAAGGTTTTTCCTTCTGAAATGGTAACACTATGGTTTTTTTCTTGTTGTTGTTGTTTTTGTTTTTGTTTTTTTTTTTTGAGTAAAACTAACTCAAACACTTGAAGGCAATTTTTCTTTTCTTAAGAACTTTGTTTCTTGTCTTACAGAAGATATGCATGCTGATCTTTTCAGTTGTAGAAATTTCAACAAGTAAGCTCTGAAAATTGTAGAGCAGGCTATACCTATAGTCTGCACAACATCCCATCGTGAGGAACAGTGGCAGCCATGGAAACAAGAGCTTGACTACAGACAAGTAGACTGGAGTCAAGATGGACTCTGAATCTTAGTTGAGTTTGGCTGAGATGGATAGGGATAAGACTGTTGGACAGAGCAAGGATCAGAGGCATGGGAAGTTGGTTGACCAGATGGCAAAGATCAAGGCTGGTGCACTGTGGGACAAGCTCCAGGAGCTAAAGGTCAGTGAGGATAAGGATTATTTATCTGTTGGCATGATGGAGCAAGAGCATGAGACAAATCCTAGTCGTCTGCTCTGGACAGTCTGAAGAAGCCCCATACCCCATACCTGTGATTAAAATGAAAACATATTCTTACAACATTTCTGTGTTTTTTAAAGAAACCAAAATTCTCACTACACGTCCTGATTGTGTGTCCCTGGACGTGCTATTCTACTACGTTCTCAGCTTCCTTAACTGGTATGTTGTATGAGTGGGCACGTGCTAGTGTGAGCTATTATTGTAATTGCTGTGGTTGTAGTCAGTGTCTAGGATGGCTTAAGTCTGGAAGCACTTGTGGACTGTCTCAACACATAGAAACTGTTGAAGAAGTGGTGGTTTTAGAATGCATGGGTTATTAGATAGGTGAGATTATTGACCTAAGCCGTGTTAGACTCGAATCACCTTGGTGCTTTCTGTATTACAGAAGAGGCAAAGTCCCAGTCTACAGGTCTTGGCTAGCCTCCTTGAGGCTGTGGACGCAAATTCACCAGAGGGATTATATTCTCCTATCTAATGCCTAGAAATCAGAAGTGAGAAGATGGTCACTGCAGGCATTCCAGTGGTGGAAGGTAGCATTTCTCTACAGCGGAGTCCCAGAGCCTTGGTACTACCTCCAGTGGGAGTTAATGTCAGTTCCTTTCTGACTCCTCACCTTTCTGCCCTACTAGGGTATCCAGTTCCTTAGGGGAGTTCTACATAATGTGATACGATATTATATAACTGACTTTCACGTATTGCATTCCTTTGTGCTGGATAGGTTGTATTTTCTGCTATCTACAACTTAACTTGGGAAGTTTCACAGATGATCACTTTAAGCCTAAAGAAAGAAAAAGGGAAAGACAATCTTATCCAATTTCACAAGGTTGAAAGAGCACAGCTATTAATTTTCCTATCTCACTTGATTGTCTCGTTGAAAGTACTTTCCTAGGATTGCTCATTTGTCACGTTGGGCTGAGAACTTTCTTAGCTGTTATAAGGTATTTAAAGCTTTTCCTGCATCTGGTTGGCAATAGGCAGGGGTTCTAGCTACCAATAGTGGCACTGGAAAGATTATGATTCTATTATAATACCTGGGTATTATATAGTAAGTCACTTCAATGATGGACAATTAAAGGTCCAATTGTTCTGAGGACACAATATCTGCTATCCTGCCTGATAATTTGTGGTTACTAATTCAGTACATTAGAATAATTTGTAGTATGGCAAAGGAGAAATTATTTAGGTTGTGCCCATGGTTTTTATCTTTGTTGTGCCAGGAAGCGTTTGTGAACCCTAACAGACCATCAAGGAGCCATTTCCAATGCAGTCGCATTAGAATCTCTTTATTACAAGCTTGGGCTTTGACTGACACTGCAGGACAAGAAGGTGGAGCAGCCTCAAACCCTCAGGAGGACAAGGTTTTATAGGAAATGGGAGCAAGTGAGGGGGTGTCTAGCCTGGCAAGTATCTAATAGAATGACTATTGTTAAGCCAACAGGTGAGTGTTCTGAAGCACAACTGAACAATCACAAACAGTCTGAAAGTACATCTGAAACAACCAGACTAATCTTTGATTGACTGTTGCTAGGGAGTAGCTAGGGGGTAACTCTGGGGTATGGGCCAGTGACAAGTCGTGAGGTCCTTCCTGGTACTTTGGGTGCAGCTTGGGTTCTGCTTCAGGGCAAAAAAAATCTCAGGATTTTTTTTTTCTTTAAGATGGAGGATGGTCCCAACATGGAGTAGGTTTGGCCTCTCATCTTCATATTTTTGTAGAGTATCAACGTAGATCTTGAGAGGTTAGAAAGTGTTCCGCTAGGAGGTTAAATCTGCTGAGATCCAGGGTGAAAATGTGGCCAAGGATGAAATCACTGGACGGAATTTGAGAGTCAGCACCTGTGTGGAATTCCAATTGCCAGATGATAGAACAGCTGTGGATGACCTGTGCTGATCCACACTGCCACTTTCCAGTTTATGTCAGTTGTAGGCTTAGTAGTTCTCTTACAAATTAAGCAAACTAACTTATATCCTTACAATTATGTTTTGAACATATTTTCACTATTTAGCTTCTATCTCTCAGTGGGCAGCATTTAAGCCCAGTGGAAGTGATTTCCCCCAAATAACTTCATTACAAATGTTAGAAACTACCCAATCAGCCATGAGGAAGGAGCAGCTTTGTGAAATTCCAGGAACATCACCACAAACCACTAGCTACAGTGAGTCTTATTTTTGGTGGACGAGGGATGTCTATATTTGAATAGAGAATTAGGTAGTTCTGAATTTCAGTCATTGTATCCTGCTGTAGTTTGAATATGGTTTGTCCTTCACAGTCTGGTTTCTGGTGTGGTGTTTTGTGGTGATGGGACCTTTAAGAAATAGGCCTAATAGAAGGTGATTTGGCTGTGGGGTTATAACCCTCATTAATGGATTGATGCTGTCTTTCACGAATTCTAGTGAGTAATTAGTATCATGAGTGAAGCTACTGCACATACTTGGTCTTTGCTCCTATTGCGTTTTTCTGTGTGGTGATACAGCTACATATCCACAGGTTTTTATTGCAGCAATGGAAAATGGACTAACGTTATACTGGGGCTGTGTGTCTGGGTGTTCAAGCTTGAATTTTTTTTAGTAATGATTTGATCACTACAGACTGCTGAAAAGCAACATGGAAACTCTATTCAGCTGGTCAGAGGATTTTTAGTAGATGGGGCCCAGCCAGCAACAGAAGTACCAGGTAAACAATCATGATGGTTAGTCTTGACTGTCAATGGGTTTTAGAGTAACCATGAAAACAAATCCCAGGGCATGTGTGTCAAGGATTTTCCAGATTAGGCTAATTGAGGTGAAACCAATTATCCCAAATGTTGGTAGTATGTTTTTTATGGGCTTGACCAGAGACTAAATCAAAAAGAGAAAGCAAGATAATCACAGACCTTCACCTGCTTCCTGAGAGGAGATGCAATGTGACCCGCTACCTCCTGCTGCCATGGCTGCCATAATGGACTATGGACCATAGAACTGTAGGGTGAAATAAACTCTTTGTTCCTTTGGTTGTTTTGTTAACAACAATGAGAATGGTAAAAGCAGGCTCTGGACGCCATGCCAGGGAATGCCAAACAATCTGTATCCTCAAATTTTTATTTAAGCCAAGTTGATTTTATTTTAGGTTCCTTCCCTTCTTCCTTGTCTGCGTTCCTTGCTCTCTCTTTTATTATCTCCCTCTACTTTTCATTTTTCAAGACAAAGTTATGAGGAGTTGGAAAGATTAAATACTCTATAAGGTATGTTATAAAAGTCAGCACTTAACTGTCTCTTTCTCCTCTTACCTAGAAGTGGATCCTTTAAACTTTTATCACTTTTTCTTTTTGGTGAGTGTAGGTATCTGTTACTGGATTTTAAAACAGCAGGCATCACAGAGAAATCCTGTTTCAAAAAAAAAAAAAGTAGCAAGCATACTTTTATTGCTAATTTTTAAGTCATCAATTTTAGGCATTATCATTTTTCTAAATATACTTGACTTATATGATTTCACTTTCAAATCTTATCTTAGTTATTAGGCACATACTTCTATTATTCTTTGAACATTTCATAGGCATATATAATGTTCATGTGTCATATCCATACTAGTTCCCCAGTCCATCCCTTTGCACTCTCCTTCCCAGGACACTTTACTTCTAGCTTCAAGTCTTCTTGTTTTATGATTTAAAATAACCCACCGAACTCAATAATGGTGCTCATATGTGAATGGCTGCTGGGTCATCCACTGGGGCATGGGCAACCTGCCAATAGTCACTCCTCAAAGAAAAGTGGCTCTGAGTCCCCTAGCAGTAATCAGTGTTCAGCATTATTTATAGGATTAAAGGCTCTCTCTCTTTGTTTCCTCTCCACCCCTCAGAAGTATTCTCCCCATCACGTTATGCTTTTAGTTAGATCAGTATTCATTGTTTTCATTACTGTGACTTATGTAACTGACATCCAGTGCTAAGCCTATGGCAAATTACGATTGCTTTTTTGTCCTGTATGATTTGTCTTTTTTAGAGTAATAATTTTTATTAGCTGTTCACTACTATGTAGTTTTGTCACCAGTTCTAATTCAATCCCCCCTGGGAGTTGTCCAAATCTTACTCAAAGTTGCCATATGTTAGGAGTTCTGAGACCTTCATCTTGAGTAAATTTGTTTTTTAGAACCTTTTTATACTTGATCTCATTCTGACTTTATGTTCACATTTGTTACTTTAGATATCTGCCAATGTTTCTGTGTCCAGAGGCGAGGTAAGAGATCCCTAAAACAAACTGGTTAGCTAGAACAGCTGAGCTAATGAGTCCAGATTCAAACAAGAGACTCTACTCAATACATAAGGTAAAGAATGATCAAGGAAGACACCAGACATCATCCTTGGGTATGAACTCTTACATGTGTGCCCCCATACATATGGATGTATGATCTCTCTCTCTCTTTCACACACACACACACACACACACACACACACACACACACACACACACACACACACACACACACACACACACACAGAGTTTATTGGAAGCCATAGGTTTCTGAATTGGACTCTCGTAATAGAGTGATATGACTGAGCCAATGCATTGGGAAAACTTTGTCATCAGTAACTTTCATCAGCTCTTGTTGGGAGCAAGTCAGAGTGCTTGGAGAAAAGCCCTCCAATCTTCTGAAGAGGTGAAGGTCCATGATGTGGGAACTCAGGGGGAGAAGATTACCAGTCTTAGAACTCAGGGTTCAAAGTTTTACTTCCTGCTGTGCTTTTCATCGTGGCCTCCTACTCTTCCTTGTTGAAGAAGGCTTCTTAAACATTGCATTCAATAACATCACAAGAACAAATCTTCATTTCCTTCTAGAGCAGCTGTCTGTAAACCCATATGTCTTTTGAATAGACCTTTTAACACCCTTCTACTTGTATCTTGTTTCCCAGCTGGGCCTTTAAGGTCCTTTAGTTTAAGGTTAGAGAGATGGCTCAGCGGATAAGAATACTGACTGATCTTCCAGAGGTCCTGAGTTCAATTCCGAGCAACCACATGGTGGCTCACAACCATCTGTAATGAGATCTGATGCCAATGGGGTGTGTCTAAAGACAGTGTACTCATATACTTACAATAAATAAAAATATAAAAAAGAAAAAAGGGTTCTTTAGTTTAGATCATATTGGTTCTTAGCCTTCCTTAGAGTTGGCTGCTAAATTGTCATTTTTCTTTGCTCAATAAAGTCAGCTCACAGAAGCAATGGCTTCCTAGCTCTGCCTTCTTTCAGTCTCTCATCTTTGTAGGTCTAGTCCCTAAAACCTCCTTATGATACTTTAGAAGACTCACATGAAGAGTGAACTCAGATGTAGAAGTGTTAGTCTCCATCCTAAGAGAACTTCTCAGACTTGAAAGGGGAAGGGCTATTCCTTCCTATAGTTTGTAGGCTTTAGCTATACATTTGGTCATTGTCTCAGGGCTACTGAAGGATTAGGCTTTTATTCGTAACTGTGGTCTTACTCTAAAGCAGTTTACTTTCTAGGGATAGTTCAAAGAATTCAATACCAGGGCACATGTTCTGCACTGTGGCCCTATCTGCAACCCACACATCTTTTCCTTGACTGTATTCCAATCCAGTCAGTCCCCTGTCATTATCTCAGTGGGTCTACAGCTTCAAGAGATCCACAGGGTACATTTCCTGGACCTGAGACTTTCAAAACATTTCTTCTGCTCTATTAAGCATTTCTGCATTTAATAGTCCTCTTCAGATAGGAGGCTACACGGCTAAATGTATTCAGCAACTAATAATGACCCAACACATTATAACTCATGACATTTTTGCTTCCAGGAAGTAATTGTTTTTATGCTTTTTTTGCCCAAGGAGTGAGAAAGGTGCAATACTTAGAAGTTAATATTAACTGGAAGATTTACTTGGTTTATATAAAGCTACTCTAAGGACATCTTTGTGACTTTGTTCTTGGAGCTAAACTGACTCGTTGCTAAAGGTGAAGTAAGGTTACACCTCCAAGTGCAGCTATTTTGTGGCCAAAAGAGAAAATGCTGCCTCAAAAGTCGTCTCTACAGGGTTTTGATGTGCTGATACTCCAATCTTGCAGAAATTGACTGGATTTCACGGAATTTGAAGTCAATTGTAAGATGGTCTGCTGGAATCATTTCATGAATTCCAACCATTCAGAGCAAAGTGTTTGCTCAGGCACACTGACTGAGGCATTGAAGGTGGTGAGAGAGCTAGGCTAGGCTTGGTTTTGTGCTGCCACATGCTAGTTTGGAGAGAAGCGGAGTTTGTTGTTGAAAGTCACTGTGAAAAGTAGACACATTTGTAATGAAGTGCTGGGAGGTGGAACACTACCTCCTTAGAAATAAAATCGTTTTCGTCTCAACGGACTGGGAAGACCACCTCAACCATTCTTATTGCTGCAGAGTCCAGTTGCCATCTTTATTTTTAATTTTAAAAGAGTAAATATTTAAACAGTTAAGACAGGAATTATTGTCAGTTTCCTTCTGCAGACCCAGGGCTGGGAGTTTAAAAAGAAACTGAAACAGAAATCACACACGAGGAAAGACTATTGTCAGAATTACATGTAATCTTTTAAAATTAAGGACATTAAACCTCCTGATTTACAGTTGGCCAGAATGAGCACACTTTTCTCTAGAAGCTGTTTTAAGATTAAAAAAATATGAATTTTCCTAAATCCTGTGATTAGAGCACAATACTTATTTATGGTCCCCCCAGGCACCACCCAATAAAAATCGGGAAAGCCTTTGGTCCTTTTAGTAGTTCTCGATTTGATTGCCCGAGTTATTTTGTAGATTTTATGCTTAAAGCAAGGTCAGTGTATTGCACTGTATAAATTATTCTAAGTAATTGCTCAGTTATTTTATAGCTTAGTCACAGGATTTTTTCATTATTAAATGTAGCTTTTCCTTTAAAGTTAGGATGAGAAGGGCATCATAAATCACAGAGCAGCTTGCCATTGGGGTTTTAGCTTTACCTGTGATAAGAGTTTAATAACAACCTGGTCCAGACACCAGCTCCCTCTCAATTACCTTTCCACCTGGGCCGTACTTCACACTGTTTATTAAAAACTCCCCTTGTAGTTTTAAAATGGAGTGTTTCAGATTAATGGCCCCCATGGAGTTTAACTTCATTGCACTTCATTAAAGCAAGATTGTACAAAAGGTTACTTCAATTAAATCCAGAATGCGACCTTAAATCCGTATAGATTTTTTTTCCAGGAAATGTGATAAAATTGCTCTGTCAATCCTTTGAGATTAACAAGGCAACATCCTCTTCAGTTACTGAAGTGCAGAACCTTATATGCCTGGTCTGAATTTTCTTATGGCTTTTGGTTTGGATTTTGTGGAATTAGGAAGCAATTCTTGGAAAGACTCTGGAGTTGTGTGTGGATGGATCAAATTAGTAGAGAACAGACCCACCACAAGGGGCTAGACAGTTTACAAAATATTTTGTTTCACTCCAGTGGATGCTATAAATTTGGTTATTTTAGTTAAAAAAAAAAAAAAACTTTGTTCCCCAAGTAATGGAAATTTCCCATAAAAATATATTTCTAAATAGAATAGTTTGTGTCTTCTAGCAAGAAAGCAATGTAAAGTTTCCAGAGAAAGCTCACTGTTGGATCCTCTAATCTGTAAAACATAGCTTGTGGCAGTTAACCGGTTTCCACTGGAAATTCTTGATAATTGGTCACATTAATTACCCATCATACACCACAACAATGCGGCCTCATTATCTTGAGGCAATGTGCAAACTGTTGCTCATTAACACCATAACTCAGTTGCTTAATTTTATCCTTTGCTGCTTCCAAACAGCTCCAATCTGTTTTCTACTCTTTTTGTTTGTCTGTTTGTTTTGTTTTGGATGGGTGGGATAGTTAAATTGTTTGATTTCTTGAACAAAATACAGACCTTGATAGAACTTTCTTAATGCTTTAAAAATGATATTGAGTTTTTATTCTTAAACAGAAAATTGATAAGGTTCTGTGAGATTGCTGCTAATTATTCCTCTTGAATGTCAGTCATGGGGCATAACTTTCCATGTTTGAGTTTACGTCTTTGGTTTTCTGCTTTTTAAAAAATGTTCCTTTTGTTTTTTGCCTAATTTGTTTTGACTTTAAAATAGAAAGTGACACATAGTAAGAAATATGAAATAATCTAAGCATTTTCCCCCAGAGTTAAAAAAAAGGAATTTCTTTGTTTATGAGAGGTATGTTCTGGACCATTCAAATCAGGTCTGGGCAGATGATTTGGGTAAATGTGGTGAGCAGATGAAAGAGCATATATTTAAATGTCTCGCTTGACAACAGTTTACATACTTGTACATAGAACCTGTACTAGGTAGAGAGAAGAAATGATATGTCTGAAGGAGAGTGACATAAAGTCCCTCCTACTGGACAGAGTCACACGCTGTCTAAGTCCCTTATCTTGTGATGGTATTGAAAGCTATTTACAAACAGTATTGAGTAGAAGAGGGATGAGGCATCAACTGATTATTGACAATTAACAATTCAAGTCATTAAAATGTTGCCTTATATATTTTGACCATCAAGGAATAATTGGAACATGAATGAATTTTGATTTCAAAGAGCAGAGAGCATGTTGGTACTAGAGACCCTTACTAACATGGCTGTCATGAGGAAAGCTCAGGTGCAGGTTTTCTAGACAACAATCCATGAATTTATGTTTTTGGAGTGTCCATATGTCTGTGGGGCTTGTGGATTTCTGTAAGTTTTCCATAGTTGAACCAAGAAGAAAGACACAAGCAGATTTCCACAGAAAATTTAAATCTATGAAAGAATTCAAGGAGACAATGAAGGTTAGTATCTTATAAAACAGTGGTTCTTAACCTTCCTAATGCTATGAGCCTTTAATACAGTTCCTCATGTTGGGGTGACCCTCCTCAACTTAAAATTATTTTCATTGCTACCTCATGACTTTAATTTTGTTACTATTATGAATTGTAACATAAATATCTGTGTTTTCTTATGGTCTTAGGTGACCACTGTAAAAGGACCATGCAGGCCCCAAAAAAGTCATGACCCACAGGTTGAGAACCCCTGCTATAGAATGTCAAGCAATTTCGGAATGTAAAATATTTCTTTTAGATTGAGTGCTTTAGAAAGTTGTCACTGACTTGGGTTCCTAGACAATGTAACTTAAATATGTATGCTAAAGAATAGTTCATCTTGATAGATAAACTATGGCAAGCAATAAAAATAACAAAAATAGATATTTGACATGCCTCCCAAAAATTGATGAAAATAAAAAGTCGCATGAGACAAACTTGATGATTTGAGTTGTGGTTGTCCTAGCAATGTGCTGGGCATTACTAGTAGATACTTCATATATATTTCTTTTAAAAATGGGTGAATTGACCTCTAGGAAATGACGTGAGACCTGTTGTTAATGCTAATTGACAGTGAGTTGATGTCCTAAGGTGTGAGTTTTCAGTCCTTAGTTCTTTCTCAAACTACTAAATAAATTTGTTTCATGATTTGAAACAAACACTGCCATTTTTCTTTTGATGTGATTAGGGTGTGATGAATCCATGCATATTCAAGGCAGATTATTGGGGTGGTTGGGAGTGTGATGGTAGGCTGCATCTGAGGCTGTGGTGTTAGTCAGGACCTTGGATAGATCCTTGAGTGTCCAGGTCTAAAACAGAGAACACTTTCAGGTAATCTTCCTTTATTTACATTGAGGTTTTACTGAGTGGCCTCTCCCCCAGAGAGAATTCTCTGATTTGGTCACTGAAGATCTATGAATAGGAACTTATTTAATTTAATTTTATCAATGAGGTACTTAATTGTAAATAATAGATGTCAATGCTGGATAATTTAAGTAGATAATTCAGAGGTACATCCATTGGAATTTTATTTAGAAGATTCAGTCCCAAGCCTAGAGAATCATATGGGGGAAGTAAGAGGAATTTGGTAGCTGACAGCATGATGACACAATGATCACGACAACGCCAAACACTAACTTCAATGACTTCACATTATTTCCACCCTAGATCTGGTCAGAGTGCTGGCTGACCAAGTCTATGTTACTTGTATCCACTCTAGCTTCTGGGGAAGAGCAGAGAGATCACATATCTGTTCTTTATTGGCTTCTGTTACATCCTAATCTACAAAGGTTGGTACTTTAAAGGAAAAAACTTAATGTTAGCCCCAACCTTCAGGAGTCCCACTTGGAGGATTAGGAGTTTTCTAAAATGGTCTTGATATTTGTTTTTCCTGGTGCACTCTTTATGGTTTAAAGGCTGTAGTAGAAGTTCATTGAGTTTGGCAGATGCTCAATGGTGATGTGCTGATTTCTGTGCTTTCCTTTCTGATCCAGGTTTCTGGTTTAACTTAGATTTAAATTTCTTAGTATTGTTTACTTTTATGGCACTTTAGAAAACCACCTCATCAACATGTTTTTAAAACATTTAAAAACATCCAATATTCCCGTTATATTCTTTCTGCTTATCCTGATAATCACACATGCAGAAATAGGAGTTAAGACTAGTTTTCTGAAGTTATCTCATTAAAGGAATTAAAGTGCACATACTCAAATCATGTAGAAAACAGATTCCTAGAAAAATATGGATGGGATATATTTGAATAAGTGTGTTTAGATGGTGACTCAACAAAGTGTTATTAATAAAGTTTCAGAAGACAGAACAAAATATAAGCTTACATTATAACTTGCTTAGATTATTTATTGTGAGTCTAGTATTTATTCAATTTAAGTGCTTTCTTTTAGGATAAAATTCTAAGTACACACAAACTAGTGAAATAAACAAACCAGATGGATAAAATCTGAATATAACAACCACAACAAACCAATAATATGCACTAGAATTAGTACCATTTATAGCATTAAGTTCTGACTTAATTCTGAGCATACATTTGAGCTCTGTTTTGAGACTGTTCCCACAAGAATATACATATAATGAGATCCATGCTGAGTTTAAGATGGAAGTTATAAAGTTACTTCTCATGATAACAACTAAAAGGTCAACGGGTAGGAATGGTGACCATTGATGTAGGTGTTAGAATTAAATTTTGTTACCTCTGAGTTAAGAACTCTTGTTAATAGAATATTGATGTGAAACTCTATAATTTAGCATGAACTCAAAATTTGCTGGGCTGACCTTAATGGTTTTGGAGAGACCTGAAACAGGTCCTGCTCCTTCACTTTTCCACATGGTGTCTTCATGTATGCATGCTCTCTTCTCAAAGCCTAAGCAGACATGCAATTACTCCCTTCTTATTTCTCTGGTACTGGATTTTGGAATCCTTTTCTGTGACTATTAAACTATTCATAAAATTCAATGCATTATACATAAATATGTTGATGCTAAGTGATACAGTAAATTAACATGATATAGAATATAAGATAAAGTTTTCAAAATTCTGCCATTTTTTTTCCTTGTAGGGGTTAGCTTGAATGATATTGAAAGTAGACTGTTATATTGCACTACTGAAACTGCCCAAATCCAAATAAAAGCTGTTCCTCTTCTTACATGCACAGTAGTGTTTTATTTAACCAGTAATAGTGGGACTTGGGTATTTCACAAAAATGTTTTTTTTTTTCAGATGAGTTAAAGTTACCCTTAAACAACCTTAACATTTTAAAATTTTACCTAGTTGAGATGAAATGCATTATGAATCATACTGACTATCTCCTTGATTTAGAAAAATAGAACTGGAAAAAAAAACCCAACTAATTAAGCACATATTTCTACCATGTAACATTTCCTTCCTTTTAAATAAAAGATCTTGGATATAATTTAATATTTATGAAATAATTCTTGTGAACATATTTGTGAGCACTATTATTGGGCCATACTGAAAGAGGAAATATACAAAGAGAAGAATATGGGAGTAGCTCACAGTTTTAAGTTTATT
This sequence comes from Uromys caudimaculatus, assembly GCA_028551405.1. NCBI lineage: Eukaryota > Metazoa > Chordata > Mammalia > Rodentia > Muridae > Uromys > Uromys caudimaculatus. Next base: position 30,067,433 of record CM052719.1, read on the forward strand.
TTATGTGTATGAGTGTTTACCTGCATGTATATATGTGTACCGTGTACATACTTGCTCATGTTCCCTGTGAAACTTAGGGAAATAATTCCTTGCTTCTTCCTTGACTGCTTCTCAGATTCCTGGAAATTCCTGATCTGATTGGCTTTTAAATAGCTTTCTTGAATCATCCATCTTCCCTTTGTGTTCTCCGTGTATGTGTGTGTGTGTGTGTGTGACACCATATCCCTTCTTACAGAGTTATTCTGTGTTACAGACCATCTTAATGGCCTTTTAAAATTTGAGCATCTTTTAAATCTTTATTTCTGGAAACTGAGAGTTGGGACTTCCACATGTATATTCAGGGCAAGGGACACAATTAAATACACAGCAGCTCCTAAATCTCATTTCTTTATCTGCAGACCTCACAGAAATCAATGACAAAAGAGAAACAGAGTTTATGTTTGTGTATATACTGTGTGATTACCTGACATGACTTTCCTAGTTTATTCATATTCAAAGTTATGTGTATGGCCAAGAAAGATGCTAGCCTGCTTCTCACCATCTTCACAGGGACAACTGATCGAAGGCCACTTGAGATCTGCCCAAATGGACTTCCTGTGAGGTGAAAGGAATACAATTGCCCACCACAATCACCCCAGAAATAAAGAAATTGTCAAGAAGCATTGCTTTATCTGACAGATGTTGAAGAAAAGTAACCCAATAGCCTGGTTCTTGCTTCTGAGATCCAGTGACCAGTAAAATGGAGCTGAGTTCTGTGACCAGCCATTTTCTCCTCTTGTTAAGGAATGAGTAAAGACTCCTGTAGAGAAGCAGAGGGTCTCACTCTCGGTTCTCACTCCTTTTCCTCTGTAGACTTCCCCTTGCAGTAGATGTTCTCCCATCTGAGACGATGATGTGGAGGAAGATGAGGTCTGGGTGTGGAGAAAAGAGCTGTCTTGTTTTTATAGCTCTTACGGTTCATGTTTACAGTCCTTTTTCTTTCATGTCAATCTATTCACAAGTGCTAATTTCTAACATCTCTTTAGCAGTCTGTTTTCTGTTCTGTGTAATCCTAGGATAATTGTGCTCTTGGTAAATCTGAAAGGTAGCTCTGTGGGCCCACATTTAGGCTTTCAAGAGCTCCTTTTATAAAAATGTTCCTGAAGAGTTAATTGACAGGTGAGGTAGAGCCTCCCATCTCTGTCTCCTCTCTTTCTTTCTGTGCCTTTCTCTCTCATTCTATATATAGTGAACTTTATATATTACTTACCTTTGATTTGCAAATCAGAACACAAAACTGCTCGCTGATAAAATATGAATAGACAACTATTTCCCCCTACAGCTGAAGGCCAGCTACTGTTAAACAAAACAAAATAAGGTTGGAAATGACCCCAGGAAATCTGAGATGGAAGAAGCCACCAGGGAGATGAGAGCTTTGTGGCAAATGGGGATGGCAGGACTCCTGGCATTTCTCTAGAACAGGACCAAATTCCCAGTTGAATGACAGCCAGGAGGAAGGCTGTGCAGCAGTTTCTAAACACTCCTGATCCAGCAGTCTTCTTTGTTCCGTTCTGGGGTGTGCCAATGTTGCCAGTTAGATTCTTAGGTGAGAAGACTAACCCAAGAGTGATGCTGTAGCCAGCGTATATTTGATAACATTCCAAATTTAGTCCACCATCTTCATGGGATTTGAACGTGGAAAGGCCACTTAATACTGAGGCATCTCTCCACGTGTTCTACTTTCATCTATTTGGTTTTCTTCCACAGCATTGAGTTTTAGGAGCAAACATCTAACGAGCCAAGATATGCAACGTGAGTGCATCTGTTTCAGATGGAAGCACCCAAAAGCTGTTCTTAGGGGAGAATTTTATCTTAATTGTTGGGAGAGCAACAGCATTCTGTCTGTCTAACCTCGGTTTAACCCAGAATTAAGACTTTCAGTTAGAGTTCAACAGTGAGAACAGAAAAGAAAATAGAGTAACCGATTTTCTCAGGAATTTTTGTAGCCATATGACAATTCTTCAGTAATTCTATTCTTCCTTGTATTAAAAATTCTAAATATGCTAGGATCAGGTTCAGCAGTCAAGCAGGCCATCTGTTACGAGGGCGTATCACCATTTATTATTCAGGAACCTGATCTGAGGAAGTGTCAGGAGCTATTTTAGAGGAAGGTTTTGACACTCATTTTGCATATTCCTGCAGTCATCCGGTCATGAGGATCACATGTGATCACATGTCCCACTTCCTCTCAAAAATCTTTCCTTTCTACAGGCTTCTTTAGCCCAGAAGGCCTTAAGCTTTTCTCTTTAATGGCTGCTAAAAGGAGGAACTGATGGTTTCAGTCTACTTGTTTCTTTCCATCTTAGAGTTAAATAACATTTGTGGTATAAGCTACTGTGTACAGTGTTCTCTAGAGTGAAAAAGAGTCATAAGGCAGACTCTTACCAAAGCATAAATAATTTTTTGTTTAAAATTTTTTGCTGCTATTTTTTTCTTCTAGAGAAAATTCAAAACTCTAGTGAAGTACCCACAGCTTTCTGTGTCCCGACTTCTGACAGCATGCCAATTCGAAAGCTCATTGTTTTTTCTTTTTACAGCAAATAGTGAATGTAGTTAATGCAGTGACTTTAACTTGCTCCTAAAAGTAGTTGATACAGTGACTTCAATTAACTACTAAAAGTGGGTCTGTTCCTGTAATCAGGTACATGTCCATAAAGTCAATGCCACAATAGAAATTATGTTTTTCTCCATATTGATGGGTTTTTGAGCAGGGATTCACAAATGCTTTTGGTTTTGCAGTTTAACATAACAAAGAAGTCTTAAAGGCTTTTGTTTGTGATGGCTGGATTACCTGCATTTACAATATTCATAATTAAACTCGGAAATTACAAAAACAAAACAAAACAAAACAGAGCAAGCATTGTTTATGCCTATAATCTCAGATTTTGGGAGGCCGAGCAGAAAGATTTCCTAGACCTTGAAGCTTACCTCAGTTATGTGGTGAGTTCCAGATTAGACTGGATTATAGAGTGAGACCCAGATCCAAACCACAGAAAACCAAAACAACAAAAGAAAGAGGACAGAAAGTTAAAAATACTTGTCAATTCAACCAATAGGATATGAAGCCGAACATTTTAACATATATTTGAATATATAAATATATATTTGAAAAGAACTGTATTTGGTGAGAAGCTAGAGATCCTTTTATATGCGGACAAATCTTTTAATTTTCTGATTAAAAGATGACAGCTAACTGTATATGCACAAGAGAGGTATCCCAGATCAACTAAGCCTGGTCCAGATAGAACTACCCTGAAGAAGTCATGGCAAATGGCAAAACTACAGAATTTTGAACTAATTAAATTTGTTGTGTAAGCTACTGTGTAAGTCAGTGTTCTTTGAAGGAAAAAAGAAAGCCAACAGAAGATATATGGAGTATCATGGAAGGATGTATACATTCTTCCATGTTGGCTGGAGACCCAACAAAGAGCTGATATGGCAGGTAAAGGCTCCAGCCAGCCAGCCTGGGAAAAGAGTTGCCTTTTCCTTAGGGACTTCTTTACCCTTAAGGTCTTCAACTATCTGTGTGAGGCTAGTGAACATTACTGAGTGCCGCCTGCTTTACAGATGCCCACCGATTTAAGTATTAGTCTCATTCCTCAGTTTCTTCACAGGACCTTCAGACTGGTATTTTATTTAAATACCTGGGTCCATGGCCTAGCCAAAGAAAGATAACATTAACTCCTCAAGCCACCAACTTTGGGATGGTTAATTAAGGAACAAAATCTGATATTTTTAGTAAACATAATTCCTTTTGGCTTCTAACTCTATAGACACAGGGATTAAAAAAAAATGTATTCAGTTCCAAATTTCAAAGTTTACTGATGCCAAAAGCCACAATAATCTTATGTCTTTATTAAATTTTAGGCTTTTGAACTATATTAATATAAATCAGGCATGGTGAGTCATGCTTGTAATTCCAGCACTCAGCAGACTGAGGCAGAGTTTAAAATGTTTAAGTGAAGCATCTCTCCTTTGCATGTAGCTGGATGCTGCGCCAGAGGGAATCAAGGCCAATAGTCGTTTTCCTGAAAGGAAGCTTCGGCTGTTGTATAGAAAATTCTTTTGATGTCCTTCTATTGCTCATCTAGCAAGTGTCAATTGAACTCCTTGCCTGTGACACTGGACCTTGTGTTACGTACTCCCTCTCAGCCTTCACATCTACTCTATAGGCACAAAATTGAACAAAATCGTCTTTTCCCTCTAGGAGTTGATTTTTTTCCTTAAAGCAATTTGTTGCTCTTTTTTTTAAAAATCCAAAAGATTTTTTTTTCAGACTCTGCTGTGAGTCTGAGTACGTTCACTGGGATAATACACACTGGCTACTCTCATGCAAGAACTGACACACTACTCTTTTTCTTCCATCCCCCAAAGCAGCGTTGTATCGAACTGGTCCAGCGCAGCCCTTAGCGGCTCTTTGTTTCTTCATTTTGTTCATGGATCTCTTGAGGCAGGGATTACAAGCAGTGTGTTGTTTGTGTTTCTGCTTTTTGGCACCAAAAAAAAGAGAGGAGTTTTAAAACACGCCAATAGGGTATTTCCTGTACCCCTAATAATAAAAAGGTAGAAAAAAGTGCTGCTCCCTAGAGATCAACAAAACCTTCCATCCATCGCTAACTCTTGGCTTGGACTCTTCTTCAGCCATGAAACCAAGAAGTGTGCCTTTCTCCTCACAGATTTCTCATTGTAAACATTCCAGATGCTTCTCTACGGTGGAGGGTAAGGCTTGCATTACAAAGTAAAGTAAATATAGTAAAAGCTGAGTAGAGTATAGGAGCCTCAAGGCATGCTCACACTTGCTGAGCACTTTGTACCCATTATTAAGCTAATTCTTACATAATCATATGAGTTAGGTATTAGATCAAAGAAATTGAGGCAAAGTGATTTGCTGAACCAGAACATTTGTTTTGGATATGAGGTAGTTAGTGGCAGACTAGGGATGAAGACCCAAGTCTGTGTCATTCCACTGTCTAGCCTGACAATATTTGCACCATTTTTATGGTAGCTCAGCAGTCAAGAGTGCCAACTTCAGACCAAAATTATTCAGCTAAGTTCTTTGTTTCTGTAGTTACTAGAAGGTACTCCCCTTTTCCATGTCTCAACTTCTTTTTAAAAGTGAGTGTGTTACTGTTTCCCCCTTTCTAGTGTCTTTTCAGTATTAAATGAGTAATTAAAAATTGTACATCACTACACATTTACTACATACTTGTTAAATGTTAGTTATTTCTCTTGTGGAAGTGTATGACGCATTTACATTAAAATGTCAAGATTCTGATTTCCTTTACAAGTAAGTCAGTGATCTTATGTTTAGTAGCTACATGATGTCAGAAGGCAAAGACGGTCAATTGGTGGGGGTCTGGGATGGGTAGGAGTTGGGGGTAGGAGCATGGACTAAAGCCAGTGACCAATTCAGTTCAGGTGTGAGTCATGGCTGCCCAGTGGTGTCCTGAAGGCTAGAAGCAGGAACTTTGGACACAGGACTTTTGAAAGGTCTTTCAGGTAGCTGTGTGATTATGTTGACTGTTAACTTTGAATTATCAAGAAGACAAAGAGGATGTAACAGATGGGAAATCAAACTATTTTCAGAGTAGTTGTGTGTGGCACTCTTTTCACCCTCATAGATAGGGATGACAATGGAAGGACTTGGAGGCAATGTGGGTACTCAGGGACCTTGCTTTCCAGGATGCTGTGGGGACCGTAAGCATCTCAGGGAAATCATCAATTGCCCAACCATTGTTTTTATTGCTTAGTGAATTAAAGTTCCTTATTATTTGCCACCCAAAGATATCTCACAGCACTTGGTATGTGACTGCATTTGATATATAGAATTGAACCATGGTCCCAATTTTTTGAGAGTCTATCACATAATTATAAATATTCCATACTATTAAGTACTTGCATTTCCATAAGATTGCTATAATTTTAACATCAAAATTGATTGATTTGTAGAAAAGTGAGATTTTTGCTTTAATGTACTTGCATGGATTAAGAAGATGTAGGGTGAAATGAAAATTTGATTATTCATATCATTGCCAAGGACAATGCTATTTGATACATCTTTAGTTTGGCTTTTGAAAAGTTTGTTTATATAGGATATAATGAACCAAAAATTATATTCACTAGAAAGATATCTCTGAAAATTTCAAGTCATAATAAGACTGATAATATTATCAAAAAATGAATAATAATGAAAAGATTAATTGCAATTATATGTGCAAAAGCAGGATTGTATCCCATTTGATCAGAGTTCTTTGTTTCAATGGAACCTGAGAAGTGGTTTATTTTATCGTTTTTACTTTTGTTTGTATGTGTATGTGGAGTGTATCTGTGTGTGTGTGTGTGTGTGTGTGTGTGTACGCACTTTTTTTGTGTATAGGAGATAAGTGGAAGAGGATGTTGAGTGTTCTGCTGTATCACTGTGTATCGTATTCCTTTGAGACAAAAACTCACTGAGCTTGGCCAGAAAACCCATATCACCCTTTTGTCTCCATTCTCCAGAGATCTGGGGGTGCAGGTACGTGGGGCTATGTCTGGCTTTTTACATCAGTTTTGGGGATCCAAACTCAGGTCCACAACAAAAGCTCTTACTCAGTAATCCATCTCGCAGTTCTACAATGTTGCCTTTGAAGACTGATAACCATTGAAAACCCAGAATATAAAGCTCTAGGATACCACCGCAGAAGTTGGGTGCCTTGGGACACTATTCCACAGTTCTCAGAAAAATGTCTAACCTGCTTTGAGATAAAGACCAATGTTTCAAATGATAAATGAAATGATTTTTTTCTACTTATGAATAAAAGGTTATGATTTGACTGCTGAAGTTGAAATGGTGGTGAAGCCATAGTTATTATCGAAAGCCATACCCACCTTGCTCTTAGCCCCTGACTGGTTCAATGAAGTAGGGGTACAGCACAGGTCCTTCCCACTTGCCCAGACCCAGGCAAGCCCTTGATTATCACAATCAGAACAAACCAATGTATCCATCTTGTCTCTAGGGTACTTTGGGAGTTCAAGTCCATTGTAGTACTTGCAAAATGTCTGTGATTTTGGATGGCTGACATGTGCTAACAGGTGCATAAATTATGGTGTCAGGTTCATGGTCTGTACCTGAGGTGATTAGGTAAAGGTCATGTAACAGCTGTGGTCTGCCATTGGAATGAGTGCTTTATGCTTTTTTTTTTTTTTTTTTTTTTTACATAGCACCTGCATGTCAGAACATAAATTTTTGAGCACGAAAAATGTTACAATAGAAGGCATAGCTCTTTTTTGAAGAGAGGAAGAACATGGACACATTTCTCCTTTAAGTTTCCAATTTTTCTCGTGACTCTGATACATATGATGAAGGGAAGATGATGAAGTCAATCAGCAAAGAAGGGCTCGGTCACCTGTTCTGCTGGCAGCACCATTTTCTATGCCTTTTGTATGGTTTTCTGTCCAATGGATGAACTACAGCATTCTGAGAACAATGTGGTAGCAAGTACCAGCAAAGAACATTGGATAAATGCAGCGTTTTAGAGAGTTTCTAGTTTACCCAGTGACAAATATGGGGAGAGTCCTTACTGTCTCCTCATCTCAGAAGCAATGGACATTCTGGCCAAAGAGCTGGGTCTATGGAAATCTATCCCACTGGGCTTTCTATTATTTTATTCCATCTCTCTGCAATTCTGAATACAAACCCATAAATTATTGATTTGTATCCCTCTGCATAGTTAATGGATATATCTTGAAACCTAAGAGATATTCATAGATAAGAACTTTCCCTGTAAGGTAATTGTGGTGGCTTGAATGAGAAACATCACCCATAGGCCCATGTATTTCAATACTTGATTTCCTGTTAGTGGTGTGCCTTGCTGGAGGAAGTATATTACTGGAGAGCAGGCTTGAGAATTTACAGGCTTGGCCACATCTCTGCTCTGTGTTTACAGCTGAAGATGTGATCTTGTCGGCTCTTGCTCCAGCCACCTACTGTAATCACCCCCCTGTCATTAAGAACTCTCTCTATGGAACCGTAAGCCAAAACACCCCACTTTCTTCTGTAAGTTGCCTTTGGCCATGCTGTTTTATCACTGAGACTGAAAAGACTTACTAATATAGTAAATAACAAACTAGAAAAATCTGAAAGCTGCAAAGCCATCAAAAGTATTCATATAGATATCTTAATGGCAGAATTATTTCAAAATGAGTCAAAGGAATCTAAGCTATCCTGACATTTGTGTACCCCTTGAAGACATATTTTTATAAGACCCAATTATAATCTTTTCTATCAGTTTTGTAACAAATTTCAATTGCAAATTTGAGGAGAATAGAATAAAATTTCTTTGCCCGATATTATGAGACTGAATAGACTTATAAGCATGGGGTTTATGTACATCTTGCTGGAGAACAGATTTCTCACATTTGTTTGAAATATTTTTTCACAGTGCACACCAATCATTGGTTTCTGAAATGTTTCTTAAACCAACCTTTTTGTTTCTACTGGAGCAATACTTTGAGATGGGGCCTTGGCTGTGTTGCTTAAGCTGTTCTTGAACTTGAAATACTCCCTTGTCAACATCCCAACTAGCTGGGGTTATAAGCGCGCAATGCCATGTCTGATTCACTGGAGTTCATACTTTTAATACTTGTCCCATTTTATTTTTCATCTATATCCGACAGTAGTGAGCCACAAAATAAATAACCCTTGTTACTCACTGAGCTTGGCTTTCCTGGCAAATCACATCTGGATGGAGAGTAAATCAGTGACATGATGTCTCTTCCTCAACTTGTGCGATGAACTGATTCACTGTTGGGGATGGGTGAGGCAGCAACAGTGGGCATGGAGGGACATATGTTTGTTCAACAAGAAAAGAAGAAAGGCAAGAAGAAGAAGAAAAAAGGAAGGAAAACATCTATGAATCTCTCGAGTTCACTTTCTGGGAAAAGTTCACAGCTTAGTAGGTTTTACAGTCCCTGTCTGCACACTTGGGGTTCCCAGCATTCCCGGTGTTTGCTAGATTTGTATATCCTTGGATCAATTGAGCTGGATGGTTTTGTCATTCACAGAAAACATGGAAAAGAGTCCTGTCTGGTGAAATGGGTTTGGTATCTAGGTTCACAAGGTAGACAGACAATAATTTCTGAAAAGGATGCGTATTTAATGTGTTGATTGGGGGTCTGAAAGGTGGAGCTGTCTGCAGCAGTCTCAGGTGCAGAATTACGGGAGGTGTTGAGTGCCAGCTCAGCAGAATCCTCACAGGCCCTTTTCATTCATTGCTCAGCACCACATGGTATATTTGTTTTCTCTCGCTAAAGAATTTGGGACAATTTGAAGAACAAATATTAGAGCCAGTGACAAGCCACACATGTGGAATTTTGAAGAGTTTTGCAGATTGTGTAGATCTGCTGCTGTTGTTCCACAGCAGAGTATAAAATTATTATAGCAGAGCAAAAGATTGTAAAAGTTACAACACAAAATATCTAAATTATGGGGCCCAGCAAAGCATGGAAGAAGCAGTTGAGGCACTGTGCATATCTCTATCATTTAGCATCCAAGTGGGCCACTTGGGTAAATATTTTTTATCATCTCAATGCTATAATAATTCCTTGAAATAGACTGATAATTTTATTTTCACAGTGGGTGATTATATATGGACCAAAAGAATGGAAGAGAATCTAAGATTTCTACTTGTAAGACAAATTATTTGTTCTGCTTTATTAATTATATTACTCTTATTGTGTTTTAATTTTATTTTTGAACATAAGATGTATAGTGTATGTGTGTGTGTGTGTATGTGTGTGTGTGTGTGTGTGTGTGCTATACATTATGGTTTTGTACACTTTGAAGCTTTTTTTAGTTGGGATATTAAAATTTATTCATGGTGTAGTTTTATTATGAGTGTGCCAATTCAACACAATACAGTGCTCTTTTAACTTAATAAAAGACTTTAAATACTATGTTGCGAGAGCAATGTTGCCAGGGTTGCTTCTTTTATGCATGTTTGATTAGTTAAAATACAGTCTTTAATGGATGGCTTCCTATCTCAGCTTTCAGTTGTATTCTCAACAAGCAGTAGTCTTGCATTGTTGCTCGCTTTTGTGTTAATTCAGCTAAGGCACTGCAGACATGCACAGAGGAATTAGACCGTTACCGTCCAATACGAACTTATTTAAAACTGCCTACATTCATGAGTCTCTATTATCTTCTTTTGTGTCCTTAGAGTTGGAGATCCTAGGGTCATACTAAGAGGCTGAGGGATGGACTATGCCCTGTACGATGGGAACTTGGGCCATGCAAAGAATAGAAATAAAATGTAGCCAGAGATCTCACTGATCTCCTTTACCTGGGTTTCAGCCCTACCTGGCTGACCACCTTGAGCCGAATGGATATAGCAGTGAAGGAGAAGGAGATTAACAAAGAGGACAACAGTTTTTTATTGGTTGTCTGGGGTCAGCTAAAGTTTGGTAATTGTCCACTCATTATGGGTGTGATTTCCTTGTTGCGTACAAGCACAGTGACCTTGGGGTTTTCAGGATAAGACGTGGCAACTTGAGCTAGGCATTGCTGAGTCGCTTGTCTTTTTTGCATGTAGGTCTTGTGATTTCACCTTAAGATAAGCCAAAGGGACTATAAGTGTTTGAACTCTAGAGAAAACACAGAGGAGCGGTATGCAGACCGTATCTGCTTCAGTGGACACTAGGTCAAATTAGCTCTGTATTATAGCATTGGATAAAACATGTCAGTGAGCAACATGCTTAGGTTGTAACGTTAAATAGAATCTGACTGAAGAATTATGACAGCCACGGAGACAGGAAGCTGCAACATCTTTTTCCCTGTTTTGGTCTGGTGTTATTCCAGGCAGTCTAAGGCGATGTTAATGTTACATTGCTCAGCTGTGTGACTTCCCAAATTACTGCTTTTTTTTCAGTCTACTAAGAATAAAATGTGTTTTGGCTCAAAAAAAAAAAAAAAAAAAAGTCATACATCTGAATTGACTGGGTAGGGGTACTGAGGGAATTTTTTACAGGAAACGTCGTTTCCTCGGTAATAATTACCCCTTGTTTTAATTGTCATTTGTGCAGTTTTGTCGAACTCTACTAGTTTAAGCTTGGCATAGTCACAAGGTGTTGCTATTCTGCAAAGGTTCTGGCCTGGCCCATCTGGTGTTTGATAACAAAGCTGCTGAAAGCATGCTTTCTGTCACCCACTGGTGACAGGATAAGGGCTTAGAGTCTATTTGTTTTTCTGTCCCCTTGTGGTGATTCCCACCTGTCTCAGAGTTGGCATAGTCTGGCTTCTGCACTAAGCCTTGGTGGTCATAAGAGAGTGGCCAAGCCCTCTCATGTTAGGTCAGTCGGATTACCGTGTACTCTTATAAATTCTTGGATGCTTGCACCCTTGTTCTTTACGTTACAGGTTTGTTTCCATGCCATGACATCACCTCCCACACAGGTTCTTACCTACCTAACACTTTTAGGTTCTAGTATTTATTCTTTAAGCTGGCATGTGCTCTTGTGTAACATGCCGAGCAACGGTAAGGGACTACAAGAGATAAAAGGTCTCAGCTACAGAGAGACTTTGTGAGTGGCTTTTGAGCTGACGTCTTGGAGAGCAGCACACATATCTCAGACTTTCATCTGGGTACCAGGCTCAGGAGGAAGCGCTTACTGATTCTTTCCTCACTGAAGTAGCTAGCCCACAGAACTTTCTCATTGTCAGCTACTCCCTGGATTTAAAACTTCATTTCTGCACAATACACCAAACTGCATCCTTTTAAGGATATGCCCAATTTAAAAATGACGTTCATGTTTCAAGGGGGTGCCTGCTCATATCCATGACTATTTATACCAGAGGTGGTAGTTAACATCTTATTGAGTTGTTTTCACATGTCCAGTGTCCTGCATAGTTACACCACATCACCACAAGCTCACCCAATGTGGCACAGGCACTGCTTGTGGCAGATAGGTGGGGAAAGGTTCGTGTAGCTTATGAGTATTTGAGAATACAGTTGACACACTTTTCGGCTCTGAGATCATCAGTTACTATTGTTCTACAAAGATCCTGTCTATGAAGCTGCCAAGCAGCAGGCCAGGGAGAAGCACGGTAGCAACTCATGCTTATTGGGAAAAACGAAAACTCAAATAAAAAAGGCAGGGAGGGAAGAAGGCAAATATTTCCCACACACTGATTCTCCCACGAGGAAGATATAAGGGCTCTGGTGCTTTGCTGAGCAGTGTGTGGATGCTAGTATAGTTGGCCACTCAGCTCTTATAAGTCAGTAAGCCTGAGAGCAAATTTACAGATATTTAACCAGACTGTGTTAGCACCAAGTAATCTGGATGCAGAAGTCAGTTGTCTGTGAAATCCTGGCTCCTGCGGGATGTTACTGTGAGGGATAAAGGATGTGAGCCATGTGTCCTGTGGAAGTTGTGCGTGGAGATAACCCCCTCACTCGAGGGACAAAGTGCTGAGGAGTGGTCTCACAGAGAGCATTTGGGGACACGTTAGGGATGCTTTCCTTATTGCCTCACCCTCATTCTACAGTACAGACTGTTTTGCTGCAAAGTTTTCCTTTTTAATAACACAGCAGGAGAATATATATCTGGTGGAAGAAATGATCGACTTACATCAAGACCTCTGTAATAAAAAATAAAATACTTACAGGTTTGGGTTAATAGGCCTCCAAGGAAGAACTACTTAAAATGGAACGAGACAAAGTGCTAAATAATCTACTGTCCAGCATAATCTGTCGCTCTCAAGGGAGAGGGCAGAGTGTTTGATGTGAGGTTTCTATCTATGATTTCAACAGTCCACTGTGAGGATGAAGCTGCAGAGCTCGCTGACTACCTTAGTATGCTCTATGCAGCGCAGGCTTTCCCATGGCCTCCGGTGCTCTTAGGCTGCCCTCCCCAGGAACTGTAAAGTGCACAGACATCAAAGTCCTTTCAATAGCATTGGGGATGGAAAGCAAGGTAGTCAGACTCCATAGAAATGAAATAGAATGTGGACCACAGGCATTAGCACTGTTAGTTTTTGTTCAGTTAGGATATTTTATATACTTATGGTGTATCAGATGAATTATTAGAGCTGTCTGTGGGGTCAGGGAGAGGAAAGGATTCCGTGAGATTTTTCATTTGACGTTCTCCTTGATTCCAGATCATCTGTGTTGTAACTGTTCTCCTGAACATTCCCTTTCCAGAAAGCCTGGAAGCCTGGTTTAACTACACTTGAATATAGCCGGGCTAGAAACAGTATTGCTGGGAATTTCCTCAATTGTAAGACTTAAATGTTTTCAACTGTTCAGTTGGGACAATCCTTGGTGTATGCTTATTACTTTTCTTAAAGAATTTCAGAGGAAAATATTTGCTACTTAATGACTCAGCCATATGAAGACAGAGAAGTTTCTTTAGGTAAAGTTTTCCTCACTTTGGCACTGGTGAGTTTGGGGCTTGGTAACTCAACATTGCTGGATATTCAGCAGTTTCCTGAGACTCGCTGTTTGAGGCCAGTGCTCTCCACAGGACTTGCACACAAAAAAATGTGTTTTTCAATCTGTCAGTCATCTCTCAGGGGAGGGTGGAGCTCTCTTGTTAATAACTCCTTCTGTGGACAGGGCCCCACAGCTAATCAGCGCCGGGACAAAGATCCCTCTCAGGAGATCGCAAGACCCAGGAGAGGGCCAAAGACACGCCCCACAGCTCACCAGGTACTGCCCCGAACCCGCGAGACACAGGGACCGAGGTAGGCGGG
>CM052719.1:30081697-30121749 GCA_028551405.1 Uromys caudimaculatus
TAAAAGGGAATGTCAAGGTGGGAATATGGGAATGGGTGGGCCGGTAGGTGGGAGGAGGATTTCCCTCACAGAGGCGGGGAGGGGGAGGGGACACGGGGTTTCCAAAGAAAAGGGGAATCATCGGAAATGTAAATAAAGTATCAAAAAAAAAAATAACTCCTTCTGTGGTCTTTAAACTGTTTGACAACTGGTGAATTAGGTAGTGGTAGGCAATAACAGCTTAATTTCAGAATAATGTAGACCTTATATGTCAGTAGAAGACATTTCTGTATGTTTTATTGTTTAATACAGCAATTTGATAAAACATTAAAATTTCCTTGAAAAATTAAAAACAAAATGAAAGGAAGTGATCCAACCATAGAAGAGTTGCGGAAATGAAACCGGAATCCTCTAAGGCCTACAGTTATTTTCGGATGAAGTGTAACAATGTTATCACCCCAGGACAAGCGATTCCTGGGAGAAGTTCTTGACGTTTTGCTATGGAGCCATGGAACTTATAGCCTTTAGGATCCATATAAATGAGTATGTGAATGCTGGAGAATGAAAGGTGGAGCATTGCTGATGGGTTTCTGTTCCTTCCCAATCCAGCCCATTGGCCTTAGTATTGAGATCCACGTGGCTTAATTACAGAAAGTTCACAGTACATTACAGCACAGGCATAATCCAGAATTACATGCAGTGGCACAAGAAGTTAATGCTAAATGTTGTATTTTCAAAATAGGATGCCCAAGAAAAAATAATTGATCCAGGGCAGGGAAAATGTACCATGAACCTATAGAATCTTACGGTGCCAGAAAGTAAGAAAAGTAAGGGGTAAATAGAAAATGTCAAAACCAAGACAGATCAGTAACAAGCTACATGAGCCAACATAAAAGAACAACCAGTGGTCAGAATTACAACCATGGGAGCAAAAGTAAGTGCATAAAAATATTATAATCCATAAAGTACGCTATCTGTGAGTTTGTAATGATAGAACTAAATGAGCTATTAGTAAAAGTGAAGGATGATTGACAGATCTTTCTTACGGAAGGATTCCAAATACTAAGTAAAGGAAGCATGAAGGAGTGGGAAAGCAGGAAAACACTTCAGAAACACTTGTAAGAGTCACAGCTGAAACCTAAAATTTGTGACTGAAAGTGTAAGAGCCAGAGAATGTTTGCTCGGCCTTAAATATCTCCTCGTAAATATGTAATTACTGTGACTTTAACACTCATTCACAAGGCCTTCAGTACACCTCCCACCAGCAGAAGCTTTGTTTTCTTCTCTGTGAGGATGGATTGCTGGACTTAGTGTGACTTGCGTCTGATGAATATAGTATATGAGGGAAGAGAGTGTCTGGGATGAAAACATCTGGCAGATGTTACCTTAGCTGTGGATGAGGGTCAGTACCACAACGATGATTCACGTGGATATCATGGAACCTTGACTTGATGCAATGAGAGGGAAATTCACTTCTGTGGTACGGCTCCTCAAATCCAAGCAAAGCATGAGGAGACATCAATAAATCTGAGTCTCACTTGACAAAATAACAGATAACCCATCAGAATTGTCAAAGTCACAAGGAAAGGGTGAAGCTGTCAGACTGCAGAGAGAGATGGCAATGAAATGTAACATGGTCTTTTGCATAGAATCTTTGATTTGAAAAAGGCATTATTAGAAAGGTCTGTTGTACTGTGGCTAATTGCTCTGCTTTGGCAAATGTACCATGGCTCATAAGATGCTAACGTTAGGGGCACATAATTAGAAGGCGTGAAAGGACCATATTACTAGCCTTACAACTTTTATAGGAACCTAATATTTTTCTAAATAAAACAGAAACAAACAAACACAAAATAATTTTAAAAATCTGCCCTTCACGTACTTCCTAAATTGTTCGTTGTTCAGAATACTTGTGGATGTAATCACTTTGCTGTAGAGTATCATCCTGAAAAACAGATCAATTGACTCCTTGTGACCCAGCAAATGGATTTTTGGGGGCACTTCAAAGACTATGTGTGTGCTTAGTATCGCTAACTGTGAGGGCGAGAAACATCAGTTTCACAAAGAGATGCCACATCATGTTGTTGTGGCTATTACTCCAGGGAGAGAAAGGAACAACAGCGTTCCAGGGAACTGGGGCTAGGGCTCCCCTTGGACACACCCGGGGAAGGTGAGGCTCTAGAGCTGCTATGCAAAGCAGTCTGCAGTCTCCTTAAGAGATTACAAATAGAATCACTGCATTCTTTAGCAACTCTATTTAGGTTTATAGCCAAAGGATGAAAAGGAAAGACTCCAAGAGAGATGTGTCCATTGTATTCACTGCAGCACTGTTAGTAATTGATTTGCCATGGAAATGAGTGAAGAGTCTGCATGTGGGTGAGAAGATACAGAATGATATATATAAGCAGTGGAGCATTACCCTGATCCTTTTTTTTTTTTTTTTTTTAAACATTTTTGAACCTCAGAGACTTTTTTTTTAAACATAGTCGAACCTCGGAGACATTATGCTAATTGAAGTAAGTCAGCCACAGAATGACAGTTACTCTGTGATCCCTCCTTTATAAGATTCCTGCATTAGTCATCTCATACAGACAGGAAGGAGAATGGTGGTTTCCAGAGGCTTGGGGATGAGAGAATGAGGCCTTAGGCTTAAAAGGTAAAAAGCTTCAGTATAGGACGCTGGAAAAATTCTGGTGATGGTGGCTGAGCAATAGGAAATTATTTGATGCCATTGGATTGTGTTTACAACAATCAAAACAGCATATATACATATTTTACTGCAATGAAAATCAGTTCAGATTTTATTCATAGGCAAAACATGCTTATTTCATTTATAACTTTGTCCCGGTTATGTTTTTGTCAACTTAACACACAAGCTAGAGTTATTTGGGAAGAGAAACCTCAACTGAGAAAATGCTTCTATCAGATTTGCCCACAGGTAAATCTACAGGTCATTCTCTTGATTAATGATTGACATGGGAAGGCCCAACTCACTGATGGTGGTGCCATCTGTCACGTGTAGTATGAGAAAGAAGGTTGAGAGAGCCATGGGAGGCAAGCAAGGAAGCAAAATTCCTGCATGTTCTCCAGTTTGGGTCCTGCTTCCAGATTCTTGCTTAAATTCTTGACCTCACTTCCTTCCTCAGTGATAGATGTGGCATGGAACTATAAGCCAAACAAACCTTCCCCACTCCAAGTTGCTTTTGTTCATGGTCTTTAACATAGCAACAGGAAACAAACTAGAGCAAACACATAGTATGTAATGAACTTAACCAAATAGAAGCTACTGGAATCACTGCTTTGTAAAATTTTCTTGTGGTTTAGTATATATTCTTTTTTTTAAAAATGGATTTATTTTATGTATATGAATACACTTTAGCTGTCTTCAGACACACCAGAAGAGGGCATCGGCTCCCATTACAGATGTTTGTGAACCACCATGGGGTTGCTGGGAATTGAACTCAGAGAGCAGTCAGTGCTCTTAACCGCTGAGCCATCTCTTCAGCCCTAGTATATATTCTTTTTTTTTTTTTTCTGGCTTCATTTTTTAGTATACATATTTCAGAAAAACATCCTTTTCTCTTGTATGGCAGGATATTCTTTGACATATTTTTCAATGTCAGAAATACTGTGCTTTGAAATAAACACCAAATGAATTGCTATTAACTTTTGCTTAAAGCATGCTTCCCTAACTGGATATTGTTCTGTAGAAGAAAATACTGGAGATGGGGTTAGGCCCTGGGATGCTGGCTGATTTCTAGTGGTTTTCACTGGTGAAATGCAGCTTGTGACATCTCAAGTAAGTAGAAGTGATGTAACACACCTGTTGCAAATAAAGATATTCTAATGAGATACTTTGTGTCTCTCACTCTGATTATTGGACTATTGAAATAATGGACTCCAAAGAAATAGGACTTTCCACAGGAATCTCATGCTGGGAGAAAGAAAACTATAAGTTGGGGGTCGGGGGTAAGAGATTTCACACAGTTCTAAGAACTGTACTGTCATTTTATAGGATTAGGTAGAAGCTCAGGCTGTGAGTGGTCGATGTGGGTGGGACAATACCTTCATGGAACTACTTAGAAGTCCATATCCTTGGCTCTCTATCTGAACTTTGACCTCACTGCAGGACCTTAAAGATGGACTTGGGAGTTTCACTGGATCCCTTTGTCCCTCTTCCTAACATGATTACTTCGAATAACCTCCTGCTCGCCACCTTTAGTTTGTGTCCTTTTAATAGGTCTATTGAGGACAGGTGGTCACACTTGACTTAGGACACATATTGTGAACCTCCCTACTCCAAGTTTGACAAGAGAATGGTGGCCACGAAGGGATGAATATGCATTTTGTGGATATCTGACAGTGTAGCCTGGAGCCTGGGTCATGCTCACTATTCAGATTTGGTGGGTAATGTCTTAGCAGTGCGGGTTGAAGCAGTAGTGGGTGACAGGGACTGTATTGTTGCTGTCCTCTTATCAGTAAGTGGGCTGGAGTGCAGCTCCAGCATTTGATGAGGGCTGAGGTAGAGGATTAGAATCAAAGTGCCATCGGATAATCCTAAGAACTTTTAGATTTGGGCTGGGTATTGCTATGACATAGCAATGCTGGTCGACTCTGGCCACATGTATGATAAGGATATGACACAAATTTGATAAGGATAAGGAACTATTTCTTATCCCCGTTTCCTGTGTTCTAAACCTACATTTTTATTTTCCTGATCATTAAGGGCTGAGCAATGTTCTTTTGGTAAAGGACATTGACTTGCAGGCCACTTGGCAATTTCATGTCAGTCTTTTTCTATTTTGTTTCTGAAATGAAGGGGAGAGAGTGATAATTGTTTATGGTGACCTTTGGAAAATATCATTGATGTTTGAGAATGTTACCTTAATATACCATTCACAGAGGCTTGACACACAGTTGGTGCTCAATAAATGACCTTATGCAGCATGCAACAGCAGCATGCGAAAAGTCGATAGGAATTCAGATGACCTAATACAGGGTCGGCCAGATAGTAAATATGTTTGGTTCTGAGGTCATATGGTCTCTGTCACAGCTATTCTACTCTGCTGATGAGGTACAAAAGCAGCCATAGGCAAGGGCTAAATGAATGGACAGAGCTCTTTCAATTATCTTTATAAAAAAGAAATGGACCCAACGTAGCCTTTAGGCTGTGGTTTTCAGTTTCTAATAACCTTGTTTTTAGCTGGTTCCTTTTGTTTAATTTTTGAGTATGTGGGTATCTAGACAAAAAAAAAGCTTTTGGATTAAGGGAAAAGTTAAGCAGAAATATATTAGCACTTTATTCCCAGATACACAGTTAAAATAAATGGAAATGATAACATTACCAAAGCACAGTTGAATGACAGACATAGAGGATACAAAACCATGGGCATCACAGTAATGACTTTAATTTGTTGTTAAGAAAAAATTTGTTTTTATATGAAAAAATTTAGTTTATTTTGTAGTGGAAAAATAATATTAATATTGACTAATTGCTTTTACATCTTTTGCCTTGTATTAATTTTGTCTATATTCCTGAACACTTAGGACCCTCATTATGGATGTGAGGAGATTTTCTTGGGATATTCTGCAATGAGAACCCAGATGATTATAGTCTATGCTTAATCCTTGCTTGAATCTTCTTGATGCCCATAGGGAGAAACTGAGGTAGTGATTCTCAAGCAGGTGGCAAAAACCCAGTTTTGAATATATAAAGATTAGCTTACTTTCTACACAAGTATTTACTTGCTTTTAGCAGGGAGAATCAGAGTGTTTTAGGATTTCTACTGCTGTGAAGAAACATCATGACCACAGAAACTCTTTCAAAGGAAAACACTTAAGTTGGGGCTGCCTTACAGTTTCAGGAGTTTAGTTTATTATCATCATGGGGGAAAGCATAGGAGCATGCAGGCAGACGTGGTGCTGGAGAAGGAGCTGAGGGTTCTACATCTTGATCTGCAGGCAGCAGAAGAGGACTATGTGTCACAGTGAACACATAGCGTGAGCATCCACCCCCATGGTGACACACTTCCTCCAACAAGGTCACACTTCCTAGTAGTGCCACTCCCTATAGGCCATGTGTCCAAACATGAGTCTATGGGGGCCATACTTGTTCAAACCATTATAAGGGAGAAGGCAAGAGGCCTGATAGAACACTGGAAGATGATGAGAGTCATGGTGAAAGTAGAGAAGAGGACATGGGGGTGGAGAGTGCTCACCTACATGGGTAAGTGGGTGCCTTTGAACATTGATAGGGACTTCCCAGGGCTTCTGCATTGAGTAGTGTGTTCAGGGCAGCAGAGTGATCCTCACTGAAGTCACATTGGAGGTGAAATACTTGAAGGCATTGAGGAAATAGACAATGAACGAACATTACCAGGAGAAGGATGGCCCTCTGTATTTCTGGACAAGTGATTCAGGATTCATTCTCAGGACTCGGGCACTTACTCTGAGTGAACTGGAGAGTCACCCCTGGGTGTTTAGCAGTGGAGTGACACAGAAGTCTTAAAAGGTGACTTCTGACTGCTGTGCACAGAATAGACTACAGCATCTAGTAGTAGCAACCACAGAGTCTTTTAGAGCTGTTTCTTCTTTTTTTTCTATTTTCATCTCCATGAGAAGTAAAGGTGACTGTGGCCATCGTTTAACATTGGAAGTGATAAGAAAAGCCAGGTACCAGTAAGACTTTGAAATAGCAGAATTTTATGAGGGATTGGATATAGATTGTGAAGGGGAATAGAGTGAAGGATGATGCTCAGGCTTTTGGCTTGAGTCATGGGTTAAGAGAAATATCCTATACACAGCCATAAAAAGACAAACTGATGTAAAAATGATAGCCCATCACGGTAACCTGTGGTTTCATTTTGCACTTTCACACTGCTATTTGAGAATGCTAACAGAATATTTTTTTTTTGGTCTGGAGACAGCAGCTTTTTGTTAAACCTTTCCGCAAGGTGTCATTCTCTGGCCTCACTTTTGTGCGGATCCTATCAGCTGGTTTCAATCAGAGGCTCATATCCCAAGATGGGTCAGACTCTCCAGGCTTGTACTGCCTCGTTTTGAAATGAAAATGAGTGCTTCAGGTACTTGAATTAGTTCTTTGTATTACTCTACTGTATATGTACTCTGAATATTCATTTTCTGTGAGCATACCTGAGGAATGATATTAAGACCCTGGCTGTATCATCCTCCATGTTCCAGAACATTGTTTTTTTTTTGGCTGTGAGCTACCATGTGGTTGTTGGGAAATGAACCCAGGACCTCTGGAAGAGCATCCAGTGCTCTTAACCACTGGGCCATCTCTCCAGCTCCAGAAGCCATAATTCTTTTTAAAATATTTTTTTTTATATTT
Organism: Uromys caudimaculatus; assembly: GCA_028551405.1. Classification (NCBI taxonomy): domain Eukaryota; kingdom Metazoa; phylum Chordata; class Mammalia; order Rodentia; family Muridae; genus Uromys; species Uromys caudimaculatus. Next base: position 30,089,028 of record CM052719.1, read on the forward strand.
TGTATATTTACTTTATATACATTTCAGATGTTTTCCCCTTTGGAAACTCCCTATCTCATTCCCCCTCCCCCTGCCTCTCTGAGGGTGCTTTCCCACCCACCCACTCCCATCTTCCCTCCTTAGCATTCCCCTACACTGGGGCATCTAACACTCTCAGGCCCAAGGGCCCCTCTTCCCACTGATGTCCAACAAGGCCCTCCTCTGCCACATATGTGGCCAGAACCATGTGTCCCTCCATGTGTATTCTTTGGTTGGTGGTCCAGTCTCCAGGAGCTCTGGGAGGTCTGGTCAGTTGACACTGTTGCTCCCTCCATGGGGCTGCAAACCCACTCAGCTCCTTCAGTCCCTTCTCCAACTCCTCCATCCAGGAACCAATGCTCAGCTCAGTCCAATGGTTGGCTGTGAGCATCTGCCTCTGTATTTGTCAGGCTCTGCCTGAGCCTCACTGGAGAGAGCTTATCATGCTTCCATCAGCAAGCACTTCCCAGCATCCTTAAGAACATCCAGGTTTAGTGGCTATATATGGGATGTATCTCCAGGTGGGGCAGTTGCAGTTTCTGGATGGCCTTTCCTTGAGTTGTTCCAGAACATTCTATAGAAACAAAACTTGGCTAGAGCCTCCACACATTTTATTTTATCCCTTCATTTTCCTTTGTGTAATTTAATATTTTGTGGTACTTGATATTGAACCTAGGGCTTCTCACATGCTAGATAAGCAGTCTTACCATTGAGTTACATTCCTAGTTTACGTTGCCTTTCAAATCTTCATGGAACCAAGCAATCTTTATCCCATTCCAGAAGATAAAGTGTCCACATTCACACCAAAAGTAAATAAATAAATAGATAAATAAATAAATAAATATTAAATAAGATCAACTTGTATAGTTTAAATAGATTCTGAGGCATGGGTCTTGAACTCTCTCAACTCCAGACTCATGTTGACCCCCAAACCACAAGCTCTCACCTCAAAGGAAATAAGAGATTGTTTATTCTAGAGGTAAATTTGAGTGACCATGGTGTAGTGTCTCTAAATAGGTTTGACTCCCTTAGACTCATATGTTTGAATGCTTGGCCCATCGGGAATGGCACTACTAGGAGGTGTGCTGTTGTTGAAGTAGGTGTGGCTTGTTGGAGGAAGTGCGTCACTGTGGGGGGTGGGCTTTAAGGTTTCCTATGCTCATGCTCCACCCAGTGTGGAAAAAGTCTCCTCCTTGCTGACTTCAGATCATGATACAGAACTCTCAGCTCCTTCTCTAGCACACGTCTGCTGCATGCTGCCGTGCTTCCCACCATGATGATAACAAAGTAGACCTCTGAAAGTATAAGCCAGCCCCAATTAAATGTTTGCCTTTATAAGAGTTGCCTTGGTCATGGTGTCTTTTCACAGCAATACAACCCCAACTAAGACACATGGCTTGAAACCATAGATTTAGGTTGTCACAAATTTCATCTTTCAACACTGAAACAGCTTCATGAACCTTTTATAGTAAGAAAACAAAGTCAGATCAGAACACTTTTCAATACATTGGTAGAAATACCAGAGTGGTATTTATAGCAAGATGGGGGACATTTTCCTCCAGGCCTTGGATACCATCTACTGACACTCTTAGCTTTTGGGTTGGTAGGAGCTACTTAATAGAGTCCCCATTGTTTTTTCTATTTGTCACAGGACGCTAGTTCTGACACAGAGGTGGGCAAGGAATGGCGACTTTGGGGACTAGCCCAAGATAAAGTAATTAGTCTGCAGACCTGTAAGCACCCAGCCCTCCCATGTCACTCCGGTTCTCATCACTCCATCACTTTTGCAGACACAGCTTCTCTCCTGGCCTTTGCCTTGACAACTGTCTGTCTCGAAAGCTGATGATCTTCTGTATTTGTTCCCTAGCTTCCTGGACCTGAGTTAGCTGGACGTACAAGAATAAAGATGATTGGCTGGTGAAATGATTATTGAATGCCTGTGATATGCCTGCCCAGAGGTGTGCAGGGCCACAGGAAGACGGAGATGGATAACAGTCTCAGATTTGAGGGAATTTCCTGCTTCTGCACAGTTGGATCAGATCAGTATGTGATAAAAAGCAGTAGAAAGTTCCTTTTGGAGATGCCTTCCATAATACACCCAGGGACTCATATGAATTAAAAATTTGTACTAGTCAAAGTAACTTGGTGATCATTTAAATTGCACAATCAGACTTGAGAATGGTTTGTGATAGGTTTATCTTAGTATAACTCAGAACCTTCTGTAATACACTCTCATTTGTGTTGTTTACCTCAGGACCGGCCCTAAGTCACTTACCCAGTTCTAGATGGTGATGTGAAGGGTCCTAAATACCAAGCCCCATGCCTCCAACATTAGTTTAGAACACACTCAAATTACATGCTACCTTTATTATGTCATCTCACAGGGTCCTAAAATATCTGGCCAATTCTTTGGAGCCTGGTGAGCACACGATTGAAGACAGATTTTTGAGAGTCTTGTATCAGGAGCTGTAGCATTTCCCCATTTGTGTGTGTGTGTGTGTGTGTGTGTGTGTGTGTGTGTGTGTGTGTGTGTGTGTGTGTGCGTCTGCATGTCTGCCTCCTTGGGAGCACACAGAGCCAATGGGTCACATAGCCACATAGCTTTGCTCTTTGCCAATGCCCTGGATTCCTGTCAGTCACCTGCAGGTTGAGCACATCAGCCTTTCCTTCATTCTGCCAGTTACAAGAATGGAGGGTCAAAAGTTCCATCTGCCTGTGGCAGCTTAGCTGTCCTTTTTCTTCTGTTGTGTGAGTAGAGACAGGAGGGGGCTGCAGAGAGAACACTGAGAAGCATCTCTGCTTTCATGGCGTCAGTCATACTTCTGGCTTTTTGGAAATGTTGCCGCAGGAGAAGCAGCTTCCCTTCTTTTCAGATGCAACATGGTCTATGCAATTCAGAAAGGAAAACAACTCATCACAACTTTCATTTAGCACCTATATGCACGTGCTCTCTTACCTTGGTCAGCTAGATTTCTTTTGATCTAATGCTACTATATGCTTTTGGTAACAAGTTATTGTATCTTATGACAAGGCGACACAAACCTGCATATACCTGGGAAGAATTGCCTCCATCAAATTGGCCTGTGGCTGCTGATTGACACGGGAGGGTCCAACCCTATGGGGTGGTACCATTCATAGGCCAGTGGGCTTGGGCTATGTAAGAAAAGATGTTTAACAAGTCACAGGGAGCAAAGGGGAAGCAGTCTTCCTCCATGGTTTCTGCAGCAAGCACCTGCCTCGAGGTCCTACTTTGGCTTCCCACTATGATATGTTATAACATGAAGCCAAACAGACCCTTTCTTCTCTAAGTTGTTTATGGCCGTTTTTCATCACACCAACAAAAAGCAAACCAGGACAAGGAGCTTTCAGGTTTCCTTTTCTGATGTGTACTTTCTTTGCCCAACCATTTCTTGGAGATACACTGTTTCTTAATGAAACTGCCTGATGCTGCCCATGTGGAATAGTCTGCAGCTCTGTGGACAGAGAAGAACCAGTTCACCTAGTAAGGACTGAGCCCTTGTACTGTGGCAGCAGGGAAAATCTTAATTGGGTCTTAACGACCGAGCATGCTTTGCTGAGCATCTGTCTAAGAGGTGAGCAGACTATGAATTATCACAGCTTTGCCTACTTGTTAGTGTCTTACTCTCCCCCTGGGGTTTTTGTCTCCATCTTTCAACCCACTTTCTATTTCTTTGGGCTCCTCTCATTTTACTTTACCTTATGTACATGGATGTTTTGACTATATGTATTCTATGTACCACATGCATGTCTGGTGCCTGTGGAAGTCAGAAGACAGGGTCTGATCTTCTGGAGCAGGAGTTACAGAAGGTTGTGAGCTGCCACGAGGGTACAGGGGATCAAACTCTGGGTCCTTTGGAGAACATCCAGTGTTCTTAATTGCTGAGCAATCTCCCTAGCAATCTCTCGCTTGTAAAGAAAAAGCTTTATTGAAATATAGTTCACTGTGGTGATTTGAATAAGAATGCTCCCCCTCATAGGTTCATATATTTGAATGTTTAATCACTACGGAGTGGCACTACTTAGAAAGTTTAGGAAGTATGGCCTTATTGAGGTAAGGAAGTGTCATTAGGAGTGGCCTTTGAGATTTCAGAAGCCCAAGCCAGCCCAGTGGCTCTTCTTCTCCTGCTGCCTGGGATCTTTATGAAGTACTCTCAGCTACTTCTTCAGCACCACATTTGTCTGCATGCCACCATGCTCCCCACCATGACAATGGACTAAACCTCTGAAACCGTAAGCAAGCCCCAAATAAATGCTTTCTTTTTGTAAGAGTTGCTTTGGTTATGCTGTTTCTTCACAGAAACAGGGCATTGACTAATACATTCACATACATTCATTCAAGTCATCTACTTCAAATATTTACAGATATTTATAGTTACTATGGACACTTTTAGAATATTTGAAATACCTCAAAAATCAGCTGCGTATCTTTTGCTTTCATTTCTTTCTTCACCATTCTCATAAACCCTGATCTATTTTATAGCTTGGTGGACTTCTCTATTTTATACAAAGGAAAATCATGTAATTTGTAGCCTGTTTTGACTGGTGCCTTTCACTTAGCACAATGTCCTTGAGGTCTAACCTTACTATGGTGCACATTACACATTGGTAGCATTTCATTCATTTAATGGCAGAATAAGACTTGATTACATGAGCATTTCACTTTGTTTATTCATCCATCAATAGATGAACATTTGGATGATTTTTTTTTACTTTAAAAAAATTTGTCTTTAATTATGTGTATGTCTGTGACCATATGTGGGTTTGTGCATGTTGGAACAGGTACCTGTGGAGGTTAGCAGAAAGCATTGGATGCTGGAGAGGTGTAGTTATAGGCAGTTGTGAGACACTTGATATGGGCGCTGGGAATTGAACTCATGTCCTCTGGAAAAGCATCCAGTGTTCTTAACATCTAAGCTATCTCTCCTGTTTCTAATTTTCTCTTTTGAATAATGTTGCTAGGGGCATGGGTGCACAAATACCTCCTCTAGATTCTGCATTCTAATATATATATTGTGTGTGTGTGTAAAATAGAAACTATTTAAAATTTAATTTCTGAGAAGCCATGTTTTTTTAAAAAAAGCAAAAAATAGGTAAAGGTAATGCAAATAATGTTTTTTAGCTCAATTTATCCAAAATACCATAATATCATAAACATGTACACATACACACACAGACACTACAGCCTTTGTGTTGCCTTGAAAATGCAGGGTGTGTTTTACACTCACTGCTTTTCTTGGTTTGGGGTAGCCATTTCAACTAACCAACACACAGGAGACAGGTAGCTGCCGTATTGGATTGCACATCTCTAATCACTGACATGTCGTGACTCTGGAAGGACTGAGTGCATCTTGAGAGCTGCTGAACTTCAAATCACTTCTCCATTCCACATTTTTGATAAGCAGTTCCACATTAGCGCCCCCTAACTTCACAGCCATCCCACTCCGTACAGCGAGACTTGAGTGAGATAGGCTGTATGATCTTGCTTGGTACTAGGCTTAAGTATAACCTGAATTCCACTTTTGGGACTTTTTAATCTGAAAGAGAAAAGACATTCAGTAGAGAACCCTTTCACCTTTAGTTCCTTCAAAGAAATAAACTTCAGATCTTGATAGGGAATGATCCACACTTTGCTGCTAGAATTTTCTGTCAGCTCTAATGACTGCTTTATTTGTAGCTGATGAAAATGCCCCCTTGCGTACTGGGCTAGCCCTCATGGGTGGGGTTGATGTGGGAGAGTTAGCATTATGATTTCAGTCTTGCTCTTAGGGGCAACATGTTGTACACTTGAAATACATGCCTGAAACCAAATGACACCAGAAATATGTGGGGAGAGGGGGATCCTTCCAAGACAATTGCAGAAATATGATAGCAATATATTGCCCCTCTTCCATTGGGCTTATTTATTTGATCATCCAATCAAGAGGGGATAATACTCTCATTTATGCATACTTCTGAATCTTGTACATGCCAGTGAAGTTTTCAGACACATTAATTAATAGATGATGGTCCAGATCTCCACTTTGCATTTAGATTGGGCATATTTGCTCCATCTTGTGAAGGTCTCCACATATCTACAACTGAAGGGGCTGAAGTGAGGTTTGAGAGGCAAGGAAAACCCTACTGTGTGATGGACAGAGTAGGGCTACACAGTTTGCTTTTCCAGAAGCCCATATGTTGCGTGCAGGTTTGTTCATCTCTGCATAGATGGGAGTACGGAGTCTGTGATGGTTACTTTCAGTTGTCAAGTGACACAATCTAGATTTAATGGGCAAGGGAGTCTCCATAAGGGATTATCAAGAGCAGGTTGGCCTACAGGCATGCCTGTCAGAGATCTTTCTTAATCAGGTTAATTGAAGTGGAAGATCTACTTTAAATGTGAGCAGCCTCATTTCATGGGCTGCTCCCTGGACTGAATGAGTAGCCACATTTAGAGAGAGGAAGCGGAGCTCTGGCATGCTTGCATCCTGACTACAGATATGATATGACCAGCACCCCCAAGCTTATGCCACAATGACTTCTCTCCTATGATAGACGATGTTAACCGATTTAAACTGTTCCTTCCTTAAGTTGCCAGTGTCAGAGCATTTTATCACAACAGGAATCAGAGTCCTGGTTTCTATCATTGGGGCCAAGAAAGGAAAGGTTAAGGAGATGAGGGCAGGAAGCCAGGGAAGGCCTCTAGCTTTTTATATTTCTAAATACCATGTGTCAGATTTAAAACTCATGGGGCAAAATTTTGTGAACTACCGTAATTCTCTTGACATGGTAAAACATGTAATCATGTATGCTGGACATCAGAATAATTATATCATTGGATGTAAGTGCCTTCGAGCTCACAGTCTATGGGTATTTCATTCAGAAGGCTTGTTACACATTCCCATTATTCTGCTTTAACTAAACCTCTTCTAAAGGAGAGCAAGATGAGGCAGAGTGGCTTCGGTTTTGAACTCCTCTGAAAACAACTTTTATATGTTTAGCTGTGCTGAATTGTTATTTGCGTGCTGAACTTTATTCTGTGGTTTAAAAAGGGCAAATATCAAGGCACTTATATGTGGCAGATGAAAAGAGACGTGAAAATGATAAATTTAGCTGTGGATCTCTGACCCAATGGAACAATCATCTTGCTCTCGAAATCCTAACTATTTTGCAGAGAAACTTTTTTCTTTACCCTCACAACTCATTTTAAGAGAATTTAAACAGTTTCGTGGCTACACTCAAGATACAAACAACATATTTAACTATTGCACAGTCATTCAGTTTTATGCTAAGAAATATACTTAGGAGCAAGGGACAGTAGAGCACACCTGTAGTCCTAGTATGTGGGAGGCTAAGGCAGGAGGATTGTTGTGAATTTGGGCCAGCCTGGGCTATACAGTGACTTCTAGGATTGACTGTACTGTGGAGTGAGATTCTGTCTTAATAAAAGATTGGGTGGCTAGAGAGGCAGCTCGGTCAATGAAGTGCTCAGAGAACAGGAGTTCAATCCAAGAACCCATGAAAATGCCTGGCACTGTGGTGGTTATTTGTAATCCCAGTCCTGGGGAAGTGGAGACAGAAGGGCGAGTTAGCCTGCCCAGCTTCACTGGTGAACTCCAGGTCAGCGCGAGACTTTGTCTCAAAGGAAATGAATGGAAGTTCTGAGCCTAATACTAATACTTTTGGTTGTCCCTTGGTATCCACAGGCACAGATATACACATGCATGCACACACACACACACATATGAACACTAACACACATGCATGCATATTTACACATGGACATTCACACACACATTTGCTCTCAGGCACACACACGTGCATACACATGTTATGAATGTTTTCCTTTTTATTAGTAATTAACATAAAGTAGAGCATAAGTCAATACATTTCCATATGAATTTTGAAACTTTTTGTGCATCAGGTGCATTTTCTGGAGTTTAGGAAATGTCTTTAAATATAACTTGTTTCTTTTGAGTTTATTTTTTTCCAAAAAATATTGCTGAAAAATGAAAGAACTCAATATATCATTTGGAAACACCTAGAAGTAGTAAGCATTAGGTGTTTGGTTTGTAAATATAAGAATGGCACGATACTTTGGTCTTTAGTTAAGCATTTAAATATGACATTACTTGTGATTTTCAAAATTATAAAAATTATGCTAATCAAGAATTTTCTTTAAAAACATCTGTATAAGGATAATGTATATTATAAATTGGAATACATATGGCATATATTCCAAGAATTTTATTAGTAATCTCAGGATCCAGTTTCCTGGTAGAATACCATTTTTTAATTGAAATTTTATATAAAAGCTTCTTTTTAACCTTTAAGACATGATAAGCCCTTTGGATAAATAAATTAGAACAAATATAATTTTCTCTTTTCTTTCCCATTGGGTTGACCTAGTTAGAAACAGTCCAATTTTCACACCAACATAGTTGCTTTAGAGGGAATTTGGATTCCAATGAATCGAAGTTTAATTATTTTTGATAAGGTCTGTTCTTTATTCTGAGGACAGGGCTGAAGCCCAACAAGGACCTTGCCTAGTTGGAGAAGCAAATGTGTCAGCAAGAATAAGAAACAGGGATCTGCCTGTGGTGGATGCTCAGGAAACTATATAACATGACTCCCCAGGGAATATTCGGAGGGTGCGGCTGCAAGAGACCAGAGCCAGGTCCATATCCAGCACTACCTGACTCTGAGTCCCAGTGTCAACCGAATCATGGATGTAGTGCCGGGGCCGTGCAGACCTCCACTGTACCTCCCTGACAGGCTCCTGTCTGGGACATACTGACTTGTTACTCAGCCTGAAACAGCTCTCAGAATGCCTCTTCCTTGCTTGCTTCGCTGGCTCTGGCCCCTCACATCTTACAGGGCGTGCCAACAGTCTGCTCTGCACACAAGGCTGCCTCTCATGTCATCCCCAGACTGTTCCCCATTTGCTTCCTTGGCTCAGTATTTCTTGCTCTTGTCCCCTGGACCTCCCGGTGTCTAAATTAGTACTGGAGTGTTAGAATATAGACTTTAACAGTTTATTTGAGTGAGTGACTTAGCTTCTTTCTGTCTCCATTCTTTCACTTCTGAAACATTAATTTATCATAGGATCCTTGATAGGAAGGTTTAAAGAATATTCATCCTTCTGTTTTGCAAATTATGGTGAAAACAGGGCAATAGAAGAGAGAGAATCTAAAGGTAGCTCAGTGAGCTAACAGGACTTGTTTAGATGATAATTATGTTGTTGGCTTAGAAGAAGCAGGTCTTATTTCCTCACTCGTTTAAAAAGCTTTATTTAGTTCCATCTGTTTTCCAGTCACCATGCTTGACTTTAGGCATGTCAAAATAGAGAATCCAGATTCAGGGGTTTCTATGCAAATGAGGATGAAATTACAATAATACATGAATACATACATACAGCAAAGTATAAGCTAAACTGTTATAGGCTACATGTCAGGCAAGGAGGAGGCACTAGCTATGACATACAATTCTGTCTTGGTCACAATGTAAATTGGGAGGAGATGTTTGCCTCAATTTCTGGGCACTCATTATAAAAGGACTCATTGCATGGGCTCCTGGGTAAGGTTCCTGGGTAGAGCAAATACTATGTGCAGAAAAGAAGAGTCCGGAGCAAGGCCTACCTCTTAGGGAATCTGCAGGTGTTTCTGTAAAGTTGGAACGTAACATGTGATGGGAGGGCCTTAGGGACTGAATGATAGACATGTTGGACAAGGACCTTGGGAGCTAGGCTGAGATATTCACATTTTATCTTGCAAATGTCAGTGATCGTGACAATGATGTGCCAAAGTCTCAGATACTAGCAGAGAACACAGTACTTTAAAAATTAGTATCAGCATTGTTTTTGATTGGCAGGTTGTAATTATTTACATTTATAGGGCACAGTGTGATGCTTTGACATATTTATGCAACATGGAGTGACTAAATCAAGCTGAGTACCATTTCATCATGCTGCTTACCTATGCATTCTTCCCCTATAAGAAGACATTTGAAATTTTCTTTTATTTATTTTGAAATCTGTAATATATTGTAATTGTCGTATACATATATGCAATGTATCTCAAAAAGCTAGTCCTATTATCTGAAACTCTGTGCCCGTTGATCAATAGCTCTGATTCCCCGCTTTTCATTTTTCTAGACTCTGGGAAGAATCATTATATTTTCTACTTCTATGAACTTAACCTTGGTCTATTAAAAACTCCCATTTCTTTATAATTCAGCTTCGATTGGTTGTATGTAACTAGAGTTTATTATTTTCCTTCAGATTATCAGTTTGGGCATATTGTTCATAATCCTTTATACTCTGATGATTTCAGCCACAATGTCCCATATATTTCTAATTTTATTTGAATTTTTATTTTTTTGTAGATAGTTTAGTGAAAAGTTTATTATCTTTAACTTTTTTCCTAAATTAAGTAATTAGTTTTAATTACTTCATCTCTCTTACTTTAAAAGATATATTTGATGTAAGCATTTATCACAATAAATTTTTTTAGGGCTTTTTTAGCCACATCACAAAAATTTAGGACTTCTACATCTTGATTTTGATTTGTATCAGTTAGTTTTTGTTTTCTGTTTTGATTTCTTGGTGATTCACTGGTTTTCTGGGGTATAGTGTTTAAATTTCACATAGCTGGATTTTTTTCAATATTTCTTTCATTATTGATATCTGGTTTTAAGTCACTGTGATCTTTTGCTGCTGTTGGCCTGAGTGTTCTGTATATATCTGTTTGGTGCATTTGCCTGCCTAAGGTATAATTCAAGTCCAGTCTTTCCTTAGAGATTTTCTGTCTGTTGTTGAAAGTAGGCTATTGAGGTGCCCTGCTGTTATGATGGTCTTGTAATCTCTGTCTTCAGGTCATTTCACAATGGTTTTGTATATTTAGATGCTTCAATGTGAGATGCATACATTCATAATTGTTACACCTTCTCGATGAATTTGCACATGTATCATTATGAACTGATCTTTTTATCATTTTTTTATAGTTTTTTCACTTAAAGCCTATTTTTTTATGTAAGTATAGATGTGTCTGTTGTCTTTCATTTTCCACTGGAGTTGAGATGTCATTTTCTGTCTCTTCACTTCCAATCTATATGTATCCTTTCAAGCAAAGTATCTTGTGGGAATTGTATGATTGGCTTTTAGAAAATTCATCTACTCTGTGACATTTCGTTAGAAAAGTTGACCCTTTCATATTATAGCTAGGTAAAGATTTGCCATGGCCATTGTATACTTTATCTTAAAATCATTTTGTAAGTCCCTTGTTCCTCTTTGCTTCCTATGTTATTTGATGGCTACTATGGTGATTAGCTTTGAATAATTTTTACCTATTTTGCACTCCCGATATATGACTATCTTTCCTGGTTGTCATGAGGTTTACGTAAAATATATTATCATTAAAGTGGCTGCTTTAGCAGCAACTTCTCCTTAGGACAGCAACTACACTTTCATTTTCCCCTCTCCTCCACCTTCTCTGATTTTGGTTTTGAAATCTCTATTTGCTTTTGGATTTGTATCCTTTACCAATGTGTTGTAGCTATACTTATTTTGAAACAGCTTTGAAAAACTGGATTTATTTATTTGAATATGTTTATATGTTTGTGGGCCTATGAATATATCATTGATAAGATGACAACTCGTAGGAATCAGTTCTTTTCTTTTCTTTCTTTTTATTGTTGAAGTCTTTTATTACTTGTTCTTACATTTAAAAATCAGTTTAATTATAAATATTTATAATTATTTTATTATATTTTTTGAGACAAGGTCTGATCTGTAGCCCAGGCTCATATGGAACTAACTGGCGGTGGCCCTGAATTCTTATTTATTTATTTATTTTTTTGATACTTTATTTACATTTCAAATGTTTTCCCCTTTCCAGGTCTCCCCTTTGGAAACCTCCTATCCCATCCCCCTTCCCCCCTGCCTCTATGAGGGTATTCCCCCACTTACCCACCCACTCCCGTCTTCCCTCCCTGGCATTCTCCTATACTGGGGCATCTAACACTCTCAGACCCAAGGGCCAATCCTCCCACTGATTGCCAACAAGGCCCTCCTCTGCCACATATGTGGCCAGCTCCATGGGTCTCTCCATATATATTCTTTGGTTGGTGGTCCAGTCTCTGGGAGCACTGGAGGGCCTGACCAGTTGACACTGCTGTTCCTTGCATGGAACAGCAAGTTCCTCCCTCAGCTCCTTCAGTCCCTTCTCCAACTCCTCCATCTGGGACCCCATGCTCAGTCCAACTGTTGCTGAGAATTGAATCATGGGTATTCTGAACTTTTGGGCTAATATCCGCTTATCAGTGAGTACATAAGGTGTTTGTTCTTTTGTGACTGAGTTCATAGCAACCATATTTATAATAGCCAGAAGCTGGAAACAACCCAGATGTCCCTCAACAGAGGAATGGATACAGAAAATGTGTTGCATTTACACAATGGAATACTACTCAGCTATTAAAAGCAATGACTTCATAAAATTCGCAGGCAAATGGATGGAACTTGAAAATATCATCCTGAGTGAGGTAACTCAGTCACAAAAGATCAGTTCTTTTCTTGTGTATCAGATTCAGATTGTCAGTCTTGGAGGCAAAAGCCTTTTCTTGCTCAGCCATCTTGTCAGTCTAAAATTCTCTTTATATAATGTCAAATGTGATATTTTTCTCTCTATATTTCTTTAAGAGGAGTATTCTTCAACTGTTTTTAGCAATTTTATAGATCTCTACTTTGGCCTATTATTTTGATTCATTAATATTTCTGATAGTATATTTATCTGAACTTTCATAGTGCTGTGTCCTGGTATTGATGGGTATTCACTTGAATAGATGAGTGCCTTTTCTCACTTTGAAGATGTTCTTTACTACGGTTATCATTTAGTGTGGCCTGGATTTCTGGGTAGTATGGCTGATAGCAACTTTAGGTTAGCAGAAGACTAAATGTTGAATTGTCAAGTCAGACCATATTGCGTTCTGTGCTCTAAGGTTAAAATAGTACTGTTGATTGTCTTCCATGATCTGATAAAACCACAAAATGAACTCTGACTTTACTGGGTTCTACAATTATTGTTGATTATGTCGAGGTACAAATTATTTCTCCTCATTTGGCAGTCTTATTGTATGGAATCTATAGCTGAATATGACTGCTGGGCTCTAATGCTGGTGCATTAGATCCATGATAACATGGTCTTTCATGTTGCTGCTAGGCCATCCGGGGAAAGCAGGGCAAGAGCCTGTGCTCCACAGATACATGTGAGCTCGTTTTGAGCACTCAAGTTTGGTAGAGTCACTGTTTAACATTAGGGTTTGGTCAATTAACTCTTCTGTTAGTAACCAGTGCCTTGTTGTCTCTTAGTCTGAAGAATATGAAAGAAAACCATTTTCTGCACCAGAAGCTGAACAGGGATCTGTTCTACTTTGCTTTTCTATCATGACAACAAACACCATGACCAAAGGAACTTGGGAAGGAAAAGGTTTATTTCTTCTTAGAGGTTACAGTCCATCACCGAGGGCTGAGGAAGGAACTTAAGGTAGGAGCTTGAAACAGAAACCATGGAGAAATGATGTTTTTTCGCTTCCTCTCCAGTTTATGTTCAGCTACTTCTCTTATACTGCATAGACCCAGCTACTTAGGGGTCATAAACCTCCAAATGGTCCATTAATTGATAATCAAGGAAAAGCCCACAGGCCAATTTAACAGAGGCAGTTTCTCAATTGAGGTTTCCTTTTTCACAGGTATACCAAATCTACAGGCAAGTTTAGCCATCTCAGGGGCTGAGCCTGGAAGACCATACAGCCATATTTACCAAAGTGTGGCATTGGTGACTAGTTTTTCTTATATGGCACCTCCATTAGCCAGAAAGCAACAATCTCCAAGATCGAGAACAAATTAAACAGTTTAAATAAGTGCAGTGTGAATTGCAATGAAAAAACAGAGGGCAATTATATTTCCCATCAACAAGAAGAGGTGAATGGTTTTTAGAATCAAGACTTAAAACTCACTCTTGTTTTTATAATTAGCAAGTTTTTGGTACTTGTCTTGGTTTGTGCATAGAATGTTAAGTAAGAAGGATTTAAGTGTGCTTTTGAGAAAAAAAGATGAATTATTTCTCGACACAATATTGATATTCTTTTATTGTATAGAGTAAAGGGAAGGATTGATTATATTTAGAGACTAGATTTACCTCAATAATTCATTTTAAATACCCAATTTCAGAATAATTTTTTATTAATGACCCAAATTTGTTTATTTTATAATATGTAAAATTGTTAAAGGAAGTTTTTATTTTTCTGCAGGAAAGAGTGTTGTATTTTTCCCTTTAAATAATGCTTGTATATGTGCAGTAGCTGCATTTCCTATTGAATGGTTACTTCATGTGGTGACTGAGGAATGGTGTCTTTGTAAGGGTTAATAGAAACATTAAATACCTTGCATCTGGGAAGTATTGATTTAACAGATAATTGCTTATCCATGTTTCTGCTTGGCAGTGGCTGAACATGTAAAGTTGCTATGCCACAAAATGAAAACAGATGAGCAAATCAGAGGCCTGAGTTATATAGCTGATGCATGCTAAAAGCAGCATCAATAAAACCCGGGGGTCACAATGTCAAGAGATGGAATCCTTCTATTAATGGGGACTTGCTAATGAAAGCATGCAAGTTGCCTATAATAGAGATCTCAGTTAGCAAATAACAAAATAGAGGAAAATTCATTTTAAGTAATGGAAATCTAACTAGGCAAATAATCAAAGGATACATAAAGTAGTTATAGAGAAATATGCCCGCAGTTGAAGAGACATACAGAAAGTTTTGTTTTGCTGTGGATAAAATTTCATTTAAACAGGAAGGTCATCCATGGTGTTCTCAACCCTCCTTTTCTCTTTTATGTATTTTACTAGCATTCAATGTTTAAGTAGAAATGCAAGATTTCTCTAGGTTCCATCCCACATATGCCATTAAATTAAATGCCAGATAATTGAATTATTTTACTCGTGTCTGGTTTTGAAGTCACACTCCCCTCTCTGGTTCCATTGCTTTGTCTAATTTTTCACTTCATTAAGACCAGCTTTTCTGAATATATATATCTAATTTTGTATTTCCATATGTTTCTCTCAATTTCCTTCAGATACTAATATTCCTCAATTCCCCCATAAAATATCTACACTCTAATTTGTTCTTTTTGAGCTAACAGATACCTAATAAGAACAAGGTGGTTCTGATGCTCATCTGTAACTCATTTTTTAGCTAGAGATGCTCACATGGGATTGTTTGTCATTGTTCCACTTTCTTCTTTTATTTTTATTTGTTTTTGATATTATAATTTCATTTCTGATTTCACTTTTCTCTCTCCAAGTCTTCATGTGAACCCCTCCTTTCATTGTTATTGAACACATATATGTATAAACATGTATATTCCTAAATATAACCTGTTCAGTCTGTGCAATGTTACTTGTATCTTTTCAGGCTGACCTTTTGGCCCTGGACAATCCCATTGGTTCTCTAGGGAAGACAACCTTTCCTATTCCCAGCTTTCCTCAGTCCTCAGGTGCTATAGCTCTTGGTGTAGGGTTGAGGCCCCTTCCTTTTAATTCATCCATCTTGTAACCCTCTCCCTTCCTCTCTCCTTCCTTCCCCTCTTTGCCCCTTCTTCCCTCATATCCTCCTTCCCACACTTTTTTATCCTTTCAAAAATACTTATTGAACAATCATTAAAAATGAGATTTTGAAAATCTTATCCTTATACCTACAGAACAGATAAGTACAGTTCTCATCAAAGAAACTTCTCTTTACACAGATGGAAGCCATCACAGAAAACCACACCTAGATACAATTCAAAGATAGAGAGGAAGCCCTGCTTCAATAGCTACATCTACACCACATTTCCTACATCTGTGGCTCATTGAGGAAGAGGGGGCATATTGTAAATAAGAGTCAGAGCACCAGAAAGTCTTATGAGACAGCCTTTCCTAGAAATGGCTGTATAAACAATACCAGACCAATAGTAGTATCAATAGTTGTCCTAATTAATGCAAAACCTGGAAAGCTTCACGGGTTCCACACTTAGTGAATAACTACAGACAACTAATGGTAAGAGAGAGAGAATTAGCCTCTTCCAGGAAAGTAGGGAGTGCTTCTGATGCTTTGGGAATCTGTATGCGAACGCTGAAGGTCATGTTCCCCAGTTGGTTCTTGATCACTCAATAAAGATGCCAGTGGCTAATAGCTGGGGATGGGGAATTTCCAGATTCCCATAAGCAGGCTAGCAGACACAGGAGGAGAAAAGGAATTTGCCATGCTTCAGAGGGAGAGAGAGTCACCAGCTGTGTGAGATCTTGGATGGAGTGGCCATTGGCCGCTTCCCCAGGTGGGAGATTAGAAACACAACTAAGTTAAGATCAGGTTTAGAGTGTTGAACAAGGAGTAAAGAAAAAGGCATGCTAGCCATGGGAGGCTTAGAAGAGCCCAGCCACTCAGCCATAAAACAGGTTAAAAATGAGCTGTGTGTGTGTGTGTGTGTGTGTGTGTGTGTGTGTGTGTGTGTGTGTGTCTTTCATCCGCAGATCCAAGGGAACTAGTGCACTGGCTGGTAGTGGGGTCTGCCTAGAGCTTAAAGTAGGGTAGTAGAAACTACATTCTACACAGGAATGAACTCCCTTATTGATTATACAGTCGGCAGTGGTGAGCTCTGAAACCATATACATACAAACAAGAAGAATGGACACACAGGTTATATTTATATATTTGTGCATACA
This sequence comes from Uromys caudimaculatus, assembly GCA_028551405.1. Lineage (NCBI taxonomy): Eukaryota > Metazoa > Chordata > Mammalia > Rodentia > Muridae > Uromys > Uromys caudimaculatus. The sequence goes on from CM052719.1 coordinate 30,105,803, forward strand.
CATATATACATATACATGTATATATATGTAACAATAATAGTCAAAGAAAAAGAGGCTAGCAATTTGAGAGTGAGGAGACATGGGTGAGATCAGAGGAAGGAAAGATGGTGAAGATGAGAGGTATGAGGTTGCTGCCTGTTATAAGTATCTTGTTTATGTAAATTTCTGTATTCTTGCCAATGAAAAGTATATAGTATATACATAAACATGGTCATTTGACATTGTTGCACATATTGCTATATGCATTATACTTTCACACTTGATTAAAACAAAGTGATATTTTGAGTGTTTAATAGTAATTAATAGAGACTTAACTTCATATTTGGTAGAACTTGAAGCTTTCTTTTTAGTGAAAAAAGTGAGTGATCACAGGGGCCAGTTTAGTTTTGCTAGTGAGCACTTTAGTATTCTTTGATTGGAACCATTTGAAGACAACCTGAAAGAAGAGAGCATATTTTTAGAAAGATTGGTGGTAGTGATGCCAATAAGGCTCAAAGAGCCAACTGGAAAGAGAAGAAGTTGCATGCTAGGGGCACAGTAAAGACTAAAGTGTCCATTCCGTGACTGGAGGAAGGCTTTTAGTGTGGATTGGAGAGAGAAAACATCCAGAGACATCTGAAATATTCCAGAGCAGAGAGAAAATGCAGCAGATTGGACATGGCCAAGGCTATCTGAAAGAGGGATACTAGCAGGCATAGTGGGGAATCCTTGTTGTAGTAATGATAGTGGGCTTCTGGAACAGCCTGGTGACAGTGCAAGAAGAAGGGGGAGACATGAGGATATAGGGGCTATCTTGAGGGCTTTGAGGTGTAAAATAAGTACTTATGCATAGTGACTGATGGAGCCTGGAGTCTAGCATGGGCTTTGATATTCTGTCATAGGTATATGTCAATGGGGAGCCATGTGTCTGGAGGAATGCTGGCTTTTATCTAACCACCAGAAAATTTTCTATAGTCCATCTTAAGCTGAGCCAAGGCTGTCATTTCTGGACATATACACTTCCTGCGAACTAGGAGAAATGAGCTTGGAAACAGAGTTCAAGAGCAGTCATGGAGCAAGGACTCTTACTCTGTAAAGGAAGTCAGTTTGGGGCCTGCAGTGAGCTCAGATCTCATAGTCTCTTTGTTTGCTCATGATTCTGAGCCCGATGAAGAGACCCTGACTGGGATAGCCTGGTCACAGGCTATCTGAGGGATCATTGAAAATACGAGAAAAATATTGGTGTTTTATTTGTTTTGGTTTTAGAGACAAAGTCTCACTTCATAGTACAAGCTGGACAGAAATGTATGATCCCACTACCTGCCTCCCGATTGCCAAAATTATAGGCAAGCATCATCAAGCCCAGTTGGGAAAACATTTTAATTCTAGTGTGAAACATTTTTCTGTGTTGATCTTTCAAGGATCTAACATCATGGACAAGGGGTTTAAATCAGGCTGATATTGAAGAAGAATAGGAAGAATCCAAAATTACTCCTGATTTGGAACATAACCCAAACCAAATACAAGAAAAATATTCACCATGATTAGTGTGAATTTACAAGAGAACTAAGTCAATGTATAATCACGATTTCAATTTAAGCTTTTATGTCAACTGTTTGCACTTCAGAAAGAATTTGACAAATTTACTATAGAAGACAGAAACAAATTCTATCAATGATAGAGAACAAGGGGATGAATATTACTCTGGCAGTGTTAGGTGCATCTTGTCTTTGTAACAAGTCTATCAGCAGCACCTAAAATTGAGCTGGATGTAGATGATCAATACATTCCTACTGAGTGTATATGAGTCAGAACTGGGGGATGGTTGGTAATGCTTGTATTATTAGGTTCTGTTTTGTTTGGTGCTCTGAGGTGAGGATTGAGCAAAGGGACTGAAAAGCAAGATCCATGGTTGGAGATGGATATGGGGGACAGAGGAATGGACATCAGCAGTGGCACTGAATCCTTAGAGTTCAGAGTTTCAGACTGAGATTCCAAACAAGCAAGACTTTCTTGGTCGTCCTTAACTTGCAAGTTGATCAAAATTCAGTATGTTATTGACTTCATGATGTCTCGGTTTCTGCATCAATAAGCTTAGGATACTAATTCTTCACTCACATGATTATGAAAGTCAGATGAGATAAAAATTTGATAGCACTTTGAGATTTCAAGTTAAAATATTGATAACAAAATCACATGAAGTAGGTGCCTTTGGTGTCTAATTTTTTCTCGTTAAAATATTATAATAGCAAAGATGAACTCTTAGACAAAGCGTAAGCTTCCTCTTTTTATAAAAGAAAGAAAGCTGCGTATTTTTGGTTGAAACATGATCAGCTAAAAGTAACCTTAATGGAAAGTAGGTCTGTTGGAATAAGTACTCATAAAAAGTTTCTTAAGTGAAAAAACTGGCTAAATTAATTAGCACAGAGTAAGTTTGTTTACAGAATGAGTCACAAGGAAGCTGACAAATTGATTAACAGCTTAGGTAAGAAAATTCAATTACTTATTAAACACATATTCTATGGCCCAATGAACAAATACAAATTCCTTTGACAAGCATCTGTTCCAAAGTTTATGGTCATCACAGAGCTGTGTTATAGGGTTCTCATGCTCAGCTTTACAGGACTTGCTTTCTTGCCTGGGGGATCAAAACAAAACAATAACAACAACAAAATATGAAAAGAAAAAGATAAAGACAAAAGAAAACAATAACAGTAACAAACAACCAGCATTTTTTTCTCCTTAAATGTAAGTAAATGTAAGAGAAAACTATAATTATGCTTAAAAATTGAGTATGTACAGGTTTAAATGAGTCTTCCCCATTATGGATTTCAGTTGTTGGTTGTCTGAGATCACCAGAATATAAACAGGCTCAACCTCTTCGTCTTTTATCTGGCTGAGAACTACAACCCTTTTGAAATGACTTGAAATGAAGTCATTATGGTTAATTACCCTGTTTCAAATGTTCTCACCCCACATCACGTCATCATGTGTTTTCTATTCATTCAAGTCAAAGAAAAATAAAAATATGGAAAGTGATAATTTTAATGACACATTTGTTATGTCTCTTTTGAAAATTTCTCAGTGAAAAATCTGCCACTATAGTAAGCATCCTTTTGATACTCAGTATCTAACATTGTTTACAAGATAGGCTGAATGGAGTGTGGAATTGGACAAATAACGAAAGAAGAAAGCTTTTATTTTGTGGTTTTATTAATAAGCTTTTATTTTGTGGTTTTAGGAATTGAAACCAGGGCCTGGCATATGCTAGGCAAACATCCTACCACTGAGCCAATCCCCGGGATGATCTGGAACTTGCTATGTAACCAAGGCAGGCTTTGAACCTGTGATCTTCCTTTCTTAATGTAGGAAGTAGCTGCAGATACAGGTGTGCACTCCCAGGCCTAGCTTACAGTATGTCATCTCTATTAATTGTCTGTATGTCTTAGGAAAGTCACTTTCAGTCACAGCCAATTGAATGATTTACATCAACCTTTGTGAACGCAACAGGAAGAGTCTCTGCATTACAGAGGGCAGGGAAGTTGTTCAAGGCTCAGCTCTACACTCGGGTGGCTTCAGACCAATTTGTGAAAAAAAAAATAAACCCATGAAATGTGAAACTTGGAACAGACTATTAAGTCAATGGAATCCTAGTGGGGAGAAAATTTAGAATCTATTCCAGTAATATGTACATAGTTTGCTAAACTCTTTGAAATCCAGCCAGAATTTTGAAAAGACCTCATTAATTGATCTGATAATTAAGGGCAACAATAAATTATCCTCAATAGATTCACTGATATTTAAAATAACCTTGGGTAATTTTTTCAAAGATTATGCAGCAATATCTACATAGTAAGAGTCCCAGGAAAATTAGGATCAAGTAAGGACAGGTCTAAATTCTAGGTTGCTCACATTTACCTCCCTTAGTAGTAACTTGCCTCAATTCAGCTTCTGTTATATTTAGAACAGAATTAGGTATACAGCCCCATGTGTACACAGTGTGTAAAATTCCTCGTATGCCTCTCCTCTACACATATTTAGAGACTATCCTAGCTGCATAGAGGTATTTTCTCAACATTGAACCCAGGGCTTCTTGATACTCTGATATGTAAACCCTGGTCAGTCCTTACTGGTACTCATATACTTGTATCCCGAAGTGTTAGGACTTTATTCACTCAGACAGCTTCTCAAGAATGATGAACATTGAAACCCCCAAGGTATGGTTAAATGATACAGCATCCTGGGTCCCACCTGCAGATATTCTGACTTAATTGGTTTGCTTTGCAGCCCGAATTAGTGTTTTAAAAGCTTCCCAGATGACTCTAATGAAGAGCCAAGGTTGAGTGTTGCTGCCTAGCTGGGTGTTTTGCCAGTGGTGGAGAGGGCTGGTGGATAACTACATCTCCAAGTTGGAAAATGATCAAGTCTACTTTACACAACTCTTCCAAGTATTCCAGTATGATTAACATCAATACCCATAAATAGTGATCTCTTGGGTAATGCACCTTTAAATTTACTTTCCCTGTATCTCCATCTCATTTTTCTAAGATTAATTACAAAAAGAAAAACAAACAGACAGACAACACCCATAACACAACCTACCCTTCTCCAGCTGCTTGTATAGCTCCTCTTTTGAGAATACACATAGACTAACTTAGGTAGGAAAGCATAAAGCTAATATCTGTAGGATAATTTGCTTTCTGACCCTCTTGGGAATATATGCAGGGAATTGTGTTTGTTCTACATACTAAAAATATGCAAAGGGCTCTCCTTGCCTCAGCTCACGGTATATTTTCCAGCTTACGTTGTGTCTTAGCTCCTTTTTTATTGCTGTGACAAAATACCATGAACAGAAGAACACAGTTCCAGAGAGTTAAGAGCTCATGACTACCATGGTGGGGAGCATGGAGACAGGTATACAGGCATGGTGCCGGAGTAGTAGCTGAGATTTTACAGCTAATCCACAAGCAGGAGGCAGACAGAGCTAACTCTGAATGGTCAGGGGTTTTGAAACTTCAAAGCCCCTCTATCCAGTGACACACATCCTCCAACAAGGTAACATCTTCTAATCCTTCCCAAACAGTTCCACCATGGTGGGGTGGGGATGGGGGTGGTAGGGAAAGTGGGGGGTGGGCACCAAGCATATGAACCTATGGTAACCATTCTCATTCATACTTTCCCACCTTAAACACCCCAAAGGCAGGTACACTGAGACAATAATATTATTACTTCTACTGTGATGTAAATTTCTTTTTTCCTTAGGATACTCATCATATGTAACTTGTAGTGGTCTCTCAAGTACCTCTTCTACTAATGGAGACTTGAATGAGCCTGTACTTTGAAATCAATATCAAAGGATAAATTGATGCCAATTTTGACTCATGTAGTTAACTGAGTGACTCAAACTGCAATGTGTTTGGCTTCTTGTATTCTGTCTTTATTCAGGCTATGGGCCACTAAAGCACAATGCCATAAATGAGCTGGTTTGTAAACAATAGAAATTTAATTTCTGACAGTTCTAGAGTCTAGAAGTTTCAATACCAAGGCGCAGACAGGTTCAATGAGTGGTAAGGGAACTCTTTCTAGCTTCATTCATTTAATCAAGAGATAAAGAAAATTATTTTAATTTTTGTAAACTGTGATCTTAGAGGATCTTTTGACAGACCATTTATGCTATGACTGGAAAGCATGCAGTTTTTAAAACTATACTTTGAGAAATATTACTTAAAAATGGAAATGAGGCCAGATGTGGTGGTGCCTACCTGTAATTCCAGTGGTCAGGAGTCCAACACAGGCAGGGTACAGCTTTGAGGTAGGCCTGGGCTACATACTTTGTCTTAATCGAGAGAGAGAGAGAGAGAGAGAGAGAGAGAGAGAGAGAGAGAGAGAGAATGGAGAATGAGATAAAACAGACAAAGGGCACCTAAAGTAGTACTATTTGCAGAGATCTTCACAGGAAAGCAAAAGCAAATCTTAGGGGTGGTTACAATACTGGAGACACAGAAGTCGGTATGGAAGATGGTGGAGTCTGGCCCCTATGGCAGAGTTTGACCTATCTCCATTGCGGATATGCTTCACACTGATGTTACATCTGCAGAAGATGGAGAGCACCACTGTGATCTGCAGCGTCCCCACTGTTGAAGCTTACAGCGTGCTGCTGAGTGAATAAGCAGTTTCATTGTTTCCCAGTTTCCTACTTGTACATTAGTAACAGAAAGATTTGATGCTTTACTGCTTGACACCAGCACTTTCAGAGATCACAGAACGATTGTGATTGTTCTCACGGATTGGAAACATCACCTCAAGAGTGTTGCATAACCGTGCAAAGCAATGATTTCCTGCTCTTCCAATGATACTCCCAGCCTTTGAGCTAATGCCGGACACTCTATGTCTATTTTATTTCTTAAGACATTGCTTTTGCTTACAACAACTACCTTTTTAATAAATTCAAGTATATGAGAATGAGGCTTGGGTTGTCCTCAGTGGTAGAAAGCTTGCCTGGCATGCATATATAGCCCCGGGGTTGATACCTGCATCATACACACATGTACGCACAAATATATATGAGAAAACAGCATCATATTAATTTAATTATTCACCATTTCCCAGGCTCTTTGTGTTCTAGCAACGACACAAGTTTCTGCTCTTAAAATTAGCTGTCATCTGGAAGAACAACTTCTTAAATTAACACTTCCTAGTCTGGTCTGCCTATTTATCAGCATTTTGTTGATTGAAAACAATAACATTTTATTTTTATTTTTTAGTGTTACTTTCACTATGAAACTCTACATGATTTTCTTTTATCAGTGCAAGCCTATCCACCCACTGTCTTTGACCTAAACTCGTCTGATGAGTATGCAGGAATTTTGTATCTGCCTAATGAACATACTTCTTCATTTCTCTTTATCACAGTTATAATTAATGATCATAATGTGCATTATTAAATATAAATATAGGTAGCTAGCCAATTTAAAGAGGGTATTCTCATTAGGAAAAAGTAGCTGGGTACTGCATCACTGGCATGCCTATATAGACGTGTGTGTGTGTGTGTGTGTGTGTGTGTGTGTGTGTGTGTGTGTGTGAGTGTACATGCATGTGGGTGAATTTTCTAAATGGATTCTTCCTGACTCTGATAGATACTGTTTGGGAGAGTCTAGTATGAGGAATCTATAATTCTGAACTTGACAATTAAAAATATTATGCCTAATCTGACTTGTAAGCTGTGTTCACATCTTATATCCCTAAACATTTTGTTCAGCCACTAGACTTGGAACTATGCTATATCCTTGCCTTAACTGTGGTTTACTTGTTGTCCTTGGTACTCTCCCTCTCTCTGATATTGTCGCATCAGTCATCAGATGCCTTATTTCTATATACTTGTAATGTAAATGGCCAAGGAAGAGCATTCCAGGGGTCCATTTTGTTCCTGTTTGTGAGGAACCTTTTATGTTGGACCATCTCCTGAGCTGATAGTCTATAGGTTGTCCTCTCTTTTGCTATGCCTAGAGTCACATGAGAATCAACATGGAGTCCACAGAGAACACAGAAGAATCAAGTACAGCCTTTGATGCCCAGAGTCATGGATGGTACTGTCCTTGCAGCATAGGTAGTGTGTGCCTTTTGCATGGTACTTGCAGTTTTAGTAGTTATTTTGTATTGCCCTTTGCATCTTAGAACCAATAGCATGGGAATGTGAAATCCTTGGGTGAGCAATGCTGTCTGCAGCAGTGTGATTATGTGTGTCTCTGTGTGAAACTAAGAAAAATACACCCAAGGCAACTGTTAGTACTTTCATTTTGCTTCACTAATAGGTCTTCTTGGATGATCAATCAAGGTGGGCAAGAAACATGGTGGGGCCATAATTGTGTTTCCTTGCCTATTGGAGATCCAGACATCCTATTGAGAGTGCCATCGTCTTGACACCCCCACTCCTTTCTTTTTTCTTTTATGCTGAGGTCACATAGTGTTTAGCAGAGGTTTCCATGTGAATATTGTTGGTATCAGTGAGTAAGCTTATATCTTGGGTGTAGACAACATAACTTCGAAGTTTAGCAGCTGCCTAAGAACTATGATTTTTATTAATGTGATGATGCTAAACTTGATGTCTCTCAACAGCAGTATCACAGGTTAGTACATCGCCTTTTTAAGCTTTTGATTATTTATGAATATCCTATATGTTAATGATATAGTATACGTTATTTTTTTTCCTTGAATTTTTTGATTGGCACTTCGAAGCCAACATGATCAAAAGGTGTTGCAAAAGAGTTGCAATGGACTGTAAGGCTGCTATTACTCATAATGCTTAGTCAAATGAAGATTGTAATTGATGCATGTATATATCTGAAACATGTCATCCTAAAAACTGTAGGCTATGGAAAAGTGCTTTAATGTTTGAAAGCAGAGAGTTTCCATGGATTGAATAGTTTATTACTTTAGTACAGCTTGGGAGGAAAAGCAGGGCAGTTTCACACTTTCTAGGTCTTAGTGTGCTCCTTACAATCTTCTGAGATAACAGAGCACTGTTAGTTGCTAATAGGCTTTATATCTGTTAAGTCATTAGCATTTTATCTTGATACACTGGTAGAATAAGCTTCAGAAATATTTAACGGAGTTTAATAGCCTCCAGCTGTCAAATGCTAGATTTAATTATTTATTAAGTCCATTATGATGAATGTTTAGATAGACTGCTTGCAATGCAGCACACAAACACTAACACTGATATTAGATTCAATAGACTCATTTTTTCCCCATGAAAATTTAGAGATCCAGTTCTGAAGCTGCTAGCTAGAGTCTAATATAGTATGACCCATAAACATATGGGTGCAGGAGCCATCTGCTGTGTTGTGGACAACCTAACAGAGACCACACTGCCAAAGAAAGTTCATTTTTTCTCCCTTCATTGCCATCAATTGTCAATAATGTCTCATCTAGGGGGTGAGCTCACATGTCTCTCCCCTATCCATTCTAGAATGACTTAGCTTGATCTTGTGCAGTCTCGTGCAGATAAGTACATTTGTTCTAAGTTCATCAATACAGTGATCTTATCACAACCAGAGGGCAGTGTCCTGACCTAGTTCTTCTCAAACTTTGGCTCTTATACTCTTTCCATACCCTCTTCCACAAAGTTCCCTGAGACAATGTGGGAAGAGTGTGATATAGATATTCCCTTTATAGCTGAGAACTCCAAAGACACTTAGTGGGTCTACTTTGGCTAGTGTGAGTGTCTGTAGTAATCACTGTCCACTGCACAAAGAAATTTACACCATAAACCCCGAGAGTTGCACTAATCTATGAGTATAGACATATTTATTTAGAAGACAATTTGATAGTATATTCATTTAGCAAAACAATAGTAGTAGGCTCTCCCTTAGTGCTTATGAGTTCCTGAGTCATGAGTTCTCGGCCATATTTGCAGTGCCAGGCATGAATTTTCTCCTATTCAGCATGCCTTAAATCCAATTAGAAAGTAGTTGGTTACCCCAATAATGTTCATGTCATTACTGTACCTATGGCATATCTTGCTATTCTTGTCATTATTGTAACTTGCAGCATTCACCACATTTATATCTTGGTGAAACTTTTGATGGCCTTTTTCTCCCAATAGCTTGAACAGAGCTTTGTTGTATGATAAAAATCATCCAGCAGGGAAGAAGTTTACAGGTTAGAATGAGCTTTATTTCTCCATGTCTAACATATGTGGCAGCTTTAGGAATGGGATCTTTCCATCAGGTTTGGATAGTCAGTCAAGAGTAATTACATTAGACTGTATTTTGGGGATGGGGGTTGGGGAGGAATCTCTGCAACTGCCTTTGCCAACAACTGAAGGGACATTTCTCATATCTCCAGTGGGCTTGTTATTTGGCAATTTATGGCTCCTTGTGGGACAATTGTCCCATGTGTAATCCAAAAAGCAGTAGGTAGAGATAAATAATGAAGAACAATGCAGAAATTAATGAGATAGAAATGAAAAATATGTTTAAAAAATTAATGAAACAAAGAGTTTATTCTTTGAAAAGTAAAATTGATAAACTCTTAGCCAAATTAACCAAAGGATAGAGTAGACCCACATAAATAAAATTTGAGATTAAAAAGGGAGATTTTACTACAGATACCAAGGAAATTCAGAGATTCATAAAAATATACTTAAAAAATTTATATTACAATAAATTTGAAAATACATAAATAATGGATGCATATTTAAATATTAATTTCCATTTTAAAAACTATATAAAGACTCAGATTAACAAGGACTAACAATATTAGCAATCAAAGTCACATCTACAATGTAATAATAATTTAAACTAATATAAAACAAAGAACAAGGATGAGGTGGAAAATTTAAATGTACAGACTAAAAAAAAGTCCAGGGTCAGATAGACTTAATAAAGAAGTCTACCAGACCTTTAAAGAAGAATTATTCTATAAAATAGAAAAGGAAAGAGCACTTCTAAACTTTTTGTAAACCAGCATTACTCTGATTCCAAAACTAGATAAAAATCCACAAGAAAAAGAAGAAGAAGAAGAAGAAGGAGAAGGAGAAGGAGAAGGAGAAGGAGAAGGAGAAGGAGAAGGAGAAGAAAATGATCATCATCGGACAAATTCCTTGATGAACACAGAGGTAGAGATTTTCAATAAATACTTGAAACTGAAGTAAAGAACACATTTAAAAGATCATTAAGCATGAGCCAATTGGCTTCATTTCATGGATGCAGGGATGGTTCACCATGTGTGAATCAATGAATGTAATTCCCCACATAAGTGGATCTTAACTTGGATATCTTATTAGCATCTTAATTGATCTAGAATAGACCTTTTACAAAATCCAGTGTTCCTTCATGATGAAAACCCTGGAAAGACTAGGGGTGGAGGGAACATATCTTAATATAATAAAGACTATCTATGATAAAGTGATAGTCATCATCATGTTAAATGGAGGAAAACTCAAAACATTCCTACTGAGACAAGGGTGTCTAGTTTTATCACTACCCTCTTCCCATTTGTTTTAATAATCACTTGATTAAAGTCATATTTGTCTTTGAAAATGTGCTTTGTTCTTCCTCATAATTCCTGATATCAGGATAGGACTATTTGTTTTCAACAGTTACTTCCAAAAGTGTATTGTTCCTAAAATGTGTTTTAGGAAATAAACAACTCAGAAGTCTCAGGAAGTTCCTGAGACTTACCCAATTTACAAATCTCTTTCTTTACATAAAAGCAGTAAGTACTACCATGGAAAGGAAACTCATAGTGGTGGAACTGCCTGCAAGTCATGCAGTGGGCTCCAGGGCCCTAGCTTTTGTGAGTTGTCATTCATGTTAGAGCGGGATATTAGTAATACAGCTCCTTTGAGTCATCCTTGCTACTATTTGTAAACTCAATAAATTCACTGATATATTAAGTTGGACTTCAGTAGTGTTGTTACTTTGGTCTGTCATTTTCTTTCCATCTGGGATAAATTGGCTCTCAATTAAATCTCCTTATGAATAATGTGTCACACAACAAGCTCTGGCTCTCTTTTCTCTCTCCTCTCCCTATCTCTCTCCCACTCACCCCTCTTTACTATACCACATCCCTCATTATATATGTGACTTTGGTTGCTAAAGTGGATAGTTACTATTAGCTTGAGCCTTTAAGATGATTTGTTAAAGTAGAAATAAATATCTGAAAAGCAACACAAAAAGCAAATTTGCTCCACGAAAGTACTGTTTGCTTGTAATTTTACTTTTAATTGTGTGTGTGCATGTGAGTTGCTGCTGCTGCAGCTGCATGTGTGTGTGCGTGTGTGTGTGTGTGTGTGTGTGTGTGTGTGTCTGTATGTCTGTGTGTCTGTGTGTCTGTGTCTATGTCTGTGTAACTATGTGAGTCTGTGGTTTAGAGGAATGGGCATGTGTAGTCACCTGTAGAGCCCAGTAGATGGTGATGATGCCCTGAATCTAGCCATAGGCAGTTGTGAGCTGCCTGACAAAGATGGTAGGAATTGAATTTAGGTCTCCTACAAGAGCACATGTACTCAATGGCTGAGGCATCTCTATAACCAGAAACTACTATTTTCTAGAAAATGTCACATTCTTCAAATGCTGCTATGAACATTACTCATTACCCTCCCCCCTTTTTTCAATCTAGAGCAATAAAATTTGCACCTGACTGTCTACGAATCACAATTGATATTAATGACGGGTACTGGGAAGCTACCTATACAGCTACTGAACTGTAACTAGGGTCTTGCTAACTTTTCTGTGTTACATGGAATTGTCTTAATTTTAAATCCAAACTTATTGATGCATGTAGGAAGCCATTTGTACTAATATAATTAAGAGACCCTACGTAACCCGGATGAAAAATTGCTTGAAAGGAACAGAGGAAAGGGTCCTTATTTTAAAAATAAATGAACTATTGGGAGTAATTATGATTAGTCTAACTGTAATTGGATTTAATGAGATTGAATAGAAACAAATTAGACGTAATTGGAAGCTAAGCAAAAGTCAATTAAATCCTTATAATTTTAACTTTATAAAAGTTATTGAATTAAATGACCAGGATCAATTAGCAAAGGAAATAAAGCTGGAAAGTACATTTCCAGGAAAAGGATACTTCTGTAAGAAGAAAGATATCATTCCCCATGATGGTTCCAGTTCAATGAAAATCAGTTTAATGATTTTTGCAGTCTTGGCAGTTCAACTTCAAAGAAGTAATTATGCAAATGTGTAATCTCACCTACAAAGTATTGCAGAAGTTGTTCTAAGGAATCAAAGAGTAGAATTTATTTGATAAAATAAAGTAGCATATTTATTAAGAAGTAAGTGAATTCATTTGACTTTGAATAAAGATATGGTTGCAGTAACCCAATATCCAGTTCATGGCTAGGTTGGCTGCATGAAAGTTGCAACTGACCTCCTATAGAATTTGTGATTGAAAATTATTTAGCACATTGCAAAGTATTGACTCACTCTGTTGCAATGTGTATTCCCACAATACTGTTTTCCGCCCTAAGGACCATCACACAGAAGACTGCAGAGTCAATTTTTAATGAACGTGGTGTTCTATGAAACTAGTCACCTGGGAGCTCACTAACAATACTGTGGTTACCAAAACAATCCCCTTCAAATGTAGAAGTCACTCAGTGTGATTTCTGCTTCTTGGGTGTTAAAAAGAATGTGTATTGTGACTAATTTGGTAATGTTTGATGGCTTTCAAGAGATGGTTCAAAAATGTAGAGACATCAAAATGTACTGGAATTGGATTATAGTTTTGAGTATTCAGACCCCCCAGAGCGCCAGGAGACTGGATTACCAACCAAAGAATACATATGGAGGGACCCATGGTGCTGGCCACATATGTGGCAGAGGCGGGCCTTGTTGGCCATCAGTGGGAGGAGAGACCCTTGGGCCTGAGGGTGTTAGATGCCCCAGTGTAGGGGAATGCTAGGGAGGGAAGATGGGTGTGGGTGGATGGTGGGGGAGCACCTCATAGAGGCAGGGGGAGGGGGTATGGTATAGAGGGTTTCCAAAGGGGAGACCTGGAAAGGGGAAAACATTGGAAATGTAAATAAAGTAAATATCAAAAAACCCAAACAAACAAAAATGTATAGTGTGACTCATTTGATAATGCTTATAGACTTTCAAGAGAGGGTACAAAAATTTATCTGCTTCAAAATGTGCTGGAATAGGATTATAGTTTTCCTTTGGGAGTAGACTTTTAATTCTCTGGTTTTATAAAATTATTAATATTAACATTAAAAAAGATATCCTAACTTTTAAAAGGAAGAAAGAAGAGTTTGAAATTTTTACTATGCCTTTTCATCCCCTAGTACAAAAATATTAGTACTTCAATGACATACAAAAGTCAGAACAGCGGCAAACTCATCTTAAGAAAGAATTCTAATGAGATAAAAACTGTTAGTAGCTTTGTTCACATAACAGTCTGAAGTAAATCTAATTGCTTATACACTATTAATATAGCAAACCCTTTGCCTTTTCTGAAAAAAAGCACAATATATTTAATCATATTAGAGTTAATTGAATCATGATAACAATGTAGGTAGAAACCCCGATATTGCATTGATATTTTATGCAAAAGTGTGAATTACAGAAATGAATTAAATTTTGAAGTGATAACAAATATTTATACCCAATCCAGCCAGCTTTGTTTCTTAACATAATATCACTCCAGATGATGCAGATCCAGCATTCTTCTGGTATCCATAATGAAGGCAGAATCCTCAGGGTTCTGGCAAGGACTGTTGCTACTTTTGAAGTGGTGGGTGGATGAATTTTTCCAGTGTATGCAGGTGACATGTTGACAGTTAAACATTTTTTCAATTTGGTGAAGGTCAAATGATTTAAATACCTATCACTGACCTCCAAGTTTCTCAAGGATTCAGTTATTCTTTTGTGTTAATAGATGGTTAGAAGCTATGCTTAAAAGTCAGAAAACATCATGCTATAGAAACAAGTATGAATCAGGAGGAAGCAAGAAAGGTACAATGGGGAGAGGCAAAAAGGGAGGAAGGAGAGAGAGAGAAAGGAGGAGGGAGAGAAGGAGAATGTGGGAAGGAGAGAAAGGGAGAGAGAGAGATGGGAAGAAGCGGGGAGAGCCTTTAACAAAATTGATGGATGAGTTTTCTGCCCTACTATGCAGATTTTTGCCAGTCTTCTCTGAATCCTATTGTTTCTTGCACTATCTTATCACTTTGAGACTAAAGCTGAAGAAAGGAAAGCAGTAACTATATTGGAGCAAGGAGCAGGGAGGTCAACACTGTGGTAGATAAAACAGGAAAACATGATATCAAACATTTTGTTCCAGGATAGTGTAGTATCCTAAAGACAGCATTTTTTTTTTTTTAATTAACAGTGTACATCAACCACACCAAGTGTCCATGATGTCATGTTGATGGATGACATATTTTGAATATGAGAGTTGTCTGGAGGAACTTCCGTTGGCGGCCAGGAACCTCAGCTTGGGCCACAGGGCTCCATAGCAAATTAGCGCCAGGACAAAGATACCCTCCCAGCAGCTTGGAAAAGTCGGGAGTGGGCCCAAGACAAGCTCCACAGCTCACCAGGAACTGCTCCGAACCTGGGAGACACAGGGACCGAGGTAGGCGGGCATAGAAACCCCCTGGATCTCAACAGCGGGCGGCTGAGGCTGGAGACGTCTGCCTGGGCCACCAGTAGTCCATAGCCAACGAGCACCGGAAAAAGCTACCCTTCCAGGAGCTTGGGAAAGCCGTGAGTGGGATAAAGGGGAGCAACACCTCTCACCCGGACCTGCCCGGATCCGCCATGACCCAGCACCTGAGAAGCCGGGGAACACAAAATCGCTGAACCTTCAGGCTCCCACCTGTGAGTGGAGACCTCTGCCTGGGCCACCAGGGGCATGTGCCTGGGGACCCCAGCCTGGGCCACAAGGCTCCAGGAGAGAGTGGGTATCCCAGGAGTGCTGACATACCTTTGAGCACAGGCAAAACCACCACTTCTGCTCAAACCCATTGGACCAAGAGGGACCCTTGCAGAGCCATCAGGGCATAGAAACCAAGGGACAGCTGGGGACAACATCTTTCCGATTTCCTTCTGCACCCCAGAGCAGACCCGGTGCCACAGCACTCCAAACCCAAACACCTCTCAGAGAGAGCTGGTCTTCAAGGAGTACTGACACAGAGGCTGGCTGGAGGGGCAAGCCACAACCAGACAGAGTAAGATCAGCTAACATCAGAGTCAACAAGATGGCAAAAGGCAAGGGTAAGAACATAAAGGACAGAAACCAAGAGTATTCGGCACCATCAGAACCCAGCTCTCCCACCACAGCAAGCCCTGGATACCCCAACACACCAGAAAAGCAAGACTCAGATTTAAAATAATTTCTCATGATGATGATAGAAGACTTTAAGAAAGAAATAAATAACACCATTAAAGAAATACAAGAGAACAGTGATAAACAACGAGAAGCCTTTCAAGAGGAAATTAAAAAAT
>CM052719.1:30122249-30142950 GCA_028551405.1 Uromys caudimaculatus
TACACAATGGAGTACTACTCAGCTATTAAAAACAATGACTTAATGAAATTTGCAGGCAAATGGATGGAACTTGAAAATATCATCCTGAGCGAGGTAACTCAGTCACAAAAGAACGAACATGGTATGTACTCACTGATAAGCGGATATTAGCCCAAAAGTTCAGAATGTCTAAGTTTCACTTAACAGTAACCGCTGGACCGAGGGTGAGGTCCCAGATGGAGGGGTTGGAGAAAGGTCTGAAGGAGCTGAGGGAATTTGTAGCCCCATGGAATTAGCAAGAGCGTCAATGGGCCTGAACCTCCCCCCTTGTCGTCATGGAGTTCGGACCACCAACTAAAGAATACACATCTATTGACCCATGGTTCGGACTACATATGTGGCAGAGGACGACCTCGATGGCCATCAGGGAGAGAGGAGAGGCCCTTGGGCCTGAGGGTGCTAGAGGCCCCAGTAAAGGGGAATGTCATGGTGGGAATATGGGGATGGGTGGGCGGGTAGGTGTGAGGAGGAATTCCCTCACAGAGGCTGGGAAGGTGAGGGGATGGGGGTTTCCAAAGAGGAGACCCAGAAAAGGGGAAACATTGGAAATGTAAATAAAGTATCAAAATATATAAATAAATAAATTTAAAAAAAAAAGAGAGTTGTCTGAAGGAAGGACTAAAGGACTGCTTATTTCAGTGCTGTGCTCCCTTTACTAGGAATATGGTGCAGTACTTGTGGCTCAGGCTAAGTTTGAGAATCATCTGTTTGTATGGCAAATCATTTCATCATGGACTTCAAATCAAAAGATAAAATCCAGGATCAAATTTCAGTTCTATTGTGTGATATTTTGCAAATAGTTTAACCTTTCAGATCCTTAGATTTTCTTTCATTTCTGAGTTCAAGGTCAGGCTGGTTTACAGAGTCAGTTCTAGGAGAGCCAGGGCTACACAGAGAAACCCTGTCTCGATGAAACAAAACAAAACAAAACAAAAAAAATAGACTGTCTTATAGATACATTGAAATATATATAAATTATATTTACTCTTATAAATAGTAACACATGTTGAATAAAAATCTTTTCATAGGCTGAACTTTCAGTAAATGGTAGTTGCTTTATTCATTTCATTTATTACTACTACTACTACTACTACTACTTAATCTTTTTTTACAGTCCAGTTGTTATCCTCCTCCTGGTCTGCCCTCAGATAATTCCTCACCTTATTAACAACAACTTATTTCAACTACTTCAGCTTTGCCTTCTCACTTTTATCTTACTTCCTACAATTGATTGTTAAATTTACACACACACACACATGCACACATGCACATATGTATACATATATAAATTTAAATTTACCAGTTTAGTCGATCTTAAACATATAGCAAAGTAGTATGAACTATATACACGTTGATTTTTAAAATATTTAAAACTTTCTTATTTTTCAAAGCAAACATTAGAACATTATCTCCTATCTGATTTACTTTTCCAGTTTCTAACTACCAACATTCTACTTCATGTTTGTTTGTTCGTTCGTTCACTCACTCTGTTTTTACGTCTATTATCTCTCTGTGTGTATGTGCATGTGAATGCCGTTTCCCCAGAGACCATAAGAGGGCATCAGATCTCCAGGAACCAGAATTACATCTGATTGTGATTTGTCCCATATGAATGTTGGGAACCATACTTGGATCCTCTAGAAGAGAAGGAAGCACTCTTTTTGTTTGTTGGTTGGTTGGTTTTGTTGTTTTATTTTTTTTTCCTTAAAAGAAAAATATACTTAGCAAGAAATTAGATTTCAACTTCCCCATTCTTTGACCTTTATACATTCTAGGTATCTGTGACCAAGGATATTCTATGAACGATTTTTATCTCATTAAGGCCATGATCAGTGTCAGACAAAAAAAAAAAAAAAAGAAAGAAAGAAAGAAAGAAAGAAAGGGCTGGTCATAATGTCTAAAATTTCACTCTCATTTGTCAAATGGGGACTTGAGAGGGATATACTCTGCAGTGGTATCTTTGTTAGGGTTTTACTGCTGTGAACACACACCATGACCAAGGCAACTCTTATAAGGACAACATTTAATTGAGGCTGGCTTATAGGTTCAGAAGTTCAGTCCATTATTGTCAAGGAGGGAGCATGACAGTGTCTAGGAAGGCCTGGTGCAGGAGGAGCTACCTCTTCAGCAGTAGTGGAGTAGAGTCAACCAGAGCCTAGAATGCCACAGAGGGCAGAGCTGGACAAGTGACCCAAGCCCTTTGGAAGAGCCCAGAACATCCGAGGCATTGGAACAAGAAGCTGTGAAGTTAAAGTTGACTTGGAGACCCCAAGATGTTAAAGATGCCAGAGCTGTAGGCTACCTGCTGAGGAAAGCTGCTAACTGGGAGTGGAACCAGTCCAAGAGAAAGAAGTTTGTTGCAGTCAACAAAAATGAAAAAGGAGTTTACAAAGTTTGGAGTTAGCCCAGCTGGTTTCCTGTCTTTCTTTGGGAATTACAGTTAAGTGATTAGATGAATCTCAGAAGAAATTTTAAACTTTGGGCTTTTAAGATTGTTGAGACTGCTATAGACTCTGGGAACTTTGGAAGTTGAACCAAATGTATTTTTTATTATGCTACTGGCTAGGAATGGCTCCTATATACTCATGTGTTTGAACAAGCCTATGGGGGTTAGGCAGTGGAAGGTGATGGTTTGAATATGCTTGGCCCAGGGAGTGGCACTATTAGGAAGTGTGACCTTGTTGAAGTAGGCGTGACCTTGTTAGAGGAAGTGTGTCCCTATGGGGGTCGGAAATGAGACCCTCTTCCTAACCATTTGGGAGCCAGTCTTCTAGAGGCCTTCAAATGAAGAGGTAGTTCCTCCTGCACCATGCCTTCCTGGACACTGTTATGCTACCTCCTTGAAGAAAGCACTCTTAACCACCAAGCCAATTCTTTAGCCTTTTTGCTTTATGTGTTTTAGAGTTTGACGACTTTAGGTAGCTCACATAGGTGGGACAGGTGTTACTGGCTTATTTCTCTTAGCATAGTATCCTTAAGGTTCACATTATACAGCAGTATGGGCAAACTGTCCTTCTAAGGCAGAATGATATTCTATTGTATGTACATCTGCCAAGAGACTTCTAGGTTGCTTGGATGTCTTGGTTCCTGTGAATCTACAAATGCAGCCATGTCTTAAGATCCTGGTGTGATGACTTTTAACACATATATAGAGGTAGCGTTTCTGAATCATTAAATTCATCAATTCTTAAAAATTATTTTTATATATTTGTTTATTGGTGTGTGTGTGTGTGTGTGTGTGTGTGTGTGTGTGTGTGTGTGTGTGTGTGTGTGTGTGTGTCTATGTGAACACATTGACCTGGTACATGTCTATGTGCTCATGTAGGTCAGAAGGAGGCATCAGGTTCTCCTTTATCACTTCTTTCTTATAATTTTTATTTTCATTCATCTCCTTCTGAACCTTTTCTCGGTTCATGTTTTCTTGGCCAGGTTGGAAGCCAGCAAACTTAAGTGATCCTCCTGTCTCTGCCTTTCTTTGTGCTGGGGTCACATGAGTGTGTGGAGTTCCTGAGAAGTGTGTGCTGGAACCTAATGATTGGATGGCAAGCACTTTTAACCATTGAACAATCTCTCTAGCCCAAATTCATTAATTTTAATTCTGGATTTTCCATATAAAAAATCTGTTAATCTTCCAGAGTTTATTTGCATCTCTGTGGTTTGGTCTGTAGTACTCTCACCATCTTTCTAGGTCTATGATGTATAAGTAGTTTTACATTAATGCATTAGTTATTTTATATGTGTTTGACAATCTCCAAATGTATTATGCTGTAACTTCCTTGATATTAATTTTTGATGTACTTGAACTTGATCTGACTACATTCTTTTATATGATATATATTATTTGAAATCTGTTAATAGTCTTGATGATGGTTAACCTTGATTGACAACTCAATGAGATTAATAATCACCATGGAAATGAAATATATATATATATATATATATATATATTTTACCAGAGGTTTAAATGAAGAGGGAAGGCTGATATTTAATGTAGGCATCATCATCCCTTGGGCTGGAAGCAGAAAGTGGGCTGAGAAGCAGCATTCTCTCTCTGTTTCCTGACTTCAGTTGCCTCATACTCCTACTACCATGACATCTCTACATAATGGGCTAGACCCTGAAACTTGAGCTAGAATGAACATTTCTTTTCTCAAGTTACTTTTCCCCAGATATCTTGTCACAGATCTAGAAAGTAGTTAACCTGTTTTGTAACCACGTTCTTACAGGTTTCTAGTTATCAGTATAAGGATTTGTTTGTTTACAGGATCTCATTAGGCCTGCTTGGTCTTGGACTTGCTATATAGAGAAGAGTAACCTTGAACTCTTGATCCTCTGTTTTCATTTCTCAAATGCTGGACTAACTGGTGTGTACTACTATGCCTAGCTCAAGGTGCATGGTTTTACAAACGGTGTTTTATTAATATCACTTGGCAATTAAGGAGAGAAACATTAAAATTTAATGTTATGATATTTGTATGTGTCCATTTTTCTTTTTAATTACCTCATTATTTTATATATATCTTAGAGCCATACTTTAGCCTTATACCCTTAGTGGCATACAAGTTTATGTTTTTATTTATTTACTTTTTGATGAATAAGAACTTCTAACATTAACTAGTGATTATTTTTGCCTCTCATATTTTTTTTAGCTTTATCTTATTTTATTAGATGCTAACACTGTTATGTCAGGTATGTATAGGTTAATAACTTTTTATTACCTCATTTCTATCTTTCAATTTCATATTATCATCATATTTTACCTGTGGCTCTGCATACAGTTAGATTCCCTGAATCCAGTTTCCTTATATGTATTTAAATGGTTGTTGCAATCCATTTGCATTTGTAGTGATTACTGATATATTTATTATACTATAATCATATATGATTTAACCATATACAAATAGTATATACCATTATCTTATATTAATAATGTCTATATTTGTACTTGGCTGTGTTATTTTGCCAGTTTTTCATGCTTCTTTTTTTTTCCTCTTCTATTCCTGATTTCTATTGGCTTGATGGAGTTTAAACTACCGATAATCCTTTTGACTTCTGCATAATGAAAGATGCTGACATGAGCCAGACTCAGCAGAATCAACAAACAATTTATGTGTTTTACAATTTTGATTTGTGGGTGTTTGCTCAGCTATTCTTAATTAGTGAGAAGTCTGTGAGGCCCCATTGTGAGTCAGTTAGTCAAGAGAACTTTCTATTTGTTCCCATTGATGTTCTAAAGCATTTCCTCCCTGGAATTTCTCTCTCTCTCTTCCTTCCTTCCTTCCTTCCTTCTTTCCTTCCTTCCTTCCTTCCTTCCTTCCTTCCTTCCTTCCTTCCTTCCTTCCTTCCTTCCTTCCTTCCTTCCTTCCTTCCTTTCTCTCTTTCTCTCTCTCTTTCTCTCTTTCTGGCTTGGGTTTTCTTAGCCCCCGCTGAAGTATAAATTTAAAATCCAAATCTGTTTCAGGGTAAAACTGGTTTTGCATCCTCCAGGGGAAATGTTTTCCTTTCTGAGGACTCAGACTGAGATGGATAATCTCCCTTTTCATCTCCTAACTTTTCACATCTTGATTCCTGATTTGGAATTGTTGCCTAGAGAGGTCTTTCCTTCTGCCACTCCAAAGCCTTGTCTCTGTGCCTGCAGTGCTATCAGATTTGAGTCTTGACATTCTTGGGGCTGGGAAATGTTTCCAGAGCAGGCACATTTTTGTATTCACCCACTGTTCCGGGTTCCTGCTTGCTCTTACTGTCACTCTTCCCTGAGGGTTTCTCTTCCTCTCTCAGAGGCACAACTATGCATTTAAATGCATGTTTTTCTTTTCCTTCTTCTTTTTAAATCTGCCATTCCATGTGTTTTCAGAATAACTTTTTCAACTCAGTGCTAAAGCTATTTGCTTTATTGAAACTTAGAAACATCCGTTCCATACAAAAAGCATCTCTCCTAAAAGCCATTCTTGCCTATCAGCCCTTGGCCCAGGTGCTCCTCCTGAGTCGCATGGAGTTCTATTTGTGCCGGTTTTGATATAAGTATGCTTCACTTAAAAAAGGAGTATAGCTTTGGTAGTTTCTTTTGTAATATTGGATTCTATTACCATTAGTCCATGTTAGTGTGATTCTTGATGCCTATCACGCAATGTTGTGTAAGCACATTTTATTCTAGGACACGACTGTGTATGTGTATATATGTATATATGCATGTATCAACAATTATATGAAAAAAGAGGGCTTGTTTTCCAATTCTATGACATGATGGCCAAAGCAGTCTCAATGGTAGGAACTTGTCATTATTTAACTGTATTTTTTTCAAATAAATAACCACTGATTACTTGCAGCACATAAAGATGATTCTTACTGACATTTAGCTATATAAAAATTTTTCTTATAAAAATTTTAAGTTGTTTGTGAGCACAACCTGCAAAGTGGAAATATTTTCAGTCTCAAGAAATGAAGATGACTCTTGAAGATAATGACTGAGAAACAAAGCACATTGAAATAATTAAGATCTGATATGTGTATTTTAACAATGACTTGCACTATTTGGCAGTTATACCACATATTTTCTTTAGTGAGAGGAGAAAGCATTTCAGAGTGTTGTATTTGATGGTCATGATAGTGATGGTTACAGCTTCAATATTAAATGTCTTTTATAGGCTCATGAGTTGATGACTTGGTCCTCAGATAATTGAGCTCTTTTGGGGAGGTGATGGTAACTAGGTATGTGTATCTGAGCATATATGCCTGTAAAAGAGGGACGAGGGTAGCTGGAATTGTGATTATGAGGAGCCTGACATATCTGTTGAGAACCCATCTTGGGGCAACTGTCAGAGCAGCAAACGCTCTTAACCCCTGTACCCATTCTCCAGTCCCGATAGACTAAAATAATGTTATTGAATTTGTATTTTCTGATGTATAAAAGGAATGGCTCTCATGTTGATAGGAGGAAACTAGCACAACTAAGAGAAAGAACAAAAGACTTGGACACGGGGATTCATGGCTTCATTTCAGGCCCTGGGGCTAGCCGGAGGTCCAGCTTTGCCATTGTCTTTTCTAAAATTTGGTTGAAGGAACTCCCCAATTGTCTTTGTGTTAATTAGTTTAAATTGGCTCTTTCTACCAAGAATCCTAAATCCTTATCATCTTTATTGACAAGAGCTTCATTACTTATTGACATAGTTTGGGGCATTTACAGAGACATAATCATTTAAGTGGTTTATATCCTGAGAGCTGTCAGTTGGCAATTGTTCTCTAACAGAATAACAGCCAAACTCAATGAATCTTTAATACCCACTTTTCATGTATATAATTAAAAATTAACTCTAATAGCTGAATGTTGTCTACCTTTCCAAGCAGTTGAAACCTACTCCAACTGACTGCTAAGTTACTTTTAGGCTTTTGTGTGTGCGGATGAAGAACTCCCGTGTCAAGGTTAAGTTGTTTCCTCCTCCAAGACACTGGAGAATTGATGGAAAAAAAAAACCTCTGAGTGTAATCACTGCCTTGTAAGACCTCTGAGCACTGGAGATTTGGTTATCTTCTTACCCAAGTGACAATTGATCCATTGTTTGCACTGGATAATCTCACTTTGTTCAAGCACACTGCTGTTTGTGTTTTTAATTCCAAATCTTAACTCATTATGAACAATTTTCTACCCTGTTCTCTGGGAGAAAGCTAATGTTGCTTGTTTAGACAGAAAGTAAAGAGAAGGAGTCAGTGTTGACATTTTGACTTGGTGTCAGAGTCAAGAAAGAGTCTTTGCCGCCAGTAATAGGCTAGTTGTTTGCCAGTTAACTTCATACAGTGACCAATAATTGCTGACAGTAATGTTCTTAAATGGATGCTTCCTTTCTTTTAATTAATTTGTCTCTATTTTCTTATTTTAAACCTCATAGTGAACAGCTATATTTTAAGTGGAGGCTTGGAATAATAATGAAGCTCCCTGATGTTCTTCCCTACTTAAATCACAACTCCTGTGATGTATACAGGGTCTAGAATGAGTTATAGATCCCAGGGAGACCTGTCAAGCATCCTTCAATGACTTGAGCTAGTAAGTAATCTCCCACTGATGACCGAGAGGTGACCAAGTATACGATCTCAACAATGTCACAGATAGTGACATTGGTCTACCAGGAGCAGCCATGGATAATTAACTGCTGTGTTTAAAACAAGTCATTTCACGTGTTTCCCTGTAGAGTTTTCCTCACTGAGTCGTGCTATTGACTTACATGGCAGGATTTTATATAGGACTGCCCAGTGAAGCTCTTCCTTGTGGCTTGTAAAGTTACTGCTGAGAATGCTGTTTTGACTGTTACAGTGAGTTCTTGTTGAAGGACAAAGGAAAAATTACTTCCTCAACTCACCATGTGAAAAACTTGCTTTTCTAAAGCAATTGCTTTATTTACATTAAGTAGACATTATGAATTTCATTTCTTTGCTTGAATAACAAAGCATAAAACCAGATTTGTTACCCGGCTCTGGGAAACACAGAGAAGTGCTTAGCATGCACTGTGTAGAATCACACCTGGCTCTGTCTTTTCATTTTCTTTGCTTTACAATTCAGAGACCTGTTTTTTTTTTTTTTTTTTTTTTTTTTTATTGCCTGACGAAAAATTATTTTGTCTTGTGATTTTTACATTATCTTAATAAAATTGCCTTTTTTATTAATAATAAAACAGCATAAATCAGGATGGAGGATGGTTTGGCCAATGGAGTTCTTGCCACACAAGCGTGGAGACCTTAGTTCAATACACGGAACTCATTAAAAGAATATGTGAGTGCAGGAGGAACGCATGCCTGTAATTCTAGAGCTGGGGAAACAGAGAGAGTATATCTTTATGACTTGCCATCCAAGTCATCTAGCCCAACCAGTAACTTCCAGGTTCAGTGAGAAACCTGGTCTCATAAAATAAGGTGTATCGCAATTCAAGAAGACATCTAACAATGACCTTTGGTCTTCATATGCACACATACAAACATATACAAACACCTGCACATGTAAGTGCACACACATATGAGCACACACATAAAACACATGGCATACATCAAGTAGGGGCGTTTATTGTGATGTGATACCTCATGTCAAATTCATCTGAGAGCAAACTCTTCTAGAAGAAATAGCTAAAGTCATAAGTAAAATGCCCCATGCATTGCCAAACAAGGTGTCTCAACTGGTCTGCATTAACACCTCATACACATGGCTGAGAAGTGCATAGACCTTATTTCAAAGCCTAATGTTAGTTAACAAAATGCTTAAAGGAAGCATTATCACATGACTTCTAAACTCTTAGAAAATGTAAAGCTCTTAGAACTAGAAATACTTGTATGAGGACACTGTTTACAGTGAAGGGAGGGAAAGGACAAAGAAGAGGAGGGAGGGTGTGGGAGATGGCTTAGTGGATAATGTTCTTGCTGAGACACTAGAGTTCAGATCCTCAGTACTCGTATAAAAGCAGGGGTGGCAGTTTATCTGTAATCCCAGAATGTGGGAGGTAGAAACAGGAGGTCAAGGGGGCAAGCCAGCTGGCTAGGCTAGCCAAAATGGGAAGCTCTGGGTTAGTGAGAGAGTCTGCCTCAGTAGATAAAGTGACAAACTACTGGAGAAGATACAGGATGTCAACCTCTAGCCTCTACATGCACGTGTTTACACTTGTACACATGCATACAAACATGTATACACATACATACATAACACGCACTGACACATTTAATAGGCTATACATTTAACAGGCTATTATGTATATATAATACATACATTTTTCATTCATTTATATTATATTACATTATATTATATATCTTATATATGTAACCTAGTAGTCATACTGTTTGGTGTCAGACCTGGGACAAGGGACTGAGGAGAATATTTTACATATCAACACAGACTTGGTCTTCAGGTTCTCCCACCATCCCTCAGTTCCTACCTGGCATACCCTGACCCCAACCGTGAACTTTCTAGCCCAGGGCCTGGGCTGCCCTTCCTCCAGGCTACCTACTCTGTTTTTACCTCATACTTGGGTCCCACAGTCCATCACTAACTTCTGTCAACCCCTCTAATGAAAGAAATAACTTTTTCAATTTCTCTACCTAAAAGGACTAACTTTATTAAGTCTGATCCCAGTGACCAACCACCTGTGTCTCATGATGAATAATTATGTAGAAAAAGGTGTAAAATTTAGAGTTTATGTAAGGCCTGAGGTTACAAAAGCTTCTAAGAAAATGTTTGAAGGTCTAAGAAAGTGTTTGAGGTAGCCGGGCAGTGGTGGCGCACGCCTTTAATCCCAGCACTTGGGAGGCAGAGACAGGCAGATTTCTGAGTTCGAGGCCAGCCTGGTCTACAGAGTGAGTTCCAGGACAGCCAGGGCTACACAGAGAAACCCTGTCTTGAAAAACCAAAAAAAAAAAAAAAAAAAAAGAAAGTGTTTGAGGGACTAGGAAAGTGTTTTGAGGTTGGTAAATGCAAGTTTTGAAGGACTTATTTTTTTGTAAAGTTAAAAAAAAGATAAGCATCTAAGGGTCTACAAATCTATGCAGGAAGACCCCAGATTCAGACAGTATGCAAAGACAAAGAACATTTATTCTGCAAAAACAACCAGCAGGCAGCTGTCAGTCATTTTCCAAAATGGTGATCCCAGACAAAGATGCTCAGATCTTCTTATAGGAAACTGGGGTTACTCTCTAGAAGGATTAGGTAATCTAAAATTTCATTGGTGGGTGTTGGCGGGGGGGGGGCAGGTGATCAGTGGTTTTCATTCCTGTGTCATGAGTGTTTAACCATAGGATGAGATAGGGCTGCCCAGCACAGATGGCCTATTCCGAGAAAAGATATTTCCTTATTTTTTCTTTTGCTTATCCTCAGGCTGTTCTTTGGGAGGGGTTTTATGCCCTTGTTTCTGGATCTTAGTTCTGTCCCTGGAGCTTGTGCCTTATAGCCCTTTTTTCTGAAATCAGGCCTGATCCTTAAATGGAGACAAGTAGGATTTATGTTGTCCTTTCAAGTACTGTCAATTAACAGCCTGTTTTCCACCCCACCTGCCTATTCATGGAGGTGGGAACAGTTCCCCTTTCCTTGGCCCTGAGACCCACCCCCCTTCTCCACCTGCCAATACCATGGGCCTAAGAGTTTCACATATACATCCAAGAAAATTTTTTTTCTCCCCAAACCCATTAACTTTATCTTCTGCCCTGAACATCAGGTATTCCCTTAGAACCTATGTCCAGGAAATCACCAGTTACCCACTGGTGCTCCAGCCCAGTCTCACAGACTGCTTCAACTGGGCCTATACTCTCCTACTCTCAGATGGTCCCACAACCTGGAGAGCAGTGAAACAACCAGCTCTTCCAGAAGTTGACCAAAATTCCAGCTTTTTGTCCACAGCCCATAACAGCACCCCAATGTTATCAGGAAGTAGTCATAGATAATTACATCACCCCTTATTCACTTATTAACAACAAAAGGCTGGGATGTTTGGTTTTGAACCCTGGGACAAGGGACTGAGGTACATATTTTACATAGCAAAGCAAACCTGGCTTCCAGGTTCTCCCAGAATCCCTCAGTCTCTATCTGGTATACCTTGCCCCCAACCCTGAACTTTGCAGCCCAGAAGCTGCACTGCCCTTTCTCCAAAGGCCTTTCCCTATATAATCCAAACATTTTGGTCTTCTCTCTCTCTCTCTCTCTCTCTCTCTCTCTCTCTCTCTCTCTCTCTCTCTTTGTTCTGCTTCTCTTTTGTATCTGTGTTTGCTCTTTCTCTCTTTCTTTCACTCCACCTACCCATGGTGACTTTCCTGGTCTTGGTTCTTGGGGCCAGTGAACTCACCTGAGAGCAGCTTTCCAATAAACCTGCATTTAATATAATTTAATCTGGGCTGGAGAGATGGCTCAGTGGTTAAGAGCACTGACTGCTCTTCCAAAGGTCCTGAGTTCAATTCCCAGCAACTACATGATGTCTCACAACCATCTGTAATGGGATCTAATGCCCTCTTCTGATGTGTCTGAAGACAGCTACAGTGAACTCATCTAAAACAAACAAACAAACAAAAATATAATTTAATCTGGCTTAAATTGGCTCACTTCATCAGCAGAAAATTAACTTATCAATAGCAGTGACAAGAGTATAAACTAATTTTCAGAATAGTGTATACACTGTATGCTTTGGAACATCTTAGAAAAATATTCACTTAAGATATTTAAAGTCATTCAAAATTTTAATTGTTAAAAAAATAATTCTCATTCATCTAGAAGTGTTAGTTATCCAGCGTTCTCATGTTCCAAAGACTTTAGATAAATGAGTTTTATTTTATATATATATATATATATATATATATATATATATATATATATATATATATATATATATATATATACTGTTACTCTGGATTTAAGCTCTGAAGTTATATGTGTTAAAGAAAAAATTGATAGCCATAATTGGTAAAAGAAGAAAGATTTATATGATCTGAAGAGAAACCCAAGTATGATAGCCATGATTGGAATTATTTGGTTTCTGATCTAATGAAATGGTAATTAGATAAGTTAGAAAAACACACATTCAATTTAAATATACTTTAATTTCACCAGAAAAGTGTCACTTAATTGGCAAATTGTCAAAGGGACATCATCAGAACTGCCAACAAAACCAACTTTGCTTGTATTCTACCATGCGCAATGCTGCCTCCGTTTAATATTTAAGCTATAATGGTGTGTGTTACCTACCATTATATTTTCCCATTGGTTTAGTGTCAGATGTTTCCTAAGATACTTTTCTATTGTTGTGATAAGATATCTATGCAAAGACAAGTTATACAAAAAAAAGAGTTTAATTAGTCTTACAGTTCCAGAGGTTAGAGTTTATGATGGTGGAGTTAAGTCATAGAAACAGGTGGCTCCAGCAGCAGCCAAGAGAGTACATCTTGATCTACAAGCAGGAAGCAGAGAACAAATTGTGAATGATATGAAAATTTTGAAACTAAAAAGTCCTCCTCTTCTCATAAGTACAAATCTCATAATCTTTTCCAAAACGTTCCACCAACTGGGGACCAAATATCCAAATATCAAAGTCTTACAGGTGATATCTCATTGAAACCACCACAGGTAATTTCAAAATGTAACATCTACCAATTGTAAGGTTGTACAGAGAATCTCTTGTGAACTGTATGGAAGCATCACCTGTCAGTTAAAAAGCCTATGGCCTATGAGCTGAGGTAGGAAATAGTAGGTGGGAGTTCTGGCAGAGAGAGAGAGAGAGAGAGACAGAGAAACAGAGAGACAGAGACAGGAAGATAGCATAAACCTGAGGAGAGGTAACTAGCTGTGTGGCACTCATAGAATAAAATAAATGGGTTAAGTAAGTTGTGAGCTAGTTGGGGAGCAAGCCAAAGCTATTTTCTTAAGCATTTATTTATATATAAGAAATCTCAGAGTTGTTACTTCTAGGAAGGAGGAGGTCTAGTAGAAAAGCTCAAGTTTATGTAAGTTCCAATCATGCTTGCCATAATATCTATAAGCATATTGCTAGGAAACATAAAACCCCTCTCTTCTGTAATGCTAAACTTTTGGACCTAGCCTTAGGATATGACCCCATTTGTTTTTTTTTTTTCTGTAGATCACAAGGCTGTTCTAATCATCTGTCTCTCCATGTTTCTGCTTCTCTGCAAAAGCTCAGAATTGGTCAAGAGTAATAATGGCCATTTCTCTAAAGTAAGGAATAGTGTTTGGGCTCTGTACCAATTAGATCACATTTTTTGGAGATGGATTTTGAAAGGAAAAACTTAGAATCTGCTGTTGGGGTGGAAACACAAGGTCACAGAGCAGATGTTTGCTTCCCTTCAGCTGTTACAGGGAAGGAACAGAATGAGGGTTTTAAGGGCCAGTGCCTGTACGTCCTTTGGCTTCAGCTCTGCCTTGAGAAGGTCTACGTTGACCTTGGGATTTACAGGGGATGGTATTCTCTTTTCTCCTTGTTTCTGTCTACTCAGGCCCTCATGCAACTAAGATTTAAATTTGCTTTCATTTCAGCAGGGAGAAGTCTATTTAGGTCTACAAAAGACCGAATGCTTTTTTTGGGTAGTTCAACATGTGGGATTTAGGATACAAATAACTCAGCAGGTTATAAATGCTACTTTGGTTTTTAATCTTTCATTCTTTTATTCTTTAATTTCATCCTATAGGCATAGGTTTTTTTTTTTTTTTTTCCTGGAAGCATCATAGGAAGATGGAGAGACTGGGATAGGGTGAATTAATTATTTGAAATAAAACACCTTAATTCTTATGCAGAGGTATTTTCAATTTTAATATTTAATTTATTTGGATAGAAAATCATAGCAAAATATAAAAATAAATACTTTAAAAGTATAATTGTTTGAAGTGGAAAATCCTGGTTTCTTTTGAGATTCAGTTGTGTCATGTGATGTTTTTCTGGACACTGTCTTCTGAGAGAATGTTTTGCTGATAAGAGACATGTGGTGCTTTTCTGGAAGCAGCCTATGAAAGGGAGTGTGATGTTTTGCTAGAGCTGATGCTTGAGAGAACACGGGATGTTTGGAAAGGGTATAAATATAACCCAACAGACAGTGGACAACGCTGTGTGGTATTAGTGTGCCTTACCAACCTTTGCTGATCATTGTTGGGTTTTGCTGATGCTGGTCTTCACTGACAATGCTGTATGTTATTGGTTTGCTTTGCTATTCTTTGCTGGTCATCCTTTGTCCTGACTTTATAGAGAGAAACACACCAAAGAACTTCTGGTGGTGTTCCTGTGGCTTCTTATCACTTTCACAGACTCGGGCTGATTGGCAGAGGCTTGAGGTTTCTCTTGGATAGAACTGCCATTGCTGATTCCTGAATTGTGTTCATAAGTGGACTGAGCTGCTGCTGCTGCTTCATGTAAACTGAACTGCTTATATCTTAACAACTCAGATTGAATTTGCTCTAAAGAACTATTTCTAAACAGGTCCACATCCCCCATTGCCCTATTAACCTGTCCTTTCTACTACCTTTGGTGAGTGGCTAGAAGGGAGGTTAAAGCATTTAAGAACCCTTATTAAAAGTAGGTTTTGAAAAATCTAAGCCTTCATTGTTCAATGATATTATTTTCCTTTTCCTTTCACACCACATAGTCTACTATGACCCCTTACTAGTTTTCTGCCTTCTATGGTACCCCAATTTAAACACACATATCTAATAATTCAAAGCTAGCATTCACATTTGAGAGAGAACATGTGACGTTTTAAATTCTGGGTCTTCGTTACCTAACTCAAAATGAATATTTCCAGCTTCATTCATCTATCTATGAATTTCACATTTTCATTTTTATTATACCTAAATAAATTTCCCTTACGTATATGTATTTTATTTTCATTATCTGCTTAGCAGTTGATAAACATCTAAGCTGTTTTAATGTCCTTGCTATTGTGAATAAAGCAACAGTAAACTCAGATGAAGAAATATCTCTGTAATAGGGTACAGAGTCTTTGGGAAAATGGAATAGGCGATGGGGAGGCAAAGTAGAGGAAAGAGTATGGGGAGGGATAACAAACACTAAAGATGTCTGAACATGCTATACAGACTCCTAATACTTTGGAAGCTAAGTAACCTATATATGTGCATGGCCAAGCCAGCTCAGTCAGTCAACAGGGTCTCAAGCGAGGGAGTGAGGATTGACAAAGAAAAAGTTAGACAAAATTATAACATGACTACAGCTCGTATTGAGGCTGAAGCAGCTTTATTCTTTCCCAGTCTGCTTTTATATCATTCTAGGTATATCCAAAAAACATGGTCAGTTCTTAAGTCAAAGACAAAGTAATCAAGCGAAGTAGTAAACAAGGAGATAACACAAGAAAGTAATCAAGCAGGGTAGTAAGCAAAAGGATTACACAAGGTAATAATTAAGTAAAGTAAGAGATCACATAAGGTGGTAATTCGCCGGAACCTCCAGGACATAGGGACCTATAAGCAGCCTGGGACAGCAGCATTCCGGTCTCCTGTGGCCAGGGACCCCAGTCTGTGCCACAGAACTCCATATCCAAATAGCACAGGGAGAAGGCTAGTATCCAGGGAGTGTGGGCAAGCCTGTGAGAGGAGATAAGACAGGCACCACTTCTCAGCAGGACCTGCCCGGAATCTGCAGAACACTGGGACAGAGGAACAGCCTGGGACAGGAGCCTTCCAGTTTATGCCTGAGGTCTGTGACACGTGGCTCCATACCCAAATAGTACAGGGAAAGAGCTACCCTCCAAGGAGTGTGGACAAGCCTATGATCAGGGTAAGGTCAGCACCTCTGCTCAGAGAGACCAGAACCCTCAGGACACAGGGACTGAGGAGTGGCCTTCTGGTTTCCTTCTGAGGCCAGGGAGCTGAACCCATGACACAGGGCTCCATACTCAGTGCCAAGAGAGAGCTGATCTCCCAGAAGTGCCAACATGCCTTTGAGAACAGAAGACCACCACTTCTGTTCAAATTCCTCAATCAAGAGGGACTCTCGCAGAGCCATCAGGACATAGGAACCAAGGAACAGCTGGGGACAGGATCCTTCTGGTTTCTGTCTGCACCCCAGGGCTGACCCTGTACCACAACTCTCCAAACCCAAATTCTTCTCAGAGAGAGATGGTCTCCAAGGAGTACTGATGAAAAGGCTTGCAGGAGGGACAAGCCACAGTCAGAGACAGCAAGACCAGCTAACACCAGAGATAACCAGATGGCAAAAGGCAAGGGCAAGAATATAAGGAACAGAAACCAAGGCAACTTGACATCATCAGAACCCAGTTCTCCCACCACAGCAAACCCTGGATACCCCAACACACCACAAAAGCAAGATTCAGATTTAAAATCACTTCTCATGATGATGATAGAAGACTTTAAGAAGGAAATAAATAACTCCTTTTAAGAGATACAAGAGAACACAGGTAAACAACTAGAAGCCCTTAAAGATGAAATACAGGAAGACACAATCAAACAGGTAAGGAAATGAACAAAACCATCCAGGATCTAAAAATGGAAATAGAAACAATAAAGAAATCACAAAGGGAGACAACCCTGGAGATAGAAACCCTAGGAAAGAGATCAGGAGTCAAAGATGCAAGCATAACCAACAGAGATAGAAGAGAGAATCTCAGGTGCAGAAGATACCATAGAAAACATTGACACAACAGTCAAAGAAAATGCAAAATGCAAAAAGCTCCTAACCCAAAACATCCAGGAAATCTAGGACACAATGAGAAGACCAAACCTAAGGATAATAGGTATAGTAGAGAGTGAAGATTCCCAACTTAAAGGGCCAGTAAATATCTTCAACAAAATTATAGAAGAAAATTTCCCTAACCTAAAGAAAGAGATGAACATAAACATTCAAGAAGCCTACAGAACTCCAAATAGATTGGGCCAGAAAAGAAATTCCCCCCGTCACATAATAGTCAAAACACCAAATGCACAAAACAAGGAAAGAATATTAAAAGCAGTAAGAGAAAAAGGTCAAATCACATATAAAGGCAGACCTATCAGAATTATACCAGACTTCTCACCAGACTATGAAAGCTAGAAGATCCTGGACAGATATCATACAGATTCTAAGAGAACACAAGTGCCAGCCCAGGCTGCTATACCCAGCAAAACTCCCAATAACCATAAATGGTGAAACCAAGTTATCCCATGACAAAACCAAATTTACACAATATCTTTCCACAAACCCAGCCTTACAAAGGATAATAGATGGAAAACGCCAACACAAGGAGGGAAACTACACCCTAGAAAATGCAAGAAAGTAATCTTTCAACAAGCCCAAAAGAAGATAGCCACATGAACATAAAAATAACATAGAAGATGACAGGAAGCAACAATCACTATTCCTTAATATCTCTTAACATCAATGGACTCAACTTCCCAGTAAAAAGACATAGACTAACATATTGGATACATAAACAGGACCCAGCACTTGGCTGCATACAGGAAACACATTTCCATGTTAAAGACAAACACTACCTCAGAGTAAAGGGCTGGAAAAGAATTTTCCAGGCAAATGGTCCCAAGAAACAGGCTGGAGTAGCCATTCTAATATCCGATAAAATCAACTTCCAACCAAAAGTCATCAAAAAAGATAAGGCAGGACACTTCATACTCATCAAAGGAAAAATCTACCAAGAAGAACTCTCAATTCTGAACATCTATGCCCCGAACGCAAGGGCACCCACATCCATAAAAGAAACTTTACTAAAGCTCAAAGCACACATTCCACCTCACACAATAATAGTGGAAGACTTCAACCCCACTATCATCAATGAACAGATCTTGGAAACACAAACTAAACAGAGACACAGTGAGATTGACAGATATTATGAGCCAAATGGATTTAACAGATATCTATAGAACCTTTCATCCTAAATCAAAAGAATATACCTTCTTCTCAGCACCTCCTGGTACCTTCTCCAAAATTAACCATATAATTGGTCATGAAACAAACCTCCACAGATACAAGAAGATTGAAATAATCCCATGCCTCCTATCAGATCACTACGGAATAAGGCTGGTCTTCAATGGCAACAATAACAACAGAAAGCCCACATACACATGGAAGCTGAATAATGCTCTACTCAATGATAAGTTCATCAAGAAGGAAATTAAAAAAGAAATAAAAGACTCCTAGAATTTAATGAAAATGAAAGTACAACATACCCAAACTTATGGGACACAATGAAAGCTCTGTTAAAAGGAAAACTCATAGCTCTGAGTGCCTCCAAAAAGAAACTGGAGAGAGCATACACTAGCAGCTTAACAGCACACCTGAAAGCTCTAGAACAAAAAGAAGCTAATACACCCAAGAGGAGTAAAAGGCAAGAAATAATCAAACTCAGGGTTGAAATCAACCAAGTAGAAACAAAAAGAACTATACAAAGAATCAACAAAACCATGAGCTGGTTCTTAGAGAAAATCAACAAGATAGATAAACCCTTAGCGAGACTAACAAGAAGGCACAGAGGCAGTATCCAAATTAACAAAATCAGAAATGAAAAGGGGGATATAATAACAGAATCTGAGGAAATTTAAAAAATCATCAGATTCTACTATAAAAGCCTATACGCAACAAAATTGGAAAATTTGGATGAAAGGGAGAATTTTCTAGACAGATACCAAATACCAAAGTTAAGTCAGGATCAGATAAACCATCTAAACAGTCCCATAATGCCTAAAGAAATAGAAGCAGTCATTAAGTTCGCCCAACCAAAAAAAGCCCAGGACCAGATGGGTTCAGTGCAGAATTCTATCAGACCTTCAAAGAAGACCTAATACCAATACTCTTTAATCTATTCCACAAAATAGAAACAGAAGGAACACTACCCAATTCCTTCTATGAGGCCACAGCTACACTGATACCAAAACCTCAGAAAGACGCAACAAAGAAAGAAAACGTCAGAACAATTTCCCTTATGAATATCGATGCAAAAATACTCAATAAAATTCTTGCAAACCAAATCCAAGAACACATCAAAATGATCATTCATCACGATCAAGTAGACTTCATCCCAGGGATGCAGGGATGGTTCAATACCCAGAAATCCATCAATGTAATCCACTACATAAACAAACTCAAAGAAAAAAACCCACATGGTCATTTCATTATATGCTGAAAGCGCATTTGACAAAATTCAACATCCTTTAATGATAAAAGTCTTGGAAAGATCACTAAGTCAAGGACCATACTTAAATATAGTAAAAGCAATATATAGCAAACCAGTAGCCAACATCAAACTAAATGGGGAGAAACTTAAATCATTCCCACTCAAATCAGGGACTAGACAAGGCTGTCCACTCTCTCTTTATCTATTCAATATTGTACTTGAAGTTCTAGCTATAGCAATTAGAAAACAAAAGGAGGTCAAAGGGAATTAAATTGGAAAGGAAGAAATCAAAAGATCACTATTTGCAGATGATATGATGGTATACTTAAGTGACCTGAAAAACTCCACCAGAGAACTCCGGCAGCTGATAAACAACTTCAGCAAAGTGGCCAGATATAAAATTAACTCAAACAAATCAGTAGCCTTCTTATACTGGAAGGACAAACAGGCTGAGAAAGAAATTAGGGAAATGATACCCTTCACAATAGTCATAAACAATATAAAGTATCTTGGTGTGACTCTACCCAAACAAGTGAAAGATCTGTATGACAAGAACTTCAGGTCTCTGAAGAAAGAAATCAAAGAAGACCTCAGAAGGTGGAAAGCTCTCCCACGTGCATAGATTGGCAGGATTAATATAGTAAAAATGGCCATCCTGCCAAAAGCAATCTACATATTCATTGCAATCCCCATCAAAATTCCAACTCAATTCTTCATAGACTTAGAAAAAGCAATTCTCAAATTCATTTTGAACAACAAAAAACCCAGGAGAGCAAAAGCTATCCTTAACAACAAAAGAACTTCTGGGGGAATCAGCATCTCTGATCTCAAGCAGTACTACAGAGCAATAGTGATAAAAACTGCATGGTATTGGTACAGTGACAGGCAGGTAGATCAATGGAATAGAATTGAGGAGCCAGAAATGAACCCACACACATATGGTCACTTGATTTTCGACAAAGGAGCTAAAACCACTCAGTGGAAAAAAGACAGCATTTTCAACAACTGGTGCTGGTTCAACTGGCGGTCTACATGTAGAAGAATGCAAATTGATCCATTCCTATCTCCTTGT